>OX243816.1:41610764-41685764 GCA_945859605.1 Lumbricus rubellus | reverse complement strand
CTCCGCCTATGCATAAATGCAATGTATTATGGACCGACATGCAGGCAGACATATACATACGCAGTACACTGGAATCATTATTTGAGCGCTGTATAATAATATAGCATGTATAAACGTACAGGTTCAGGGAGTAGCCTACAGACCCCCCCCCCCCCCTTTGTGTGTAGAAACCAAGACATCGACTAATGTCAAGTCATGCATTGAGTAAAGACGACAGTTAAGACAGTTAAGAGGCAAAGAGCGTGAACATCATTGACATAAGAGAACTGACAGAAAGTACAGAGCTGGACATCCATTGGTCAGTCATTGGCCAGTCATTGGTCAGTGAGTTTGAACGCTATAAGGACGGGACGTCCGACAGATCAAAGCTGTCTCTCTGGTGCGGGTCGCTAGATCAAAGATTCCGTGGAACGAGTGCAGGTTTTGTGGCTATGGGAGATGGGTGGGGGATGGGGGAGAGAGGGGTGGGAGAGGGATTTAATGCAATCAAGAATGAAATGTAAGATGGCTTTTAAAGTGAATTATCTTCGACATAGACATCACGAAGATCAGTGGAGTGCGGCAATTATGGTCGTATTATCTCGTGTACGTCTGTCTGTGTCTGCGACTGTCTGTCTGTCTGTGTCTCTGTGTGACTCTGTCTGTCATTGTCTCTGTGGCTTTGTCTTTGTCTATCCTTGTCTGTCTCTGTCTATCTGTCCTTATCTCTGTGACTCTGTGTGCTGTCTTTCTTTTTCCATTTCCCATACAAGCGTGTTTCTTAATCCTGCCTGTCTCTCTCTACTCGTCTTCCCGTTCATATCCCTTATATTGAAGTTACACCATGTCTATTTCCTTCCATTTCTCGATGCTTTCAGCGCTACCACAACTTCCACGGCAGCATCGACTCCTACAACAGCCGACCTTCTCGCAGAGACGACACACTCAGGTCACGACCTTCGAGTGCGCATGCGCCGGACGCCATCTTTCCGTCGACGGTCATCAGACGACATGTGGCGCCACGCTTCTGGTCAATTTTGGCGCCAAAATTACGCAGCCACCGACGTCACACCCCCCACCGGGCAACGCATGGAGGCAGGATGATGGGACACCAGACCACATCATCGTTGAAGGGGTCGAAGCAGGGCGGGGTGAACAGCGTGAGCCGGATAGACAGGGTGGCTAGGGTTCTGTTCCCGGTCGGGTTTCTCGTCTTTAACACGGTCTACTGGCATTTCTACATGAAGCAGACGATACTCACAGTTGCCGCTAATTAATAAGACGTCGTGATGTATAATTTTTGTAGCGCCATCGCTTGAAAGCTTCATTGACGTGTATTGTAATGTCATCCTCTGTTGAGAGGGAATTTGGATGTAAAGGCGCTAGATGAAGAGTCTACGTATATACATAGATGCATACATAGATGCAAACATACATAGGCCTACACACTTACATACCTGTATACATTCATGCATACATACACACTTACGTACATAAATGTGTGCATACATTATATACATACATACGTACATACATGCATACATACATACATAAATAAGTGGAAGCATACAAGGAAAATAAGCACACATATATCATATATATCGCAGACAGATTATACACACTCGTCACTCATACTTTCATACATACAGGCATGCGTTCGTGCATAAAAACATACATGTAAATACACGCATACAAAAATGTCTATACATGCATACACAGTGAATAAAGGCCTGCATAATGCAGAAGTTGACTAACAAGCATAACGAAAGAACATTGTAAAAACATATGAAACTCAGATTAAAACCAATAAATTACTTCCAACATTTATTTCAGAAAGACCATCATTTTATTTTACCTCTTAAATAACAGCAACACCTCTTGCATCGCGATCCAGGAGTTTCCCAAACACATTTATCCATAATATTTTGGAAATAGTTTTAAAAAATCAAGTCTTACATCACATAAGGATCAAATGAATATCCAAATAAAGTAGGTCATGCCCTTGACATTACACGTAAAAACCCTTAAAATTTCTACAACTGATTAAAAATAATAACTAAAAATAACAGAATCTACTTAATAGTAGAAAAAAACAAATGCCAAGATAATTACCTAAATGTCATCATTTTTAACCCAATACAGAAATGAACAGGACTAAGAAAAATTAGATTGGAAACACCAGGAATGATGTTTGAAAACCGGGTTTTTGTTCTAATTACGATAATTATTATCAGTATTGCTACGATAATGAAAACATGTGAAAACATGGCTGTTATCAATATTAGCATGATCATTATCATTCTCCTTAATATTATTGAGCACTGTGATTACCAGTAGAGCCATAAATATGACTATTACCATCAATAGTGTAATATTAAGTATATACTTTTATTAAACCAGTTGCCGGTGGACCACACACATTCCAGTGTACATACATCATAATAAAATTATAAATAGGAGTAGAGCATTCTTCCTACAAACATTGTCCTCTTGTCATTGTCAATAAGAGTCGAGAGCCTGTCATGACAATGCGGGCGTAGATCATAGGTAGTAGATTTTTCTGGTGGGAGATGCAAACAAGCCCCATGTTTATTATAAAAACAATCAATCAAAGGCTGTATCAATAGATAGGGCCCATCCATATGATTTTTTATTAGCATGCAAAAAACTCGTATTTCTGACAAATCAGCTACAACTCGCACATTTTGTGGACCTCATACACGTACTATAAAACATTTATTTTACCGTAGGCCACATTTATTTTTGTTAAACATCGTAATTATTTGCTAGCTAAAATTTGTTACCTGTTATGGTTTCAATTTAGATCTGAAAGAATTTAATTGGAATGTAGTCAAATGCCATCGGACGACTAATATTGAATAATTAATACAGAGTTATAAATAGGTTCATGTCGACGTCATAATTAGAAATTTATTTTGTGTATGTACATTATCTCGAGACCCCCCGCCCCTGCAGTACACACCTGTATTCAAATAGACAAAGTCCGATGACACTCCCTCCTCTCCCTGCGCATATAATATTGACAGCCCCCTAAGGCATTCTTCCTACAAACATTTTCCTCTTGTCATTGTCAATAAGAATTGAGACCCTATGATGACAACGTGGGCGTATAATGCCATAGGTACATGTAGTCGATTTAATTGGTGGAAGATGTAAAACAATCAGAACAGCTGTGATGAGAACCGTGTATCAGCCGGATTGTCACCAATTATTTGTAACATTGTTACAGATAATTATCATTGGCAATTTATAATAATATCATTACAAGATAACCACTGCAAATCTATTATGATATCATTACAGAAAATGGCAAATCTATTATAATATCATAACAGATAACCATTGCAAATCTATTATAATTTCATAACAGATAACCATTGCAAATCTATTATAAAAATTTATCATTACAGATAACAATTGCAAATCTATTATAAAAATAAACTTATCATTACAGATAACCATTGCAAATCTATTATAAAAATTTATCATTACAGATAACCATTGCAAATCTATTATAATATCATAACAGATAACCATTGCAAATCTATTATAAAAATTTATCATTACAGATAACAATTGCAAATCTATTATAAAAATTTATCATTACAGATAACAATTGCAAATCTATTATAAAAATTTATCATTACAGATAACAATTGCAAATCTATTATAATAATTATCATTACAGATAACTATTCGAAGGTTACATGCTGCATTAAACTCAGCTCAAGGCTCATTACGCCATGAGAAGAGCAACAGTGAAGAGTCAAAGACTTGCTAAGAGTGGTACAGTCGATGACGTCATCAATCACTTTAAAAATGCGCTAGATAACTGGTCTCATGCATGCACAGGCATGGTGGATGAGAAAGCACATCTATACTGATTTGACCCAAGATGCTTATAGACAGATAGAAAGAAAATTCATAAAGTTATGTAGTCTGGAAACTGCTTCTAATGTACAGGAAATAGAATTGAATGATGCGACGCTCTCATAGTAGATGTTACCATAGTCTCATTGCCAAAAACGGTAATGGCCAACCAGATACATTTAAACCCAGCTAAAAAGTCACAGGTCACTTGATAGTGGCTGAATTCAACCAATTACCGGCCACTCAGATATTGCAGGCCACTCAACAAAAACAACCAATCAAAAGGCCATGTTAGAGATGGCCTCAGTAAATTAAACCAACCAGAGGCAACTCAGACATGGTACTTCAATGAATTCAACCAATCATGTAACTGCTCAGCACATGCCTCACCAAATTCGACCAATCACACGCCTGCCTCTTAGATACTGCTTCATTAATTCAACCAATAAGATCGATCGATTAGTAGCTTAGAGAATAATTCAAGAATGTTCAGTTTGTTCACGGTGATTTAAGTATCTTCAATAATTTCAAATAATTCTACATCACATAATACAAACCAAACCCGAATATACACACAACGCGAATTTATTCGACGAATAATCAATTTTAAGGTGACAGCGTTGAAATCCACTCCTGCAATCATTTGTCAGTGCATTGCTTCAAGGTTCACGATGCAGCAAGACAATTCCCAAGCCTACCTAGACGCTAAGGTCAATCGGTTTTCTTATTAGTTCTTCCTTCCAGGTGTTCAGAATTCTCGTTACAGGTACTATCGTTGAGGTGAGTTTCCTTCTTACAGGTATCATTACTCAGGTGCTGTCTCTCCAGAAGCATGTCCCCAGCGTGACCAGCGGTCAGGCGTGTGCCACATTTGCGCGGGAACCAACCACGTTCGCGCTTTTCTAAGAAAAAAAAAAAAAATATTCATGATCAGCGAAGTTTACGAACGAATTAAGCGTTCAAAGTCAATTCAGTTTCCAGTAGATTCTCAGAATTTAATAAGATTAAACATTATGAAATATTTATCAACACAATTTAAAATCTAAACTGATTACAACTAAAAAGAACTTGGTAAATTTCAGTTTGTATTATAAGCTGCTCAAAAGCTATAAACCTCAAAGTCACTTAAGTCGCACTTGTTTAGAACTGTCGGGTAGATACAAAAAGTGCCTTCGTGAGGTTATTGTAAAGTGCCATATAAATGTCCACCTAACATACCGTCATACATGCATAATTATAGAATCTCATCTGGGACCAATAAAAGAGTTGAATGATTTATTGTCTTATATATTAATTAAAAATGCAAGTTGTTTACAAACAAAATATTGAATAAATAAAAACTCAGTAATTCAGGTTCTAACAGCTGTTTAGAAGATAAGAACCGGTATCCACCTGTCCTTACAGAGCTTTTGAGGGGATATAAAATTGTACTATATAAAAATGTCCCAATACACATACTCATTATCCATATTTATTAATTCACCATTCATGCATTTATGCCTCAGCTTCCATAAGCAGAGGATAGCAGAAATATTTCTTACTCAAGAAAATACACAACATCACGCCTGCTAGCTAGCTTACAACGAATTTAATCAGAACTACAACATCTAAAAAACATATTTAAAATTCCACAAAAACACTAACCTGCTCTGATTGTGTACTGCAAACAGCATGCAAACACAATGAAATAGTCATAAATGCTTAGCCAACAAAAAAAAATCGAAAATTACCTCTACTGTTCAGTTGAGATTCAACTCGATAAACTTTGTCACCGTACAACCAATTCCTGTGAAAAATCATCAAAATGATTTTATATGAAAGATGGAATCTCAAACTACTGAAGACAAAGTTAGAAGCTTGGGGTAGGATGCCAGGAAACTACACTTACATACAATGGGCTGAGTGATTGACTAGTCAGAAAATATATAAAAATAAAAATATATAAATATTGTAAACTACTGATACACCTGACTGAGATTGGCTAACTCAACATATGGCTCCTTCTTTATTTAAAGGGTCTTGAAATTAATTCTCACATTTCTCATCAGCGCAGAATAACAATACCACGAATGCCACATTAAACAAAAGGCAGATGAATCACACTAAAGCCAAACAAACCATGATTGAAGTCTCTGGCAGACTGTTGGATAGCATACACACATCGTCCACAGTATTTCAGATCAATCCGGAAACGCCAAAGGACTTACTTTCGAAATCGTGATACAAGAATACGTTCGCCGATGCGTAGTCGAACCCTCTGTTCGTCCATGCACGGCGGGCAGCAGCAGACGCGCAACCCGTACGAGATCGGACAGAGAGAACCGGAGAACGGGCGAATCACTTGGTAGAGAACGCTGCGACTTCGCTTCTCCTTCTTCTGCTTAATCTGCTCCTCCTGCGGAACAATTTTTAAACAATTTACGTAACATAATTAAACTAAATTCAAAAGTTGATTACATCCAGTCTAATAGTAGTAGAACTTGCAGTTTAACGTCACTGTGTGGTAACAAAGACCATTAGCGATGCCATCCTCCTTTATCCAGGCTTGGGACTGGCACTGGCAGAGTGCAACCAGTGGCGGAGTTACCAGTCTAATCAAATCTACCTTTATGTTCCCCGGTAATCAAGATTAAGAGTATCAGGTGATGGTACTCTGTCTCCACGGCATTTACGAGGTTTACGAGTTAAAAACCCAAAAATAAATAAATCGCAAATATCTTCGACTAATTCTGTGCTTTCTGCGACAAGGCTCATTGAAAAATCCCCCCAAATGGAAATCCCTCACCAACATTTTATCCTTGAAAAGTCCCAGTACACTGTTGCCTTCACTCGCAATAATTGATCACGCGCTTTGGCGTGAAACTCTGATTCAGTGTCTGTGCTGTAGCACCCCACAAGCACCACCACCTTTTTTGCATGTTTGTATGTGCACTTGTTATAGCGCCCCTTCAAGCTCTCTCTACTCAGAGGCGCTCCCGAATGCAGAGCGGACACTGGATCGAAGTTTCATGCTGAAGCACTGAGCAATTGTGAGTGAAGGACTTGCCCAAGGTCCTTACGTGGCGAAGTGGATTCGAACCTTGAATAAACAAATAATGCATAAACAAATATTGAGTATTCAGTCTTAGGTGCATACTGTTAGAGTGTACTGGTGACATTCTTCGAGGACCGGCCACCAGATCCCATTGAGTTCCGGTCGAGTCTTCCAGTGCAAAACCATCCGCAGATTTTTCCACCTGCCGAGGTTGTATGGATAAACAAAGTCTTCCTCATCTTCATCCCGATCTCTGTACTCTGCCTGTTAGAAATCAATAATGATACTAAAAAACAATTCTAACCACCACCACCATCATCGCAACAACCACTACCACCCATTCATTCGCTCATTCATTCAAGTATATATATAGCAACCCGTCGAGGAAACTACTCAGAGGTGCTCCAGAAAAGCCAAAAAGGGCAGTTTAAAACTGCTTATAAAATGTGTCAGAGAGCAACCTAGGAAACAGGTGAAGCTCAAGAGAGAGGCTATTAAATGCACTGCCGGGTCAACCACAGAAAAAGCACAGTCTGAATGATGGAGGTACGAGCAAACGAGACTGAGAGAGAGATAACCCAACTGTTAGGAAAGTGGATCCCACAATTACTTAGGTGGTAGAGAATAAAAACTTCATAATAATGTCACTACGTTATAAGGTGATCCTTGACATAGTTCTGTTAAAGATAGCATATAACAGCAGAACAAATATTAACAAACATCGCAAGTAACGATAAAGTCGATTATAATGGTAAACTGTTAGTATCACAATCCAGATTTATTTACCAGCAATCATCATGTCCATGAAATAATATCAACTAAAAATAATAAATAGGTTAGTTAAATACTAAATATTTATTTACGACGTTCATATCAATATTCGTTGATTGCATTTACCTTGTCTTTAATCCAACTTTCAATCCCAGTCTCATTTCTGATAATGCTTCGCAGCTGTTCAGAAACAAAAGCCATAAAAGCCAATTACAAAACAGTTCAATAATTAATTAATCGCTGGTCTACCACAAGTGACTCTTCCGTTTCTCTTTAGAACGAAAGGTTTGATAAACGAGTCTCCAATAATTCTCAACGTCACTGATCAATATCATATCAGCAGATAGCACGGCTGATTAGTTTCGTGCTACACAAATATCCAATCACAATTACAGTTTAAAAAAAATTACAATAACTGAACCAATGTAATCTAAATATGATGAGTGCATATAACATCAAATAGGAACATATATAAGTACGTAGAATCACCAAATCCTTATTAAATACCGGTAGTTCAGTAGTTCAAATACTATAACAAATACATATTAGTATTGGTGTGATCTATATTGTTATCATGATAAGCTATGACTGCATCTTTTAAATATTGACAGCTGAAACTATATGACTACAAATGTTTGTAAAATTAGACATGAGAAGAGAATATATAGTTATAAATATTTGCGTAGTTATACCCTACGAAAATTACATTAATTTCCTAAAGTTATCTTGACTATTAATCAATTAAAAGTAAATTTTACTATCTTTTAATATTTTTTATCAACTGGTACATTGTCATAAATTATGGTAAAGTGGGTGAAGTACAAGAAGAAATCGCTCAGTGTTGTTAAATTTGCGATCAAACAAATTGTCAAATTTGCAATCAACAATCTTTCAAGTTGATTAGCTCTTGTATTTAATGGGAAATACATGTACTGTAACATGTGTCACATTCTCAGGTTTGCCGGAGTAGTGTAACATTACAGATTTTATGTAACATCGTGACAGACAGTCCCAAAAATTTATTTATAAGTTTATTCCAAAACAACATGAAGATACCGTAACCTCCCTATAAACTTCATTTTCTATTAATAATTAATTAGTAAGATGCATATACGGTAATTTGCCAAATCAATAAACAGGCTCAATTTAATTAATTAAACAAAAACCAAAATCCTGAGCGCATTTCTCATCAAGAATATGAATAAAAAATTTGTTTCCCAGAACCTTGGCAAAACAAAATTTTAAACAGCTCTTAAAGTTAGCAATTAACAAAAGGTAAAGCAAACAATATAACAAAACTGTGCATGCCAATACAGATGGAAGATTGTGCAGACATACTGACCTGCATGACCAACAAACCACCAACCGCCAAGACGACCCCAAACGCCAGCCCCACTGACAGCATCGCACCTATCAGAGACGCGACCCCGAGGTCAACTAGCGGCTCTTCGCCAGTTCCATAGAATATGTAATAATTCTAAAAGGAAAGAAAAAGAACAAAGACTCACAATCCCAAAGCTGATAACTTCCAATGCATGCCAAATAAACCATATGTACCAAACCAAAAGTTAAGACAGTCGTCCAAGACTTTTATCTCATTGTCAGAGAAGAAATGATATCAACAAAGAGAAAAAGAACAATAGCTCCCTGCACAAAGAGCAATTTGCAAAATGAGATTTTAAGCATAGACAACAGCATAAAAAAACAAAAGAGGAAACTCAGAAACAGGAATCAATAGTTCAATACACAACTGGAGCTAAAAAAGAATACAAAAATAACGAATGAGCATGGTTAACCCTTTAATGACGAGTGCCATTTGCTTCCCATAGCTTTCAGTACAAACTCGTCATCAAAGAGTTAAACAAACATTGAAAAAACAGTTTAAAAACAAAAGTAAAAAATAAAAACAAAAACCTGCAGCTGCACAGTTTTATACTTATATAATTGTTCAAACATTGCTGTTTTAAGTCTCAAGACTATGAATTTTGGTAAAGACATTCATAAGCAATCATAATTAAATTGAAATTGAAGTATTTATAATAAACAATCAAAATTAAAATGAAATTCAAGTACAATTTAAATAGAAGCGCGCCACCTTATGTAGATAGACGGCTTCTATTCAACGTGACAGAATACTTAGCAGTGGCCAAAACTGTGAAGAACAATTTAGTACAAAATCGAGCAGGTCCACAGGAATTTTAAACCAAATGCTTTCCAAAGTCTCAAAGGATTTCTCCATTGGTAGAACGACAAGCTCTACTACCTGGATGCAGAAGAGGACACTGAGAGAAAGGCCAAAGCCAATGCCAAGGCAGCATTGGGCAATGGAGAACTTGACAGTGGGAAGTGAAATCCAGACACTGGGATCAAGCTGTTTCGCAATGCAATGCTAAAAACACATATAATGGCCGCATCCATCATAACAATGGTCCAGCCTTTGCTTAGCTTTACACAACGTGCAGCTAAAAGCTTCCGAATATAATTACCGTTGAGCGGAGAATGCCTCAGAAATTGCTTAATGCATCACTGAATAAAAAAATTACCATAAAGTGGCAGCGTTACACAGAGATTGCAAAACAAATAAATTGATAAAACAATCATCCAGAGCAGTGCTGTCCAACGTGCGGCCCGCGGGCCGCATGCGGCCCGCGAGATGATTTCAAGTGGCCCGCCAAGGCTCATTAAATTGTTTCCCTTTGTGCAAAATGAAATAAACTTAGTAAAGGATGAAGTCACTGGTCGACTTGAGCGTTTATTTTTGTTATTGGTTTTGAGACAAATGTCGATTTGCAATGCTACCAGGAAGACCAATCCGATAAATCTCTTCTTTCTTTTCAAAAGGTTAGGCCTATGTTCCCGTAGTCTAAGCCTATCTGCAGAATGATACACGACTTCTGATTTTAACAACTCTTATTACTGTAGCCTACTCAGCTAAACAGACCTCGCGAACCGTCCCAAACCGCTCACGAACTTCTAGTCAGTTCCTGAGATGTGTAGGCTACAGAGTTCCAACAAGACAGCAAGAGAGACTACGATCATTCCTTCGAAAGATAGCGGAGTTCTAGTTCTATGGATTAGAAAGAAACAACCGATAAGAGACCCAGGGTCGACGAATGACGATGTGTTGGCTCTTTCCGGTTCGATGACTGTGACTGGTAGCAGCCTAGCCATTTAGACCGAGACTTTGGCTTTAAAGATTTTGTCATGGAAGCCAGAGCAGGAGGAGGGAAATTCGCCCCCGTCATAAAGTGGATCTTAACCAAAATAAATTGGTTCTGCGGCGTAGACCTAACGAAGAGCGACGGAAATGAGTGCAAGTCAGGGATAAAAGCCACCTTGCACATTTTGGTGCTCTACTATTATGAAGTATGGTAATCGTGGTTTGTGTAGTCCACATGCAACTATTCATTATTATTCCTGTTGACTTGTCGAACTCTTTCCACAAACTGCTCAAGACTTTTCTCTTTGATAATTCCTGGGTAGGGAGCATCTCCGAATGTATTTGAATTTCGTAATAATATCATTAAATTCATATAGGCCTACCACCGGGTAAAGATACGGATTGCTGATTGATAGATATATTACAATCATTCCAGATTAAATTTCAATATGCTTTTTAATGCTAGTACATGTATAATATATTATCAATAAATTGTAGCCACTACTTTTGAGTTTACTGTTGCGGCCCTCGGCTTCAAGAATCTTGCTTTTGCGGCCCGTGGTACCTAAAAGGTTGGACAGCACTGATCCAGAGTGATCACACAGCAGACAAAAACAATCGTAAACTGAAGACAATGGCCACAACAAACACCAAGGAAATCTAATCTAATCTAATCTAATTCAATTTAACATAAGCAAACACTTAAATAATGCATAGACAAAATTAGACATCAATCAACAGAACTCAAAATAGGACAACGCGTGATTTTAGAATATTTTTACGGTCCTGATCAGCTCAATGGATGAATATATATGCTTATTACCATTTCTGACCGTCTGTACAACAAAATGTGCGTAGCAATTGGTCAATAAAAGATTATTCTTATCTTATCTAGATCTATCTAATTCCAAGGATCAGCCAGTCAACTGTTGACGACTACTAACACCGACTCAGACAACAACAACACTGATGAAGATGATGGCTCCATTGACGACTGCAGTTGCAAAGGATACAGGTAATACTCTTAAGGTCCCTTAGTGCTTGTCACTCGTGCTCCAATTGTTTGGATGAACAAGGTCTACATTCTGTTCCTTTTGCTCGCACCTCCACTACGCAGAAACATGCCTTCTCGATGGTATGCTCCCTCTCTACGACTGCTTCTCAGGCATTCCTCTCACCTTCAAATAGCTTTATATGGCCGTGCTGGGGTTTGAAGCGCCTCTGAGTAGGTAGTTCCTTCGAAGAGGCGCTATACAAATTCTCGTAATAAATCATGAACAAATGAGTAATAAAACAAAGTAATTTAACTTATTAATTAATTCATTCATCTATAGAAAATGAACTTGTCATATAATAAAAAGTACTACAACAAGCTACTGTTATAGTACAATACTACTACAGTGATTAAGCTTTCTTCTCTAAAAGATCTTTAGCGGAACAGAAAAACTTTGTGAATAAGCGGGTGCCACTCATCTAGCTTTACAGCAATGCTTCAGAATTTTGTAATTCTATACCAAACACTCAAGTAACTCTGAAAGTATTTATGTATGCATCTGAACTGCAAACGCGACTGACCCGGTAGATGGCCCGATAGAGAGAGGGAACGAGGATACACAATGCGTGTATACAGCCACATGGCGCAAAGAAGAGGAAGGCAACAAAATTGGCGTGGTTGAAATGACCGACGCAGTTGTTGATCCACGGACAGTGATGGTCCATCTTCATAACACACCTACAAAAGAAAAGTCCATCGTCATAACACACCTGCAAAAAGATGTACGTGAGCAGCATAAGTAAGTTCTGATGAATGAAACTACTTTAGCAGAAATTATAACTTTGATGATGATGATGATGATGGTTCTCTGCCCGAAGGCAGGTTCATTGGCTTTTACGCTCCTGGGGATGAGATGAGTGAGGTGGTTTCCCGTTGCCTTCCCCACAGACAATGATGGGTAAGCAACTTGCCCAAGGTCGCTCTGCAGCAGCTTGCGCCATCGCGTCCCACACGTGCTAGCCCGAGATATCTAAATCTCTAAATGTCAACTCCCAGCCCGGGGCTTGAACCGCAGTCCATTGTATCCAACAGGCTCTCGCTTACCGGTGTAGCTAACTAGGCCATCGTCATCATCATCATCATCATCATCATCATCATCATCATCATCATCATCATCATCATCATCATCATCATCTGTTCATTTTCATCTGTTGTTAATTTATTTAAGGAATATGTCACTAACCGTACGTAGTGCAAAAACAAAAGCAGCATCAAGATCATCATGAACACCAAAACCACCACCACACGACCAATCCTAAACACCAGGACTATGATGATAACACTGCCGCCACCACCACAACCATGGAATTATTATTTTTACAATAAACTATGAAAAATTCTTACCTCCGACATTTCCTACAGTGATGTGACCTTGGTACTTTGTAGCTCTCGCAAATTGTACAGAACTGTAGCGATTTTTTTACGGCAGCTACAGACTACAAAAAATCAAGTCAGAATATTAACTAAATTTATAACAGATCATGAATCCCAACCTCTTCGAAATGCAGAATGCTTACAATAACAGTAAGACAAATCCCGTAATTATGTTTCGTACCTCTGATTACAACCTGAGCTGAGTTCGTATAATAATCCATAGGAAATCATGGCTGCCTCTAAATCATGGCTGCCTCTCTTCAATCTCTAAACTGTCTCGACTATTTTGTTCACGAGACTTTGTCTGCATTGGCCCCTCACTGTGAAATGACCTCCCTCAGTTTGCTCTATGACTTTAACTGGAAGACCCTCTGCATCTATCCGCTGTCTTAAACCCTTTCTTTTCTCTCAGAGTCTTCTGCATTGGGAGCACCTCTGATCGGTCTGCACCGTGACAGGTGTCTTAAGAATTCTTTAAAACAATACAAATACATTACAATATACAATATACCTGCCCAGATAACCTATGTTCACAGTACAAAAAGCCCAAAATGTCCTCTGATTACCTCATAACTACTACTGAGGCGTAGAAAAAAATTGTTGTGTTTCCGGTAACCCGACCGACCCATTTTTACGACCGCGACTCAAATAATTTTGTAAAAAAATTTTATTCAAAATTTTTTTTTAAACATTTGTAATGACATAACATAAGAGACGTCAACAAAATGAAATTAATAGGACTGTTTCTAGAGCAGTTTTAGGTGCAGACAGTCAGGAAATAGGCAGTTTATACTTGCTTAGAACATGTACTTTATTTCAGCGTGCAAAAAAGACTAGTGTGGTATACTTTTTCGGATAGTCACTGCATAAAAATATTTTACCAAAATAAAAATATTTTCCGACCTACCTACCCAATTTTATTTAGCTCTGTTACCGGAAACACAACATTTATTTTTTTAGGCCTGATATTTAAATGCATGCATCATAACTGCATCTGAGTCCATCATGTCCCTTCACTGCCACAATTTTAACAATGGCTGTAAACCAATCTATCTGATAGTCAATCAATCAATCCATCAATAAAAAAAATCAATCAGTCAGAATTTATATATCGCTCCTTCAAGATTCCAACTTTGCAGCACTCCCAATTTAACTCAGGATAATGGTCTCTGTTGTCATATAGATGACTTCCTACAACGTCTTCTTAAACAGGCACCATATAAATTTCGACCTAATTTTTTTTACAAATTCCATCAAGAACATCTTAACAGATCTCACCGGGGTCCAGCCAAACGTAACGAGACCCGGTCCTCGGAATGCAGCACGGAAGAAGTTCCACAGCGTCAGACCATTCCACGTGAGAAAGACCGCCATGTTGGCAAACGCACCCATGGTACGCAGCGGCCACCATTCCAGATGGCAAATGATCGATGTTAACGAGATCGAAAATATTATCGACAGAGCCACCAGAGGGCCCCAGTGTAGCAACCGGTAACCCATTGTTCAGCTGCAAATGGTAAAGGCGCAGTTTGAGAGAAGACAGGAGTTCAAAAGAAATTTTTAAATTATCTCATTTATAAAAAGATTAGCTTTTGAAGTGTCCTGAACTGGATCAGAAAATCAAAAGCAAAAATCAAAAGACAAATGCAATAGGGTCAGCTTTTAGTAATTAGTTGTAAATACGTGGTTTTGTCAAGTGCAACTCGAATTTTTGGACATCAAACTGTGTTAACACCATATCTATGGTTAACACTAACAAGACCAGTACGTCATGCATTTAATTTAACTCTGCATAGTTCGGCCGCTTTCGATAGAACGTGAAATCGGGTTTTGTATATTTTCAGCGTTATCGGGGATTCGGGTTGACAGAAACACGGAAAGTGTTACATAGCAGAAACGCAATTCGTTGATAATTATAAGATGAGAAGCGGAATGATTCTAACACGAAAATGGAAATCATAGGAACTTCTGTGCAGCCCAATGACAGCAATTATAGTCAAACATGCCCATACCTGCAAGTATTCCGGAAGTGTTCAACCCCACGATTCGCTTTACTTCGCCGGCGTAGGGCTGTACAGATTTGTTTGTCAAACGGGCTCATCAAAAGTAAACGTGTTCCGCTCTATAAAATTACACACATAAGCACGGCCCACCTAAACCACTTGCTAACGTTCCTACGAGGTGAACGGTCTCACACTTCGGATTCTACCTGGACTTAAAATGTCGCATTTTCTGCTTGCTTATACATGTATTCGGCTTTTCATTTCTTTATATTCCTGTAATATGACATTAGACATAATTTTTATTAGTGTCACTTCAATAACCCGAAACCAAAATACGGCGACCTATGCTTCACTCCTCTTCAGCGTTTGCTAAGCGCTTAAGCCAACTTGATTAAAATTAAGTGAAAACTAAGCGAATTGCAACTCAGCGCACTGTAGATGACAGCAGCCGGTGGTTACCAAACCACGATTGCTAAAGAGAAAATAGAAATCAACAGTTGTCAGCTGGCTGTAACGGCAGCCATCTTGTTGGTTGTAGAACATATTTATTCATTTCTCGCATTCGCTCTAACGCCCCTTCAAGCTCTGAATTGGAATTGGACTAAAAGCTCCGGATATGTTCTTCTTAGAACATTCTTTTATGTAAGTTGACCACAGATATGCCTTCCGACGACATCCTTACTTACTCACGGTACCTGCTTGTTTGAGCACGAACGCCCACGCACATTATAGACCATAATAAATATTTATTTATATCATGGAGTGTACAATGTACATACCAACTCTTCAAAGTGATTAATTATTTAGCGGAGCTCCAAACTTAAGCACAGTCAAACAGAACAGTTTCTAGGTTTTCACAGAAAGTGTCCGACAGTGAAGTAGATACCTTATATCATGGAGTGTACAATGCAGGTACCGTGAGTAAGTAAGGATGTCCTTAGACTTGAGGTATTAACAGAGGAATTTTCGTGCTCAAACAAGCAGGTACCGTGAGTAAGTAAGGATGTCCTTAGACTTGAGGTATTAACAGAGGAATTTGAAAACCGAACCTTGATTAATAATGTGGATACGGACCCCGATCTTAATTGTTTTTCTAATGCTATTTTTGATAGTGTGTATCTCTCTCCTCACTCTTTGAGCTCTAAATTTGCATTACTTTCTTCTTCCTCTTTATCAATTGTACACATTAACTGTCGTAGTTTATTACCTAAGTTAACTGAAATTAGAGATTTACTTGATATTTTACCTGTTTCCATTCTTGCACTTTCTGAAACCTGGATTGATAAAAACTCTGAGGACCTTGTTAATTTACCTGGGTATCAATTTGTGCACCGACCAAGAGAGCAGGGCCATTGGGGTGGTGTAGGATTTTTTATTAAAAATGAACTTTCATTCTCGATAGTTCAAAATGTTAAATGCACTAATGCATGCATGTACTTATGAGGGTCTGTTATTAAGAATTCCTATGAAAACTGGTTCCATACTGGTTGGGATATTATACAGACCACCAGGCCAAGAGCTCGATAAATTCACTGATGAAGTTGAAGCCCTACTTTCTGAACTTTCTCCTCAAAATAAAGATATTATACTATTAGGTGACTTCAACATTGACCTCCTCAAAGTAAATATACATAAGCAAACTACTAATTTTTATAATTGCTTGTTAGCTCACCACTTCTTGCCCATCATAACTAGACCTACCAGAATAACGGATCATTCTGCGACTCTTATTGATCACATCTTCACCACTGCTTGGCCTCGCGTAGCTGCCTCCTCGATTATTACTTCTGATATTTCTGATCACTTGCCTACTTTTGTTCATTTAAATTGTGAAACTAAGCTACCCACTAAATCTGCAACAGATAATTGTAGAATAATTTCTAATGAGGGAATTAGCACCTTTCAAGAGGCGCTGTCCACTATCGATTGGTCCCCAATTACTCAGGCCTGTATTAACTATGACCCAAATAAAGCTTATGACGATTTCATGACTATTTATAAAGAGCTATATGATAGAGTTTTTCCGATTTCTGTCAGTAGAGGGCGGAAGGTCACTTTAAAAAACCCGTGGATGTCTCAAGGTCTTCTGCGTGGTCGAGTGGGTTGTAGCCATAGACATCATATATTAGTAATATATGATGTCTATGGTTGTAGCCCGCTCGCCGCGCCGGCGGCCCGGGTTCAATTCCCGGGCGGGGATCTTTACAGCGGGTGGCTCGGTCGCAATATAAACGTGGAGTGTGAGGTTGTTCTCTGCCTCCGACACTAATCATCTTCGATATGAAACAGTGTCGTTAAGCCCTGAACATTTCATTTTTTTTCAAGGTCTTCTAAAATCCTGTAAAACTAAAAATTCGTTATACTTAAAATATATAAAAAATCCAAATGAAACTAATAGAAAGAAGTTTAGGTATACATGTACAATCAGGGGCGAAAATTTTACTTATTTCTGCAGTGCCGTCGGCGTTGTCATTTCACGTCTTTTTCGTGAGGGTCGGTTAGGGCTCAGGTTAGGCATCGTGAGGGTCGGTTAGGGTTAGTGTTAGGGTTAGTTTAGCCATTAGAAACTCTGGTGGATTGATGGCAAAAGACACCGTGTATTTTTCGCCCCCTGATAGTACATGATTGCCGAAGTTTATCACATTCCGAAACAAATTCAAATCTATTAGAAAAAGAGCTGAAATAAATTATTATGCCGAAGAATTTTGTAAATGTAGTAATAACCTAAAGAAAACCTGGAATGTTATTCGCTCAGCTATTGGATTAACAAATAATGAATCGGTAATCAATTCCTTAAATTCTGACGGGGTTAAGATTGAGGATCCTGAAGAAATAGCCAATAAATTTAATAGCTACTTCACAGAAATTGCCCAAAATTTGGCAAAAAATATTCCTGATCCGCTCTCTCCACTTGAGAGTTATTTAAGCCCTCCTATTACCAACTCTTTCGGACTTGAAGATACAACTTCAGAGGAAATAATTAAACTGAACCAAACCATTCGTTTATCCCATAGTAAAGGTATTGATGATATTGATCCTTTTGTTGCATCCCCCTCCATTAATATTATTGCTCAACCACTATCTGAAATTGTCAATTGTTCCTTTAACACCGGTATTTTTCCTAGTGCTTTAAAAATTGCTAAAGTCGTACCTATTTTCAAAAGAGGTGAGAGGAGTGACGTAGCTAATTATAGACCAATCTCTGTACTTCCATATTTTTTGCTAAGATATTTGAAAAACTAATGTATAAAAGACTGAGTAGCTTTCTTGAAAAATCTAGCATTTTATACCCATCTCAACATGGATTCCAGGCTGGTCACTCCCCCTCATTGCCTTTACTAAGTATTCAGGACAAAATATCTGAAGCAATTGAAAATAATGAATTTTCCCTTGGAGTGTTCTTTGACTTGGCCAAGGCTTTTGACACGGTGAGCCATGATATTTTACTTAAAAAACTGAATAATTATGGTATAAGAGGAGTCCAACATAAATGGTTTGCTAGTTACCTTGAAAATCGCTCACAAGTTGTTTACTGCAATGGTGCCTATTCAATGATGCGTTCTGTTCTGTTTGGCGTTCCACAAGGATCGAACCTTGGACCTTTATTATTTCTTCTTTTCATTAATGACCTTCCTAACGCATCCCCACTTATGTACTTCATCCTCTTTGCAGATGACACTAATATCTTTTATTCCCACAGCTCCCTTACCAGCCTTTATCAAATAGTGAATGGCCAACTTTCTCAAATTGCTAATTGGTTTCGTGCCAACAAACTATCATTAAACCTTGATAAAACTAATTACATTCTATTTAGGTCCCATAGAAAAATTTCTTTCACCAACGAAAATAATTTGTACATTGATGGCCATTCCATTAAACAAGAAATATCAACTAAATTCTTAGGTGTTGTGTTAGACCAGCATTTGTCTTGGAAAGATCATATTAAAGCTATCTCTTCTAAAATTGCCAAGAATATCGGTATTATAAAACGAGCTTCCTCCTTGTTACCTCCCCATGTTAGGCTAACCCTTTATTATACACTCATCTACCCATATCTTACCTACTGCAATATAATATGGGCTTCAACTTATAAATCCAATTTACAAAGGCTAACAATTCTACAGAAACGTGTTATTCGTTATGTGGCTAATGTTCCATACAATTCTCATACTCATCAGCTATTTCTGGAATTTAAATTACTAAAGATTGAACAAATTAGGACGGTTCAGATAGGTGAATTTATGTTTCGATATGAGCACAACTTGTTACCAGTAGCGTATAGACAAATGTTCTTCCGTGCCTCTGATTTTCATTCCTATTCCACAAGAAGTGCAAATTTGTATAGACAACCATTTGCTCATACTAACACTCGTTTATTTTCGATCAGATATACTGGTGCTAATATTTGGAACAGTATCCCCTCAGCTATAAGTCAATTACATGGTCTTCATATCTTCAAGAAACGCCTACGTTGTTATATTATCAATCGAACTGCTTGAATTATTGTGTTGAATTGGGTGTGTTAGTTAAGTGTTAGTTAAGTGTTAGTTAAGTGTTAGTTAAGTGTTAGTTAAGTTGTGTTATCTATCCTCTATTAATAAGTTTCTGTCCTGATTATATTTCTATTTCTGCAATCGTTTAAACCGGCTGTCATGTCCTGTATATTATGCCTTGCAATTCAATGATTACTGGGTGGCCCAATTAGCGGGATTTCCATCCCTTCCGGGTCTCCCCTTGATACCACTAAATATGTACAATTCCCTGTTCACTGCCTTGATTGTTATTTTTGGTGCGTATTCAGGAAATAAACTGATTTGATTTGATTTGATTTGATTTGATACAAAGGAGCAGGTCTACCAGACTACCACTGGAAAAGCATAGTGCAGCAGGTACCTGTTGTGAACTTTGTGCAGGTAAAAATTCAAATATTTATAGTGTGTGCTTGTGTGTGCATTATAGGCTTGTTAGGCTTTTGGGAGACTCTCCAAAGCACCAAAGAGTTGGGCTTGCAGCCAGCACACAGGAACCTAAACCGTTAGTTGCTTTGCCTAGTCAAAAACATGTTCCTTTCAGGGGCGGATCCAGGGGAGGGCCAATCCGGCCATGGCCCCCCTATTTAGAAATGCCCATGTATCGTGGCTCCCCCCCCATTTGGTTTCAGCGGCCACTGAAATGGTATGATTTCCCTGAAAATTTGGCCGGATGACTAAAAAAAATAAATAAGGTCATCAACTTTTTGGCGGATGAAATGGTATGATTTTCCCAAAAATAAAAGGTCATCAACTTTTTTGGCGAATGAAATGGTATGATTTATGATTTTCCCAAAAATTTGGCCGGATGACTAAAAAAAAAGTCATCAACTTTTTTAGCGGATGCGATTTTTTTCCCCAAACCCAAGGTCTCAAGAATTTTTTGGCCCCCCGTCCAAAGTTTCTGTATCCGCCCTTGGTTCCTTTGGGCTTTGCAATTGTGGTTGCATTGCAGGGTGAGAACTGCCAAGGGATAGAGGGGTTCAACCCCCAGTCCTTCTTATGGTCCCCTAGTAAAGTCTTCTCACACTCCGACTACAGGTGGATCCCAAGTTATTTTTCTACAATTCTCATACTGCTGCGTTGTATCGTACAAAGAACCAACGCAAAAAATTACAGCTCTTTAATTCATATTCCAAGTCTTGCACGATGAAATTGATTCAAAGTCACAACATCACCCAAAAAGAACGTCAACAATAATGTCACTTGTCCCAGCCTGATCTTAAAAACAAATCAATCTTGGGTAAGATGGATACACCGGTATGCAGAAGTACATGCATGCACACAACTCAACATTTATATAGCACATTTCAGCAGTAAATCCAGAAGATCCATTAGACAAGATCAGGCAGCTATTGGACAATCCTAAGAGATCACAGTTTAGAGCATCAAAGTAAAACTAAAACAAGTGATCAAGCCTTTCGAATTGCTGGTCCACGTTTCTGGAAGTCTTCCTAGACCTACTCAGGAAGCTAAGAGCCAACAGCCATGACCCTCACAGAGTCGTGCAACAGCTCTGCAGTCTGCACATTTGCGCTGATGCCTGACATGCTGTCTAGTGTGTAAAGCATCTACGATGTAGCTTAGTTGCTACTGATGATGCTATGGAAATTGTCTTAAATACACTAACAATTACAAGCAATGCATGATGGCAAAAGTGAAATAACAAATTGAAAAGTACTTTTAGTTAAACTAAATTTTACTAGATAAGGCAGAAGTTAAGAAAAATTAATTTAGCTAAAGTAAAAGTTTAACTAATATTTTTAGTCAACAGATATAAGTGACAATAACAAAATCAGCAACTACACAACCAACTTCTGTCATGAACAATAAACACTCTCAGTAGCCCAATACAACGTTCACTTACTTATTAACACCGGTGCTGTCTCTGCATAGAAAATATGCATTAGGGAGCAGTGACTGTACATAAGAACATCGCTTTCTAATATTCTTTATGAGTTGAGTTGATGGTAAACAATTAAGAAGAGCAATTCCACTTTTTGAAATTCAGCAGCTCTTGAAAGGTTATTCAGTGCTATATCACAAATATTGACAAACCACCAAAGCCGAATTCAATGTCTGATGAAATTCATGATCTTGTTTTCTTATGATAAAGATACAAGTCTGCCAAACAGTGGACTGCCGACAGTTGCTGATACTCATCAGTAATCAGAGTAACTGGTTTTACTACCACGTCAACTGCATTGAATTGCATATAATGCACCATTGTTTGCATTTATAAACAAAATGTCTTCATTATTTCCTGGTAGAATTTTAGTTTGGATATTACTACTCTAGTACGCATTATATAGCTTGAAAGTGAAACTGTCATTTACCCTCTCTGCCCTATTACAGGACACTCAACCTGTTATAGTGAATATGTTTCAAGTTTGCAAAAAAAGCTTCTCAAAAAGCGTGAAAAAGTTTAACAAAACAATTTTTAATTAATTATCTCATTTACAAATTTGGTTGTCAAATTTTAGTTAAACTATTTCAAATATTAGTTGAAAAATAATAATAAATAACATTAATTAGTGCACATCACTGGTTAAATCACAAGCTATCCAATTGAGTAAACATACATTAACTTTGGACAGTTCATCAATGCATGCAGTATTGCAGTTATAAATCCATAATTATGTTGAATCACACCAATAGTATGAACCAGTATACAAATATGAACGTTAATGCGCATTTATAGCCGTAAACAAATGTGCACGGTAGTCTGTATTTATTTATATTAAGTGCACTGTTTGGCTCTTATTCTGTGTGTACTACTTTGTTGATGCTCCTGGTGTCGTTCCTTTCTCTCTTGCAGTTTTCTCGTACTGAGCCCTGATCTTATCTGCGAGAAACTTAATTTCTGGCTTCTCCAACAGCGAGTCGATTACGGAAGGGTCCATACTGATCTGACGCAGGTACTTGGTCGTTGTTTCATTCTGGAAAAATTTAAAAGATTTAGAAGTAGTACCTTTAGAAACCAAAGCATATAAAAGTATCTTAAAAGAAGGTTTGTATGGATGAAGAAGATGACAGTAGTTAAGTGACTGAATAGAAGTATGGCTGCTATAATATAAAAGAACATACTTATACTGGATTTAGGATTATGTGTGTCATTTCAAAAGATTTGACATTTGATAGGATTTACAGATGACCGATGCACACTTTTTTATCATGTCCGTACACCAAAATTCAGATAGCAATTGGTCAATTAAAGAGTATTCGTATCTTTTATATTTTCCAAATCACCGGGTCCTTGTGCTACCAGTTTCTGCGAGTCAAGTAATAAACCAAATGAAGTAAATTAGCAAGTTTCTCACTCTTGCAGCACATCAAAATGACTCCCATCTATTGGACCTGGATATGGTTTTATTTAATCAGCGTACATCATTGTTTAACAAATGTTCATGTACAGTACGTGTGATGTAGGCACAATGTTCGTTTTACCTGAAAGCTGTCCAATATTTCGTCATCTTGCAGCAAAGCCATCAATTCTGGCATGCTGCCAATCTCCGCTGATGCGAAGCCGTCAAAGAGAGGGTCATCAGGAGTGTCATCTGCACAAACAACAGAATTTTTTATGAGCTCAACTACAAATGAATACACTTCTGTGGAGGTTTTTCAGAAGCAACTGTATGGACTCAACTCTGCTTGTGTTCCATTAATGAGCACTTCACCGTTGTAGTCCTAATCTCCAAATTTCTAAAGCGCTACTCGAAAACCAAGCGCAGGGCACCAGCTTATTCAAGAGCGCTGAATTGATTGTTGCTCGTTTTAATGTGTATGACACCATTTTTAAGTCCTCATGCATGGAGCATGATGCATGCGCTAACCAAATAACCAATGTTGTTAATTGAGCCAGTATATCGAGTATATCGAGGTGCGGTTTCTTTTTTAATTATATGCAATTCCTTGAACTCAAATGTATAACAAAAATTTGACTGTGTGGCAATGCAATCTGGCTACCCTGTTAACTATTCATTTAAGCTGTTGAATCATTTATTTAGTCTTACATTGTTTTTCTTCTGCCAACCCATAAAATTATAAATCAAAAACCTGCATTTATCTCAATTCAGTTAGATTTTCAGCTGTAACATGTATTCCCACATTACCATTTGGATCGGCACCAGCACCACCACTTGTTGATGGTTTCGGATCATCTGCCTGGCGATTGTAAACTGTTTCTTTCTTAGCAGTACCTTTAGCGGCAGTGGCCATATTTCAGTATGATGCACACTTGTCAAACGTCAGACCTAAAACAAAAGATAGAATCAACCGAATGCAACCCAATATTTACA
The DNA here is from genome assembly GCA_945859605.1 of Lumbricus rubellus. NCBI lineage: Eukaryota > Metazoa > Annelida > Clitellata > Crassiclitellata > Lumbricidae > Lumbricus > Lumbricus rubellus. Next base: position 41,661,671 of record OX243816.1, on the reverse strand, counting down.
CAATATACTTAGCACTGTACACGGACACATACTCGCACACAATGACTTTATATATGGGAACCATGTCGCAAATGATTAAAGTGGTTTGGGTGAGCAGTGGGAACGCCGAATGGGTGAGCAATGGGGAAGCCTAAGAAGAGCTTTTAGATGGATGATGTTTCGACTTCGATAGATCGAGTGAGGTAGGGGAAGTGGAGAAATTGGTTACTTCGTACAACTTCAGTTCTTACTAAATTTCTTTTCCTTCGAAAGATTTACAGAATTCGCGTCAGTTGTAAACAGATTAAAATACGAAGAAGATATCGAATCGCGATTAACGGTTGTAAAGAAAACGTTAAAAAATGACAACTACGTAAACCTATGACACTACCTTTGAGAAGGTGGTTAATTTACCGGAAAAACCCAAACAGAAGGAAGCAAGAAACGAAAACGGATGTCACGAGTTTTATTATTAAAGTGACAACATAGAATTATGCTTATTGCTGTTTAACGACACTGCCGTATCAAAGATGATTAGTGTCGCCCTCCTCGTTTATTTAGGATTGGTACGGGCAGTGGCAGAGTGCAGTCAGTGGCGGAGTTTTATATTTATGCATCAATATGCTTGCTTAATCCACACCGTATTAATGCATCAGCATGACATGGATGACCACAAAATGTTCACAAAATTTGTGAACCTTTAATCACGAGCAATCAGTCCTGTTATGAGAGCTCTTGCAGTTGCAGCTGGGATTAATATGGACTTCTTAGGTTCCAGCAAAGATCTTAAAGAGTCTAAATTTAATATTTTTGGCTGCAGTAGCCTACTATGATGAAATCTACAATTATTAAGCAGTAAAAAGGCCATTAACGACGACAGAATTTTGTTTTATTTTGTACTGATAAGTTAACGCTGGCTTAACCAGCCGTCGATCATCGGGCTGAATTTGCGAGTCGTCTTCTTCTGGACAGAGCAGAATGCACCATACGACCTCTTTTCCAATTTTGTTATTATTTGCTCTAAAAATAAATATCGATGGCTCTATGTCTATCATTTATGGGGATCTATGTTTTGCTTCGCGGATTTTTTAAAATAACATAAATAAATTATGTCGCGCAAAAGCTTTAATTTAAATGACTAATAATTTATTAACAAGTTCATTGCATAGTTTTCGGTTCTGCTGTGGGTTGTGGTTGTGTGAGCTAGAAATTCGAGGAAATGAAGTCCACTAAAGAAATGGCAAGGTAGAGATTTAAAGCGTCAGTTGACGAAAGTGACCCTTCTGGAAACTCGTGCGATGAATGGCAGGCTTATCACGACGCCTAACCTGAGCCCTAACCGACCCTCACGTTGCGATGTCGTCTATAGGTCGCGCTCTAATTTTATTGCATTCGTTAACAGCCATAATTATTGTTTGGAGTACGGGCAGCCAGTCTGGACGTTTTACCCCAGACAACATGTATATCTGGAATTAATCCAATTGAATAATTTATTTCATGCAACGAAATTTTTTGAAGACTCATCTTTTTGTGTTTGTTACTTATGGGTTAATTGCTTATTGGTGTGCTCTATTCTGTCACAGTCTGGGGTGACTGCAAAACTATAATTATTAGTTAAGGCATACTAGATGTCATGATAAATAAGCTGTTTGAAATTTCAAATAGGTTCTTTATGTTTTAGGGAGCTCGGAATTCTGCGCAAAAGAACACTTACCAAATCATCTGCTGTTGACGGAGATAGGAAAAGAGCCAAAAAGTCAAGTGAGTGTATTGACCAAGGCCTGATTTATCTTAGAGAGCTTTGTGTGCCAGTGCTATCCATTCCAGGTAGTAGATTAATTCATCCTGCCATGCAAGTGTACCTGTGGCTCGAACCTCGACTGTGCTGCATAAATGCTTCATTGTGGTTGGTCTTTCTGTCATAGTGTTCTGTGACTGTTGCATGCGGTATCTCCTATTTTTATTTTTACTATTTTTCAAGTACACGACAATTATAATTTTTGCCTCCAGATTATGACAATCTTGAATAAAGAGTTGCACTTTGAATGTGAAGCAAGATAATTTTAAAAGAAGTGTTCCAAAAAAAGGCTGGTATTATTTTAGTGGATTTCAGTGTGCAGAAAGGCACATACAACAAATCTTTGCTTTTAATAAAAAAAATGTGAGTGGAATGTGGGAAGTACAGTACAAGCATGATTTGCTGTGTATAATAATTTATTTCAGATCAGATTTTCAGCTTCCTAATTGTTATCGATTTTGAGTCAACCTGTTGGCAAGGAGAACGACATCGGACACAAGAAATTAGTGAGCTTGTCTACATTCAAACTTATTTAAATTTATTTATATTTTAATATAGTCTGGTGGCTTCTTTTTCAATTTGAGTGTAGGATATAATTGGCAGAAAGTGCCCCAAAATCTAATAAATGGTATAAGTTATGGATATAGCCATTGAATGCTTTGCTGCATTACAGAATGTATGAGCACTTGCTTTAGGGTTCCTTCGAGATTCCTACTCACAGGCATTCCGACTTCAGCGTGAATACTGAATCGGAGTTTCACGCCGATGTGCAATTGCGGGTAAAGGACTTGCTCAGAGTTGCTTCGCTCAATGTGTCATTTCACGTTTTCTGCTCGATTTTGTTTGAACGGTTTTTATTTTATTTTAGTTTATTGTTGTACTTTCTTTAGCATTTTTATTGTTTAATTCATATTTTATTCTTATATTACTATTATTTAATTCTTTTTCTTCTGTTCATTTGTACAGTTGAATTTCCGGCCGTTCTGTTGAACACCGAGACTGGACAGATTGAAAGTGAGTTTCATCGTTACGTCCAGCCACAAGAAAACCCAATTCTCAGCGATTTCTGCAAACAGTTGACAGGTATCACACAGGTGAGTCTGGCCCACAGCAGACATTGCTGTTAAACGCACTGCGTTAGTGTGGCATGATGATTTTAAAATCTGATCTAACCAAAATCAATCCTAAAACTTCTATGCACTGTTTGTTGTTGCTTTTTACTGACGTTTGGGGCTGACTGCCTTTGTGATTACAATTACCAACTGAGATTATGATTGGTTATGATTTGAAGATCTGATGCAATCTCTGGATGAGCGATTATTTAACAATTGCTCGTAGCACATCTGAACTGAAGTCTGTGCAGCGTTTAATGATTATAGATGTCATCTCCAAGTGATAATTATTAAATTGATTATTTATTATTGAAATTGTTAATTTCTTTCTGTCAGTTTTTCGGATAAGCTTGATATTTGTAATAATTATGCTGATATATTTGCATTATTTATTCGATGATTCTAAAGAGGGTTGTTGTTGGCAGAAGCTTGTAGTGAATAATTATAATTTACCCAATTCCAGAAACTATTGAAAGTTCTTTGTAAAGTGAAGTTTGTTGGTGCATAATGTTCTTTTTATTCTCATCCAGGATCAGGTGGATGAGGCGACTCCTCTGTTTATCTGTCTCCGTCAGTTCTCCACGTGGCTGACGGAGATGAGCGTTACCAAGGCACTGACGTTTGGCGCCACTGATGGTGCGTCCAAATCAACGGCATTTGTGACTTGGTCAGGTAAGTACACAATGAAATGCTGTAGCCAACCACCGTGGATTATTTACTAGATTTCAATCTTTGACTAACATTGTCTACACACACACATGCACCGATACATTAAATTGCTTGGCACCCATTCAAACGGGCTGCTCTGGTGAAGGATCTTGCCTGATCAATTCATTGAAAATATATGCAAGGTTGCAATTATTCGATCGCTATAGAAAGAGTTTGCATTTACAAATGTAATTGTTCTCGTAGTTGCAGTATTCAAGATTTCTAATGCAGGCGTTTGCCTGATCGGTCGCTATAGAAAGTTTATAATGTTTGCTTTTTTAATTTTAAATAATTTTCATCCCATATTGTGGCATCAAATATTGTGACTTGCAATTTAATTTAGTGTAGAGTGTAGACAGTGGCAGGTACTAAGTTACTAACAGATGTGTTTTGCATTATTACGATGTCACTCGGGAAGGTCTCTGGTCAGTTAGACTGAGTGCAGAGCAGACTGAAGTCATGTAGATTGATTGGTAATGGAAGCCTTAGATTCATTCATCTTAAAAACCATTTTTTGCAGCTGCAACTGGGACCTGGGTGTCTCTGAATGCATTTCTTGAATAGGTGCTATATAGATAGTTTATATTGATGGAATGAGTGATTGTTTGATTGACACGGACACAAGAAATTAATGAAAATCTTTGCATTCAAATTTATGCAAATATATTCATTATTCATATTTCGATATAATCGAGTAGCTTCCTTGACGCTGTGAGTGCTTGATTGATTGATTGATTGATTGATTGGTTGATTGATTGATTGATTTTGGATGTTTACAGATTGGGACCTTGGTGTTTGTCTGCAGTACGAATGCCGACGGAAGCAGTTGCGAAAACATGCGGAGCTCAGCAGCTGGATTGACCTACGGGCAACATACAGGGTTAGGGTCAACTTATTATCATTGTCACATCACTGAGTGGCTATTAAAATTCCCTTGAAATGTTGATAATCTGCCAGTATCATTTTCAAATAGCTATATATCAGTGGTGCACAACCTTTTTCAGCCAAGGGCCACTAATCAATTTCTTAAACCCTTCGCGGGCCAAACGTCACCCTTTCGCCTCCGACTTTCGGTTATTTCGTATTTGCAACGGTTATGAAAAAGGTAGGCCTAATGTTATTAATCACGCAGCCAATACAACGGAAAGATACAGCAAAAGACAACAAAGATGACGGCGAAAGTTGTGTGCTTCTGCCTGAAATTAGAGGTTTGCGCCACTGTAGACTTAATGTTAATTTTGGCTCTTAAATAATTGCCTTCCCTGTTGGTCATCGCGGGCCACATGACAACCCGTCGCGGGCCGGATGTGGCCCGCGGGCCGGGCGTTGTGCACCACTGCTATATATGATTAAGTAACTGCTTGAAAACTTTCATTGGTAGAATGGCATGTCTTGTCCTAAACAAATGTGAAACTACTTATATTGATCATGTTCCAAATACTAAACTGTGTGGGTAGCAATTGGTCTATTAAAGGATATACTTCCTTGTCAATGATTGACTTTTCCATTGCACTGTCCAAATATAACACCTGTCCTTGATGCAAGAGGCAAAAGAAGCCAGAACATGACCTTGCTTATATCCTGTTTCGTCTTTTGTCACTGAATTCGTGTAACTGAATTTGATGTTGCAGCGCTATTACCAGAGAAAGCCGCAGGGTTTGAATGGTGCTCTGCAGGAACTTGGTGTCAGCTTCGAGGGTCGAGAGCATTCTGGTCAGTTACAATCGAGATTAGAATTTTTGTTCTTTGGGACTGATAGAATATCGCTGTTTTAGTTATCATTGAAACTAGAAGCCGATTTGTTTTCTTGTTTTCAGTGACTGCTTGGGTGTGCAGTTCATTCCATGAGTAGGCTGAACTTCCTTTCGAGTGTTTCTTGGGGAGCATTTTGCGCATTTTGCTGCATACCTATTGTGTTGTAGCTTTTTGGGGAAAGGTTTCAATAAAATTATGGATTGATTGACCCTGAGCAAGTTGGTAAACCAATTGCTTAGCATTGTCAACTAAAACCTTTCAATTTGCGGTAGCTCTACATAAGCAACTATAACGTAAAAAATATTTTCTGTGGCTGATATGTCATTGTATCTTTTCCAGGTCTTGATGATGCTCGTAACACAGCTTATCTTGCGTGGAAAATGATATGCGATGGTTGTATCATGGAGATTACGAAGACTCAGGCAGGCATATTAGACATCATTTTCGTATAAGTGTCTTTTGCGCCTAAGTTACAATCCTCCAACATGAACTGCTACCAAAGTCAGCTGTGAAGTAGCATCGATTAAGCAAATCAGAATGCAAACATTCCCATGCAAAATTTTGTTAGACCTTTCTGCATGTATTCAGTGTTTCAATAATGTTGCTTTATTGAGCAGAACTTTAAAGAGACTCTTGAAAGGTGCATGTAATTTTGACCAGAGCAACTAACTTTGGTTACTGATTTTCACACGTTTTTTAGTCCTGGTTGCTTTTTCTGATTCCTGTTATGAATTTTCTTTAGACGGATGCAGTAATCGGAAGGAGCGTGATGCCACAGCTTTTTCAGAAACCACCATCAAACCCAACTATAAAGAACACGAACAAGGATGCGAAAACACCTGAGCAACAGAAAATTACCGATATTCAAAGAGGTTGCGTGAATGCAAAAAGTGAAATTGATACACCAAGGAAGTCTCCAAAAATTACTCAAATGAAAGTTCTGCCTGATCATAAAGAGAATGGCACACCTAGGCGCTCCCCAAGAAATGCTCGAAAGGAAGTTCAGCCTACTCCTGGAAAGAATTGTTCACCCAGGCAGTCACCGAAAAACACTGGAGAGGAAATTCAACCTGCTCGTAAAGTGAACGGTACACCTAGGCAGTTGCTGAGAAGCAATCAAGTTGAGGTTCAGCCTCTCCAGAAAGTGAATGGTACACCCCGGAAGTCACAGAGAAGCACCCAACTGGAAGTTCAGCCTTCTCGTAAAGTGAACAGTACACACCAGTACTCACCAAAAAACGTTCGAATGGACGTTCAGCCTACTCGAAAAGTAAATGGTACCTCAAGGCAATTGCTGAGAAATAATCAAGTGGAGGTTGAGCCTTCTCAGAAAGTGAGTGGTACACCGAGAAAGTCCCCAAAAAACATACGAATGGATGTTAATCCAACTCGTAAATTGAACGAAAACCTGCCTGATTGGGGCGTTGATGAAATCGGCGACGATGATATTTTGCAATATCTCGCCATAGCTTCACCATCTTTCAGAAATTCCTCAGCAACAGTGCAATATGTTTCTGAACTGTCCTATGGATCAACGTCTTCTGGATTGGCTCTGAGAATGCATGGACAAACAGTCAAAACTCCTACTTCAGTCAAAAAACGAGCTGCTCTTCGTGATGTTACCAACTCACCATCCTGCATTCCCATAGCAAACTTCAGATCTGGCAAAATGCGGTCTCATTCACCTTTTGTGAAGTCTTCCTCAAATTCTATGATCTCTAAGAACTGTGCTTCCCCAAACACCATTTGCAGGAAAGCTTTGCTCCAGGAATCGAGTTTCACAAAAATTAAAAGTCCAACAGCAAAATCGATTTTAACTACGAGATCTCCATCATCATCTTTAGGTATCGTCGTTAGTTCTTCCGATTCTTGTAGCAGTCCAAAGAATCACGGCAAGCTGGTTGGACAACTACCACACCTGCAAACATTACCCACATCTTCAGGTTCATCTGTGCCAAAACCTGTTTTAAAATCAACGCCTATGAAAGCAGTTGGCGTGGACAGATTCCATGCTGATGAAAATGCACATATTGCGAAAAAGTCGCATGCGAAATCTCCAGTGAAAACCCTAATTCGGCCGCCAGCCAAGATGTCGTCAAACTCCGTGTCACTCATAAAAGGTAAAATAGACGATGAACAAATGTCGAATCCTGCCATCGTAAAAGATGTTCATGGTGGCAGGCTGAATGGGAGAGCATCAGAATCTGCACAAGGTCACATTTCCAGCATGCAGAAACCTCAAGCAGCCTCAAAATTTGGCAATCCAAGCGATTTTAGCGTGCAGAAATCACAAACAACTCCAGGATGTAACATTTCGAGCAGTTCTAACATGAAGAAGCCTCAAGCAACTCTAAGAGGTAACACTTCCAACAGTTTTAATCTGCAGAGACCTCAGGCACACACCCCTAGGGGAGTTACCCCTGTCCGACCTCATGCACAAGAAGCACAGGTTTCCACAACTAGTGAACAGAGGTCGTTGCAATCCACAGCAAACCACACTGCCAATGTGACAACTCCTTCCACTAACGTAACCTCATTTTTCCGCACTCCCACCTTTGGCTCGGGCGGTTCAGCGGCTCCGTCGTCATCCATGCGTAAAACTCCTCCGATGTGCGACTGCGGATGTCGCGCAAAGAGGAAGTTCGTCCAGTCGCCTGGTCCAAACCTGGGCAAGGCATTCTTCTGCTGTGGAAGCCAGCGCAGCAGGACTGGATCCGGATGCAAGTTCTTCCGATGGGAAACGTCCGACCAGTTGTCTCCTCTCTCTCGCAGCAACCGCCAGACACCAGGTGGATGCAAGACACGAATGTCTCCGATGGTCCAACCTCAATTCAACACTCCATCTGTGCTGACACGACCTAGATAGCAGGCAAAAAGGATGAAGCAGGAATTAAGAGCGCAGGAAATTTTCAGCTTCTGCACCTGATTTTTTCAGTCTTAATCTGCGCTTTAAAAAAGCAACTTCTTTAGAATACTTTCTGAGCTTCCTTCCATCTAAATTAATTATGATCCGTTATAACGATGAAATGTACTTCTTTAGAATAATTTTGAGCTTTCTTCCAGCTGATTGATGCACCATTATGTTGATAATGTGACAATTTGTGTAGCACTATAGTAAAGTTATTACAAAACCAATACAGCTCACTGTTGAGGTGTTAACAGACAGCAATGGCGTTTCTAGTTGCCATAACTGAGCATTATTTGCATAGAAATGGACATGTTGTTCTTAATTAATTTTAATGTCGTTCAGGTTTGCAAGCGCTACATTAATTATTTAATAGGTAATTTGAAGGTTTATGTGTTGTTCTTATTTAATTTTAATGTCATTCAGGTTTGCAAGCGCTACATGTATTCATTATTTAATAGGTAATTTGAAGGTTTATGTTTGGATAAGTAAGTGAATAGATAAAATAAGTATGTTCTTTATTACTGCACTTGCAAACGTACAATGGTTCATGAAACAGTGTTTATGATACATCAAAGTAATTATTGGTTATAATCGAAGTTGCAAATGTCTGGCATCGGACGTGTTTTTATCCAAATGTATGTTCGACTTTACAAAGAGATTGCGTCGTTGTTGCAAGTGGGTAAGTTTTCGAAGTCTTTGGTTTTGTGTATATTGTATAACTTTGTTCATGGGTGCTTTTTAGAATGTAGGCCTAGATGAATTTGATTTAGATTTATCAGTTAATTGATTTTTATCAACAAGATATCAATGAAATAGTCTGATGGTAGGTTAGTTTGAGTATTTTCAATGTTTTATTGGATACACTGTGTACAGTGTGTTCCTGATTGAATTTGTCAATGAAATAAGAAAAATAATATGCGGATGTTGTTTATGAAATGACAATTTAATTCTCAATTGATTAGCACTGAACGATTTTGTTGATTAAAATTAAATGATCTCTTTCATGGTTGTAAATATTTTTTAAGGTTTTTATTTTAACAGGTTTTCTGTTCTGTCTTTTACTATAATTGGTGACCAACTTTCTCATCGCCTATTCTACTTTGTGACTGCTGTACGTATTGTAGTTGTGGTGTTCAATCGCCACCCATTTAAAAAGTGGTGGGGACAGTCACCATCCCTCTGCTGAAATATTTTTTGTGACATGACAGGGTTATTTTAGTTTTCTGGGCTAATAATAGTGCGTAATCCGTATTAACCGAGTAGGGGCCTGCCTAGCATGCTTCACAGCCTTATCATAGGGTCATGTGTAACGCCTACCCGACCCCTTTCCTTCACCAGCTCATCACACCATGAATAATTATTAGAGATAGCGTACTCTGTTACAGTTAAACGGGCATCGCTGAGAAAATTCGCTTCGTTTAATCCTCTTTGCCGATTACCCCATGGTCAGAGTCCGTCTCCTCTTCTACCCTCATGAGTCCTTTTTCTAGTCTTTGTTTCCCATTGAACGACCCGCTTCTTTCTGCATGTCGACAATCCGATCAATACGCTGCGTAAACAACCCTCCAGCAGCAGCTGCTCGTGTTGCGCCGCTCAGGCTTATGAAGCGAGATGTTTTGTTCCAGCATGGACCAAATGGAGGTGTTGTAACAAAATCTAACCGGCGAAGATGGTCCGGAGAATTGTGCATAATAATATGATTCACCCTGTGATTTAACACGACTAATGGTGGTGGTGGTGGTGGTGGTGATAAGAATAATAAAAAAAATTCACAGTAGTCGAAATTGACTGTATGGCAGCCTCCAATGCGCACATTTTTCACTTTAAAGTCTCCCGTATATGGAGTTGAAGGCTGAGTCAGTGGGTGTCGTGAACCATTCAATACTTCAACCATCTCCCTGCTCCATGATTCACGACGCCCTCCTCTATCCAGGGATCATGGGACTGGCGCCACCAAGCCCCTTATGCACGGAAACATACAGTTTGAAGAAAACCAACGTTAGCAAACATTTATTTTGCCGTAGGTTACTATACTTATTTTTGTCAAATACATTTTCTGGCTAAAATTTTCCCGGGGCCCGCCGTTCACACTCGTACCGTCGTACGCAAGACGCCAAAATCTGGTCGTCCTCCTTGCGTGCGAAATTATATGGACAGCTTCAAAAGGAACATGACTCGGATCTCTTTTCGCATGGTTCTCATTTAGCTTCACACCGACCAGCTAGCCGTCTGAAGAGCAAGCGGGCATTCATCGGGAGCGTGGCCCGTGCGAAACGGGGCGAATGCAGACGGCGCCTGTTTATGAAAGCCGGCCATCGAACACCAGCAGCAGCAGAAAAATTATGTTTATTAATTCCAACTGGTAATTCTCGAGGACGTGCTAGGAGAATCTGGCGGTCGTGGAGAATAATCTTCTCGGTTCTGTGACAGGGAGGAGTGTCATCAGAGAGAAATAGGACGAGGACACCGAGGGTGGAATCAGCTAAACGTGGAAGGAAGGGTAAATAGCGGGTGTAAGGAGGAGAGTCTAAATTTGCTGCTGCTGTCCGGAGATTGATTCTGAATAATTCGTGGTTTTGCTGTGACAGTGACCGCAAGAGACAGAAGACGAAGACAGAAGAGATGCCGCTGTTTCACACTTGTGGACCCAACGAGGCCATGGTTGTCTCAGGTTAGTCATCATGCTTCCATGTCATCAACATAATTATTATGTACAATTGTACATGTAGGCATGTGTTGACGCTTGATGTATGCGCACGCACGCACGTATCGATGGGCTGATTTGTGAATCAATTAAAAAACAAGAAGCATATTATCGGTCTGCGCGACATGCAAAACTAGGCTATGTGTCCTTGTCAACAATGAGAATTATTTTATGTAAATATGATCGTATATAATTATATAAATATTATATGCACGCATGTATGCATGTACCTACATGCATGTATGCAGGTATGTATGCACGTATACATGTGTTGTTGTGCATGCGTGCATGACACTGCATGTGCATATGCAATTATGTAGCCTATGCGTGCTTGAATGTATGTATTATAATAATGTATAGCATATATGCATGTATCTGCATAATTGTGTGTATGTAGGGCCTACATGTACAATGTATATGTAGGGCTATGTGTGTGTATACATGTATACGTACGTACGTATGTATGTATTTATATAATAATGTATGTATGTTTGCAGGCCCTATGTATGCATTTATGTAGATATATGTATGAATAGTAGGGTGTGTGTTTGCTTGCATGCATCGTAATCCTCGTTAGTGCTCCGATATATAATGATCTGTACATTATTTTGTACATTGACGCTGGCACTGCTTTGCTGCTGCGATGACTGCAGGCTGCCATGTCCCATGCGTCATTTGTTTCTATGTTAGTAGGCACCACTTAATTAGGCCTACATGTACATAGATATCTGTCTCCCCGTCGACGTTAACGGGAGAGGGGTTTATGGTAATGGTATACAGAGCGCACATATGCGGGGTCGCTCCCGCTACCCCAAAGGTTTGCTCAACCTTTCATTCGGCAGATGGCATTGGTATACTGAGCAGTAGGACGTGACGGGCGCCTTGCATGGCTGCCGATAGTTAAATTCGACTTCTGTAGTGACTCGTGATCATCCGTTCATACTATGAATTATTGTAAACATATTGCGTTGTGCCAGTTCGATATTAAACGCCGGTTACAGCCCAGGGTGGCTGTGTCAACATACAGAATTTAATCTTAATCTGCATTCACCATTAGGCCTATTGGTTATTGACAGTCATATTAAACGCAGCATAATGAATAGGCCTATACTTTTCCAGCCGCACAGCTGATTCATGTTGCCTAATCGTAGGCCTATAAGTTTAGGCTATCTATAGGCTATAGTGCTATACTCATCTTGCTTGACAGTTGACACAAGACAAGTTCTATATTGACAATGATTTTACAGTTATAGGCAATTCTGCCTGATTGGCCCCTGATGGATCTGCAGATAAAAGGGTCTAATATTGTACTCAATGATCATTCAAATTGGCTGTAGTTAGGCCTACATAGCCTAAAGCCGCCTATAACCAGCTGCCCTCTCTCTGTCTGTCTCTGCCTTTGTCTATGTCGCTCTTTGTCTCTCTTTGTCTCTATCTGTCTCGCTGTCTCTATGTCTGTCTGTCTATAACTGTCTGTCTCTGTCTGTCTCTGTCTCTCCCTCTGTCTCTGTCTCTGTGTCTGTCTGTCTGTCTGTCTGTCTGTCTGCCTCTGTCTCTTTCCCTCTCGTGAATAAGCTGGTGCCCTGCGTTTACCTTTAGAGTTGTGCTCTAGCGAGTTTACGATTCCAATCATCCATGCATGTGTGCATTCATCTGAACGCTTCATTTAGCGCATTTATTTGCCTTTCAAATGTATATCACCGTGTACTTTGACCATGTTGTTTGCCGTAGGATGTTGCCTGCCAAAGCCTCTACTGGTTCCCGGCGGACGGGTGTTCGTCTGGCCAGGCATTCAAATGATACAGAGGTAGGATACAACAGATACACAATCATAAACAAATACACATGTAGGCACGCAGCTGAGTAGGTGTTTTGAAGCGGCGCTATATGAATTCCAGGAGAGAACGGATGATACATACAGACACGTACAATGACATACATGTACAGACAGAAACAGACACGTACTCACACAAATGCACGGAGACAAGCATATGGACCTACGTGTATATGCATACACGCACGCACAGCACAGCACATGCCCAAGCACACACACACAGACACACACACACACACATGCGAGACACCACATAGAAGCCTACAGATCCAGACAGACACAGAGACACGCACTGACACACAAACACAAACACGCACACACACACACACACACACATACACACACACTGACGCATGCAAACCCAGAAAGACACACACTCTCATACAAACGCACAACTTGCTCGTGCTCCTGCAACTATAGTTTTTTCATCTTGGAAGGGAGGAGGCGAGGGGAGGGAAGAAGGAAGTAATAGGGTTAGGAGGAGGAGGAGGAGGAGGAGGAAGATGAGGAGGAGGACGACGAAGAGGAAGAGGAGGAGAAAGAGCAGGACAAGGAGGATAAGGAGGAGGATACTGAGGGGAGGAAGAGTAAGAGGAGGATAATGAGGAGCAGGAGGAGGAGTAGGAGGAGGAGGAGGAGGAAGGCTCTTAAACTATCGTGACGCAGCCTTTGCATGAATTGCTAGCGACTTCGTTTTCTTAGTCTCGGCTTATGAGAGCGGATATGGCCATTGGCCAGTTCTCTCCTCTCCCTCACCGTCTCATCTTCCCATAGACAGTCTTCCTTGTTGCCGTGTTTATCTGGTTTGGCTAGAGGTGCGGCTGTAGCAGAACAAATTTCTGCCAACAATTTCTGGCTCTTGAGGTTATGCCAATTAAGGTAATCATGTCAATACGGTAATGCGAAGGTAATCATATCAATGCAGATGATTTGAAGGTAATCCTGTCAATACAAGTAAGGCGATGATAATTATAATCAAATCATTGCAGGTAATGTGAAATTAATCATATCAATACAAGTGATGCATATCAATACGGGCAATACGAAGGTAATCATGTCAGCACGGGCAATGCGAAGGTAATCATATTAACACAGGTAATGCGAGTGTAATTATACCAATGCGGGTAATAAGAAGGTAATAGTATCGATACAGGTAATGCAAAAATAATCATTTGAATAAAGGTATTGTGAAGATAATAATATCAATACAGGTAGGCCTAATACGCAATTAATTATAACAATACCCGTAAGGCGAAGGTAATCAAATCAATGCAGATATAATACGAAGGTAATCATTATAGATACAGGTATGCCTAAACAACAGGAAGGTAATTCATTGTGTTGTTGTATCATTTTCTTTGTTCACTCATTCATTTTGTTTTGTTTTGTTGCTTCTTCAGGATTTCGTTGAATACGATGACTCTTCAGATCCAAAGTGATCATGTCTACACACAACTCGGCGTCGCTATCTCCGTCACTGGAATTGCACAGGTTGGTTGGTTCGTCAGACCAAATGAAACTTTCGTCCTTTAGATCAGTGCTGTCCAACCTGCCTGCGGCCCGCGGGGGAGGGTGGGCTATAATCGGCCCGCTGACATATTTTGAGTGGCCCGCCCATGACCATAAACCTACTTGCATAGCTATAGTCAGTGTTCGTAAATAAGTGTATTATTTGGCAATGTGGAACAATATTTAGTTCCACGACGCTTTCATAATGATTAATTTTGATTATAATACCATAGTAAATTTTAATAGGCCTCTACAGCAAATTATTTTCCCTCTGTTCCAAGAATAAACTCTTCGGTGACCCGTGGTGTCAAAAGGTTGGGCAGCACTGCTTTAGGATTGTATTCAGGCTTGCATCGTATTTTTTACCGTGTTACATAACTGTCCTGCATCATAATTATTCAGATGCTGTAACGGTAATGGTATTTGCAAACTTGTATGGCACCACTTTATGGTGGATTTGTTGGAGGCGCTCCCGACTGAAGACAAATCGACAATGAGATGATGTTTGAAGAAAATGGTCTTCAGACGTTTTCGGAGAGATGAGGCAATGTTCCATTTATTATTATTACTAGTAGCTTACTATTACATTTTTTAAATTATTATTTTTTATAATTATTATTACTATTATTATTATTATTATTATTATTATTATTATTATTATTATTATTATTATTATTATTATTATTATTATTATTATTATTATTATTATTATTATTATTATTATTATTGGAGGTCTAAATAGCGCCTCTTCAAGGTAGGCTATTGTGAAGCGCTCCCGACCCAACGACGGTTAAATAGGACAGTTTTGAGATTCTTCAGCAGCACTTGGAGTGGTCCAGTGCACTAAGCGCAGTGTAACAAGGAAGCCATTCCAGGTGGAGGACAGGCAACCGAGAATGAACGACGCTGTCTGATAACAGTCCGCGGGCAGGGACCCAAAAGCTCGGCTTACTTATTTACTTCAACACTGACCTGGATGTTCCTTCGTTCCTGTAAGCTTACTTCACCTTCCTGTCTTTCTCTTCCAATGTCCTCAGACCACCGCTTGTGTTTCAGGGCATCCATTGAGATGCGGTGCAGCGCTCGTGAATAAGTTGGTGCCTGGCGCTTGGCTTCTAAGTAGATTACAATAATTAGGCCTACTTGCAACGATGCAACGTTTTGGACTCGCTAATAGACTGGAGTAGTAGGCTGCTGTGCTCTGTGATAAAGTAGCCTTATATAACGCTTTAAAAATTTAAGTTCTTTTCGAAACGGGATACCATATAGGGCCTACTGGCAGTTAATTTCTTTCAATTCTATCAAATAAATCGATAAAGATGTTCAAATTGATTTGCAATTATTGCCTATGCTAGAGAAAGCTTGGAACATAATAGGACTTAATCATCTTCACGGTTGATTTAACATTACCGTTTGAATTTACTTTACCCTTGCAGTTGACATAAATTACCTGTAGGCTACAGGTAACGTAAAATTAGGCGTACCTTTAGAGTTGACATAAATTACCTTCAGGATTGGCATAAAGTTACATTTATAGTTAAAAAATTACCTTGACAGCTGAAATGATATTGCTTTCACCTTTCAGCGTGTAAGTCTGATTCTTGAGTGTTGCAATGTAGGTATAGATCCATGGTCAATTGGTCATGGTCTACGTTTGCGTGAAGCGCGTGATTACAGGCGCAATCAAATGGTTAGTCTTAAACTAAATTACGTATAGGTGAGACTCAGTGTCTGACTTGCCATGACTGTGTGTGAAGGTGAAGATCCAGGGCCAGAACGAGGAAATGCTACAGGCAGCTTGCCAGCAGTTTCTTGGCAAGACCGAGAATGAGATACGCAAGATTGCACAGGAGACATTGGAAGGGCACCAAAGGGCGATCATGGGCAACATGACTGTCGAGGTAAGACTACCACTGTAGGAGGTAAGCAAGTCTGAAATGATCTACGTGAAATATTGTGAGTCGTGCTTGAAACATCGGTGTTGTCTGTGTCTGACGGAAAGTAAAAATAAATCGTAATTGTTCGATTCGTCAAATATCTAATCAATCAATAAATAGATAAATTAATAAATCAACAAAAAACCAAGAATCCAGCCAATCAGTTCCTCGATCAGTCAGTCAGACTGAAATTTACGCAAACTGTGAGTTAGTTTAAAAACAGTTGTATTGCAATTGATAAGCAAGAACAACTTAAGTTGTTTCTTTAATCAATAAATATTATTAACAGTCAATGAATCCGTAAAATAATATTATCTCCGAGTGGTAATGTTGCCTCAGCAGTTATGCTGTCGTAATTGCCCTGCGGTGCCCTTCTAATGTCTCCTCAGCAGACCGGTGTATCTCATTCGCAGTCCTGCAGAGAACTTGTTTGCGAGTTGACTGTTGTAGTTAATAGTTCATCGCGAGTCTTAGGATTACGCGTAACTGTTTAACGTACCAGTCAACTGTGACTGTCTTATACGTTCACGCTTAACTGTTTGAAGTTCCAATCAAAGTCATCAGTTTACGTGTAACTGTTTAAAGTTCCAGTCAACTGTCTTAAAAGTTTGCACATAATAATTATTGTTTGAAGTTAAATTCAACAGTCCTATAAGTTCACGCGTAACTGTTACAGTCAAAAGTCTTATTATAAGTTTACATAGCCTATAACTGTTTAAAAGTTCAGTCCAATGTCTTAGGCTTACGTATAGGCCTAACTGTTTGAAGTTCCAATCAAAAGTCGTATGAACTTACGTGTAACTGTTTAACGCTCCAGTCTGATAAGTTTACGTGTAACGGTCTAATGTTCCAGTCAACAGTCTTATAAGTTTACGTGTAGGCCTAACAGTCTAATGTTCCAGTCAACAGTCTTATAAGCTTACGCATAATTGTTTAGAGTTTCAGTCAAGTATTGCAAGTTTACGTGTAACTGTTTAATGTTCCAGTCAACAGTATTATAAGTTTACACGTAATTGTTGAAAGTTCCAGTCGACAGATATTATGGATACTAGAACTCTAAGAACTGGTAAATGCGCAGGTCAATGAATTCGCCATTGAGCGAGAAGGCCCTTTAGAAAGTTTGACTTTTACTTTTGAATCTAAACGCAGGGTGAGAATTGCCAGGGATAATGGGGGTTTCAACCCCCAGTCTTTCTTAGAGCCCCATAGTAAAGTGTGTTTTCGCACTACAATTCCAAATGGATAATGGTCCAAACCCCCCGGTTATTGTTTCACAATTCTCACACTGTCTAAACGACATTAGGGTGTCTCAAAAGGTAAAAACCTAGCTTACCATCACATTAGACCACGGAGTTTGCGACCTTCAGGATAGCCCCTTCGAATCTGTCTGCCCAGGTGAACTGAAGCATACGAATGAGTTGATATTAGGTATATTCTTGACCGGCGCTCGTGAACAAGCTGGTGCCCTGCACGTACCTTCCAAGTGGCGATTTAGATAAAACAGATTCCACTACTGGGTTTAACTTTGCATTTGGAATCTTCGACTCTGGTAGGAGATCTACAAGGACCGCAAGAAATTCTCGAAGGCTGTTTTCGAGGTTGCTTCGTCTGACTTGGTGAACATGGGAATCAGTGTCGTGAGCTACACACTGAAGGACATCAGAGACGAGGAGGTACGTTGCCATGGCTACCATCTACATGTATATGGTAGGCCTGCTATGATAGGCCTACTATCATTGACCGAATCAGATTTACAGGTGACATAAAATGAACTGTAGCTTTGGCAGAAAGTTGCCAAATAGTTGGTATATTCCTTCAATGACCTTGACATGGAGTTTGCACAAAATTAAATTTACAGTTGACATAGAATTCTCTTATGTCTAGTATAATATTGCCTTTGCAGTTTACAACAAAATGCCTTTGTAGTTGGCATTCCTTGACCAATGGACGCACGGAGGAGTCATGGTTCAATGCGAAATGCAGGGGAATGTATTGAATCATTGCATGGAAATGTCGCCTTCTTCCGTACCTGGCACCATTCACGCTTTCATAGACGCATGTTTATGTTGATCTCCATGTTAGGCAAAATGTTGTTGATCTTTGTGCGAATGTAGCGTTACCTGAAGGCGCTGGGAATGTCGCGTACGGCTCAGGTCAAAAAGGACGCGAGGATCGGAGAAGCAGAAGCTAGAAGAGATGCCACGATCAGGGTAAGGTCCTCAACAATATAGGTTCAACCTAGCTACGGTCTTCGCCATATTATTTTTTCTGTCTTTCGTCAGTTATACTCCTTTGTTTTTAACGCTGTGCCTTGTTCTTTGCCTTTTGCCTTGTTTAATTTTAGCTTTTTTGTTTCTTTTGCTGGTGCAATTTATAATTGAATTGCCAAGCTATAATTAGGCGATAAGATGCACTTTTTCACCAATCGACAGTAAAAAAAAGTCATTAGCTGCAATTCAACAGTGACAAGCTAACCATTGACTTTCGGTATGTCGACATGAGTCTGACAGAGGAAAGTGGAAGCGGAGAATCCGAGTGGCTGACCCCTCCGCAGATGCGCGTATACAGTGACATACGGACAGAAACAGACACGCACTCACACAAATACACATAGAAGGAAATATAAACCTATATATATATATATGAGGGAATGTCCACATAAGCCAAAACTCATTGTCAACGTAATAATTTATGCATAAACAATAATAACTTACTTATAATCAGTGAATAACCATTTAATAGTTCCCAGCTCATTCATTCATTCATTCATTCATTCATTCATTCATTCATTCATTCATTCATTCATTCATTCATTCATTCATTCATTCATTCATTCATTCATTCATTCATGCACAGAACAGGATTAGAATTGTCCCTAGCAAAAAAGACCTACTCAGAGGCGCTCTCAGACCAACTCCTCTCTCTCGCCATCTATCTAATCTTCTCTTCGGCAATGCACAATCAGTGTACTCGTTTTTAGCTGAGTTGTCTTAGAGGCTCGGATGGAGCAGAAATCTAGAACCAAATTTCTGCCCTTGCTCTCTTGACTTCTCAACAGACACTCCACCACACTAACAACTTTGCTATCCAACACTCCAGTTATCATATGCGATGGACCTACACATGCAGGAGTAGGTTTTTTGTAGGGCCCCATATAAGTCCCTGGAGTGAATAATTGAATGAATGAACAAACGAACGAACGAATGAATGAATGAATGAATGAATGAATGAAAGAAAGAATGAATGAATGAATAAATGAACGAATGAATGAGTGAGTGAATGAATGAATGAATGAGTGGATGAATGAATGAATGAATGGGATACACATGTATGATTCGTTGGGTGTGCAGGAGGCCCAGGCCGAGGAGCAGCGCATGGCATCACGCTACGCCAACGACATTGAAATCGCCAAAGCACAGAGAGACTTCGAACTGAAGAAGGCGGCATATGACCAGGAGGTTCAGACGAAAAAAGCACAGTCAGAACTCGCCTATGAACTTCAGGTTTGCACACCAAAATTAATTAATACACTCGCTACTATTATTGTTGTTGTTATTAAATAAATCTGTAACGCGCGCAAGGTAACACTGAAATGTGAATCTGAGGCGCGGATAGTCAGCCGCTAGAGAAAGATTTATAGCTCCATGTGATTGAAAACCAAGGAAGAAGAAGAAGAAGACGAAGAGAAGAAGAAGATGATGATGAAAAAGAAGAGGAAGAGGAGGAATAAGGATATCCATAGGCGTAGGAGACGGGGGTCCAGAGGGGGCAAATGCCCCCCAAATTTCGGGCAAGTCTGATTTTTCGGGCAAGCAGACTTGGAAAAATAAAAAAAAGTTTTAAAATTTGTTAACCTTTTTTATTTTTTCGGGTCTTCTTGCCCCAAAAATTCAGACTTGCCCGAACAAAAAAGGTCGTCAGACCCTTCGGGCAAAAAGTAACGAGAAATTTCAGAAGATTTCGGCCGGATGACTAAAAAAGGTCGTCAGAATTTTCGGGCAAACGTAACCGAATTTTTTTTTGAGATTTCGGCCGGATGACAAAAAAATTTCCGGGCAAAAGTATCACTTTTGCCCCCCCCCCCAACTCTGAAATGCCCCCTACGCCTATGAGGATATCGATATATCATGTACTCACGCATACATGGGGACTATATTTATTTGTATGGTTTTTATAACCGTACGGTAACAGCTTTTTCTTATGAGGCTGAGGCTTTTTAATCTAGTAGCGTAATATGCAGTCCAATTCATGTTATAGTATGATACGAACGAGTGAGTAGTAAAGATTTAGGCGCAAGTTAGTAGGTAGCAGCTATATAAGAAATGCGTGTTAAAACACCCACATTTCTTAAGCTTTTGAAGCAATTTGCGATAAATTTTATGTGAATGTTCCAGGTTAAATGTTAAAAATCTTCGTTTAATTTAAAACTGACACAACGCAGAATTACAATTTACAGCATGACGGGTGATCACAAGTTATTACAGAGGTCTAATTTAACTGCCAGCAGCCAACAGGGTGCACATCACGTCCTACTACTGGTACTGGTACCAACGCCATCTGCCGAATGGAAGGCTCAGTATGCCTCAGGGAGGGTTGCAGGATGTGATCCCGCATCCGTAAGATCTTTGTGTGTGTCAGAGTGTTTACCATTACCTTCTACACCCATCCAAATTCATTCATTCATTCATTTCAGGAATTTATATAGCGCCTCTTCAAGAAAATCTACTCAGAAGCGCTCCCGACCCAACCACGGTTAAAGAGAACAGTCTTAAGAGCAGAGTAGAACGTAGTCTCAAAGGCTCGAGGCATTAGACGTAGTTCCACAGGGAGCCCATTCCAGGTTGCAGGGCCAACAACAGAAAAGGCACGGCGCTGCACAATAGAAGTGCGCGACCGGGGGACAAGAAGCTCAGCCTGCTTAGAAGAGCGGAGAGAGCCACGGCGCTGGACGCTCAGGGTGGAGCAACAGAGCTCCTGTAAATAGACAGGGGCCACACCCGAAAGACAGCGCCAAACCAAGGAAGATATTCGGTAAGTGACCCTTTGTGAGAAAGGGAGCCAGTGCAAGACATCCCGCATATAGTCAGTGACATGGCCGAATTTTGGGATGCGACCGACAAGGCGTGCCGCAGAGCGCAAGACCCTGTCCAAGCACCCAACCCGAGTCACCGGAAGACCCACATAGAGGGCGCTGCAATAGTCTAAACGTGAGACAACGAAAGAGTGGATAAGCGTTAAGGCAGCGTTGAAGGTTAAGGAGCGAAGCACCACTCTAAGCTGACGCAATTGGTAGTAGCAGCTGCGGCATAGCAAGTTGATATGCCGCGTGAAAGTAAGCTCTTGGTCCAAAGTGACACCAAGGTCCCGGACAGAGGAAGAGAAAGTAAACTGAGGGAATTCCTGGGCAATAGCATCCAGGTCAATTTTGGCGAGCTGTTGGCGTGTGCCAAGCCAGATAAATTGGGTTTTAGAAGAGTTGAGCCGCAGGCGATTGGATGACATCCAGGCTTCCAGAGCCTCCATTGCCCGGCTCATGACTCGAACAGTGGAAATGGCTGCCGGCGCAGAACAGTGCAGATATGCTTGCAGGTCATCCGCGTAGGATTGGCTAAGGACAGAAGAAGCAGCAAGGAGAGAACCAAGATCAGCTGTATAAATAATATACAAAAGTGGGCCCAGGACAGAACCCTGGGGCAGGCCAAATGGGGCAGGAACCCATGGAGTTCTGGCAGACCCGTAGACCACAGAGAAGGAACGGTCGTGGAGGAAGGAACCAAGCCAGTCGAGGAAGTTCCCAGAAAGACCGAACGAGGTTGATAGGCGCTTGAGAAGGATATTATGATCGACAGTGTCGAAGGCCGCACTGACATCAAATAATGCTAAAAGTGTGACCTGGGATCTATCGATTGCCCCATAGATATCAGAAAGGAGGCGAACTAAGAGGGTTTCCGTGGAGTGACCCTTACGAAACCCAGATTGAAAAATCGGAAGTAAATTGTTCACATCAAGATATGCAGTTAGTTGAGAAGCAATAATCTTCTCAATTAATTTAGAAATAAAAGAAACATTAGCAATTGGCCTAAAGTTGGAAGGATCAGACAAGTCCAGTCCTTCACGCTTCGGAACTGGAACAAGGATGGACTTCTTCTGCGACGAAGGAAGAACTCCCTCTTGAAGAGAGCGGTTGCAGAGGACAGTCACGAAAGGAAGGAAGACGTCGATGAACTCTTGCAGAAGGAATGATGGAAGAGGATCGAGGTCGCAGGTTTTAGGAGCGGAAGCTAAGATGATTCTTTTAAGCTCCTCGCTGGTTATCGGAGTAAGAGCTGAGATAGAGCATTCCGTAGTGGGAAACTCTGGCGGAGGAGAGCCAGCCGTGCCTTCGCGAACCGACATGACTTTCGAGGTGAAGACGTCCAAGTAGTCACCAGCTGTGAACAGCGGCGTTGCAGGTCGGCTTCCGGGATGAGACCGACCGAGAAGGTCATTGAATGTAGCCCAGAGTTTCCTGGGCTCTTTGGAATGATGGATGATTTTATGCTCCCAATAAAGTGTCTCCTTCTCCCTGTATCGACGGTGCATCTCTCGGACGAATTTCACCCAGTCAGCATGGTCAGTAGGCGATTTGAAACGTCTGTAAAGTCTCTCACGACGACGAGCTTGACGTCGGAGAGCGCGACACTCGGCGTCGAACCAAGGCGTTAATCCAGTGCGCCGCATCTTGGCCGGATGCGAAGGAAGGAGATTGTTGACGAGAGTCGTCATGGATGTCTCATATTCGTTGAAGAGGTCAGCGACCGACGCATCGGACAGGCTGGACGGGTCAGCGATGGAAGGAATGTTGAGAAGCGCCTGTCGAAACGCCAATCGATCCAACTTCCGCCAACTGCGCACCTCCCTGACGACGGAGAACGGGGCATCATGGAGAAATGGTACAGTAGCGACGACGAGTCCATGGTCAGATAGGCCTACGATCGGAGGATCGATGTTGAGGTCGATCAGCGACGTGTCATCTCGAGTGATGAAGACGTCGAGCCATCCACCGTCTTTGTGGGTTGGTTCATCAACGTGCTGCACCAATCCGAACTGCTCCATGATGGCTCCGAAGTCCACCACAGCGGGCAGCGTCGGGTCTTCGAGGTGAAGGTTGAGGTCACCGGCGATGACGATTTGGGTGTTGTGTAGAGCAAACTGCTCAAGTAGCGAGGTGAACTCTTCGAAGAACGCTGGCGTTGGCGGTGTTGAACCCGGGCGATAGATGGTTATGACGGTCAGAGGACCACGAGGCGATGAAACCGAGACGGCGAGTACCTCGAAGGTGGCTGGGAGGACGGGTATTGTGATCCTCCGCACTGGCAAGGTATCACGATGTATCACGACGATTCCGCCACCGCGGGAGTCCTCACCCGGATCGGCGACGGGTCGTGGCGAGTCGACGAAGGCGTAGCCAGGAGGTGAAGAACGTCGAATGGCGACGTCTAGCGAGGATCAAATGAACTCATAGGAACTGTTTTCTTGTTGTTGTTGTTTTCATATTGATGTTGTTTTTGTTAAACACGTAGGCTGCGAAAACAAAGCAGAACATAAAGGAGGAGGAGATGCAGATCAACGTGATCGAGAGATCACAGCAGATACAGATACAGGAGCAGGAGATCGCTCGCAGGGAAAGAGAACTAGACTCCGGCATACGGAAGCCAGCCGAAGCAGAGAAGTATCGACTCGAAAGACTGGCAGAGGCCAACAAGTGAGATCCAATCATCAGTAGAATGCTTTCCATGCATGATGCAACTACCAATTATAGCAACTACCAATAATTATAGCGGCTACAATTATATAGATTTGAAGAATTATACAATATATATATATATATGTGTGTGTGTGTGTGTGTGTGTGTGTGTGTGTGTGCGTGTGCGTGTGCGTGTGAGTGTGTTTCGCTGTAACAAGTGCATGTGCAATCGTACGTACATAAAAAATAATTATATGAAGACAGCATGTGCATACATACATACACACATACATGCATACATACATGCATACATATATACATAGTACATACGTACGTACGTACGTACATACGTGCGTGTGTGCGTGCATGCATGGTATCTGGAATAGCCTCCCACTAAACTTGCGACTTATGCCTAGGTTAAATTCACCTGCTTTTTGTAAGTCGCTAAAAACCTATTTTTGTTAGCTGTGATTGGGCTGGGAACGCCTCTGAGTAGGTTTCTTGAAGAGGCGCTATATAAATTCTCGAAATGAATACATACATGCATGCATGCAATATTCGTTATATTAACCTACGCACTTGTTCAATACATAAATCGACCTAAAGATTCATATTAAAAATAAATTAAAAATTTTGATTTAATATGCTGCATGGATTATCTCATGTTTGAAGAGAACCAATTGTTGCTTTTTACAGGAATCGAATTGTATTAGAAGCCCGTGCAACGGCTGAAGCCATACAGGTATATATATATACATTATATATATATATATTATATATTTTGTTATATATTATATTATATATATAATATTATATATGTAAATTATAAATGGACCAACGCGACTCGCGGCGACATTAACTATAACGATGTATCATCAGCTTATGCTGCTTATCAAATTTCTTATATGGCGCCTTTTAGCCGATGTTGAAGATGAATTTTCTTTGGTACATAATTTATGTTCATTCATTCATTCGGACAGTCAGTGAGTCAGTCATTCCATGAATTTCTATTGCGCCCCATCAAGGGTATACTCAGAGGTGCTTCTATAGCTCCACGGGCTGCGTGGACAAATAAAACTGTTTAAGAGATGAGAGAGGAATGCCTTCTTAGGTTTTTTATTATTTAATTTGTTTTAGCTTCACACGGTTGAATATCGTCAATGTATTCATACTTAAATATACTCTAATTATTATTATTATGTCCTTGTCGGCAGATGAAGGGCGACGCAGAGGCCTTTGCCATCGAAGCGAAGGCCAAAGCAGAGGCCGAACAGATGGCGAAGAAAGCCGATGCTTTTAAGGAGTACCAGGATGCTGCAAAGGTCGACATGGTCCTCGAAATGCTGCCTAGGGTAAGATGAATCGATCGACATATTGCCCCAGTATCCCCTTCATTTTACTTCCATCAGATGCTGCCTATATTAAGAATACTGGTCATTTATGCCAACCTTTTATATCTCCTCGTTTTTATTACATTACTACATGGATATTAGGCCTATCAAAATCTGTTTCTGATATCTAATCTCCGATGCTCGAATGGAATTTCCAATTCACTGCACTCTCTGTGAGAGAATCATGTAGTATAAATTCGGCGCTATTCTGAAGCTGGAAAAGGCTCTATGTTTTGTCTTTGTATGTAAACATAATATATAGTTATAAACTTAATAAATGGTTCCATAGACCGCAGTATGCATCGTGCCTTCTCTTCTTATCGTATTCTGGCTTACTAAATAACTGATTAGGCAGTAAGATTTTAATAAAATCAGCTTTAGCATGTAGGCTAAATAGGTCTACTATAATATATATGAATAATTGTTATGAGTAAAATACTTCTATTTTTTCCCGCTGGCGTCATATCTAAATATCGAAGGTGATCTGTCTACCTGAAGTGGTTGTTATTAGTAGTGTGCACACAAGTCGGCCTAGAACAATAGGAAGCGAGGGTTAGAACAGTAGACGGGGTGATGTCTCGTCTATTGTCAACGAACCTGTAGTCATACTACTACTGATGTTGGCCTGTTGGTTGTTGTGTAACCACAGCTGGCCGCCGAAGTGGCCGCCCCGATGTCACAGACGAAGAAGGTGACGATGGTGTCGATGGGCAAAGGTGACATTGGCATCACTAAGCTGACAGGCGAGGTGCTTCAAGTCATGGAGAGTCTGCCAAGGACCGTCGAACACCTTACAGGGGTCAACATTTCCTCCAAGGTAGGCACCGCAAACAGTGGGCATCAAAATGTTACCTAAGGCATGAAGAGTTGGCATATTAACCTAGTCAATCGATTGATCAATAAACCAGTCAGTCAGTCAATCATTCAATCAATCAACTAATCAATCAGTCAGTCAATCAATCAATCAATCAGTCAATCAATCAACTAATCAATCAGTCAATCAATCAATCAATCAATCAAACAATCAATCAGTCAGTCAATCAATCAAACAATCAATCAGTCAGTCAATCAAACAATCAATCAATCAATCGATCGATCAATTGATCAATAAGTCCGACCATCTCTCGTTCATCTCACCATAATTATGTTGTCTTACTCTATCTTCCCAGCTTATTTCTGATTTAATTCAATTTGAGCGTTACCAATCAAAACCAGACCTTATTAATTTTACACCACTTATTTCCAATGATTACACGCCTATTCTGTTGTTGTTCTTACAGTCGTTCTCAGAAGCCAAACGAAGAGTATAAGAACCGAGTTTCGTCTCATTGCCACAGATCATCGTATACTGTTCCAATTGCAGTGCGATACGCTGTCTTACCTTCCAGTAATACATGTACATGTACATCGTATTTCACGCTACCGTTCTTCGCGGTATTGATTATTATGCACGGTATCCCACTGGATTAATTTTTATTAATGGTTATGTGCTAATGAATTATAATAGTACTATGATTAGTTACATGAAGCAACTAGCTTGTTAATTTAATGAAGTGCTGCTTGGTACTGTGAAGGCTAGAACTATGATGTTCAGTCGTACTAGCCGTACCACTTAGTGCCAAATAATTGAGGTACTATCGTGGTAGGCTACTGGAGTGCTACTATGCAGCTGTTCATTTTGGTACTAGTCTTTGTTGTAGTATCTTTGCTGTGAGTCTGCTATCTGCCTTTCAGTCGTGTAGTGTCTTTTAAGGATCGATTTTTATCGGAGGCACGTAAAGGAAATTCTGTTGTCGTTGTTATTGTTGTTGTTGTTGTTTTATCTTTTGATTTACATGTAGTTTTGTTAAGAGCTGGTGTTTGATCTGTTATGCAAATGAAGTCTGAAATTTTGTCCTCTCTGTATGTAGTTATTTTGTTATGCCTTTCCTTCCGTTCATTAGCTGTTATGAACACACCCATCCTATCTTTTCATTCTATCATCCCTGTCGTGCATGGAAGAGCACAGGGTTGGCTTCACGCATATACTTCTCAGACGGTAGTAACCCACTATCAGTAGATCGAATCATTTTTTGGCGGACCCTTTGAAACTTTGGTTGCATGAAAATGTATTGAATGATGGTTTAAGTTATGACTATATCCACACAATAAGTGTTTCTTTTTTATTCGTACTGTATCGCTGTTCTGCAAAGTTACTTATTTTTGCAACACGATGTACATTTATAATAATAATAATGATTGTGTTGTTTTTCTTACGAGAGCTTGAATGTATCACTTTATGTTAATCGCATTTCTTACAGTTTCATATAATTAGATAAGTTTTTGTTTGTATTATTCTCTTAATACACACGGTGGTCCTTGATTTGTGCACGCTTTTTGACAGCTGAGAATTTTCGACTTAATTTTCCAGACAACTTTCGCGTTCGTGCGTGAATTTTTCTCACTGACCTTAGGCAGATAAGGAATGCGGCAAGCTTCTATAGCAAAAACGTCCTCACTGCTACAGGAATGCAGGGCCTAATTTAGGGCACCTCAGCCAGCCAGAGTTTTTCGACCTTACCGAACTATTTAGCCTATTAACAATTTCTTTAAACGCTTTGTACATAATTATATATGCGCATTCGATGTATTGTACCCTACTTTCTTAATTATGTGCACCTCATAGTGTTTTAGATGTTGAAAAAAAGTAATTCAAGTCCGTTGATTTTTGGTATTAACTGATTCTAATAAAATGTGTGTTGATCGTGTCCTTAGCGTTGCAGGTCGATCGTATTTAAGTAAATTAAATTAATGTGACTTTGATATCGTCTGCGTGTTAAACGTTTTGCTTTGACCTAAATGTAAATATGCCTACATCTGCGATGCGCTTACTGGTTACTTTTTGCTCGCCTGAGTCGCGGTCATCCAAACAAAACTATCTATGGAACCTATTGTTTTAGAAAGGTCCATGTAACCCATCGGTGTGCGTATGAAGTTTCAAACTTCAATATATCTGAACCTTCTTTATTTTATTACAATACAATACAATAGTATATACCGCGCTTTGACAAAAACAAGTCTCTTTAGCTGCTGTCCGGATTATAATCGTCAATTTTGTATAGCCTACGTCGTAGGCCCTACGATCATAAGCCGGTCGGCCGCTAAAAGGGTTACATCTAGTAGGCCTACTTAGCCTGAAGATTAGCAGGTTGCTTTGAGCAATTCTGTTTTAAAATTGCACAAACTTTTTTGGATGTATTTGATACCTAATTGTTGAGGCTAATTCCCGTATTAGGCCATATAATTATGTGTTGTAGGAACGGTCACAATTAGACATGATGTAGGCCTATAGGCCTATTCTAGTTAGGAGTGTTTCTGTTTCATTATGTCGGCTGTTGCAATGTGCTTAATTAACTGGACTATACTGTTTTCAACTGTTGTTGTCTTTTAATGTGTTTCATAATGATTCAGTTTTTTATGTAGACCTATCATTGAGGTCTCGGGCATTTTATGAATGATTGTTTCGTTGCGTCGAATAAAATTAAATTATGCATAAAATAATGTTTTGTGGAACAATTTGTCTGCAAAATAAAATTCATTCTTTCTTTTATTCTGTCAAACTGTATTCATCGTATCACGTCGTACATTCGTAATGTAGGCCTATCTGCAAAATCATAGAGCGCCTCTTGTTACTTTCAGCATAGACCATTCAGAGGAGCTTTCGGCACAGAAGTCCCGGAAAAAAAGAAACGTCTGTATGTAGGAACATGCATGTAGTCTATGTATATAAAAGGAGACGTTGAAAATTATAATTGCATCTGCGCTTATTCCAGACATTCTAGAAATAGGCCTAATAGCCTACATAATATATGTTGTAATGTGGATAACCGCAAATATATAATTATTATAATTTTTGTAGGCTATGTCTATAATAAAAAGAATACATCGTTAGAAATTATAATTGCAATTGCGTTTAACAGAAAAGTTCTTCAGCTGATCCTTTTTAATTAAATAAATGTGATCAACTGCGAATAATAATTCGCATGCATTTATGAAGCGCTCCTGTTGTGATCGGAGGGTTTACATAATTAATGTTCACAATAGACAATATACATCAGCCGATAGCCTATATTTTATTTAGGATCATCGCATATGATTGAATCTGAAGCCGCTCATGCTCTGCTTAGTAGGTATTGTTATTGAAATTTCATGATGGATGAGGTAATACCTAGGTCATTCAGTGACCTACATTTTGGAACAAAGTAATTAATAAGAGTTCGCTCTAATGATGTGAGCGGTTTCAGTCATAGCTGACTGGTCAAGATCGGCGGTCTAGTTGTTGGTAATCTTGTCAGTGATCCATTCAGTTTGGAATCCGACGCGGGCGTAGACTCCTGGATAGCCAGATGCGCATCCAATTCCCCAAGACACAGCACCAACCAGAGTGAAGATCCCATCGGAACCCTTGACGCTGAGAGGTCCACCTGAGTCACCCTAAAGACAACAATTATACAGAAGACAAGATGGTGAACAAGAATGAACAAACAGGTAGCCTACCTGAAGATTGCACGGGCTTCTCATTCTTGTTTTGCATCTACTCAGATCATGTTTCTGTAGCAGGTTGCCACATTTCCGTTGACGTTCTCTATACTTTAAGACTTCAGAATGTCAGCCCCAATTGTTACCAATATTTTGGATTTGTGCACCGTAACATTCTAAGCCATCATTTTAAAAAATACTCATGATTTCAGTGATCACAGAGGTGGTCTAGACTTCAATAAATATTCCTGCCTGTGTTTCTTTAGAAAAATGGCAAAAGCGCAGTTTACATTTGAAAACTAAAATGGACAAAATGAAATTGGCTGCCGCAATCTAACTTTTGAGTAAAAATTTATTTCAGTTTGTTATTGTGCAGTTACTGTAGACAGCGTTGAAATTGCTATTGGGCCAATATCTTGTGCAAATTTCTGAAGGGGTCAGGCGACCCCTGGCAAATCGTCAGGCGACCCCCGTGGGGGTCGCGACCCACAGGTTGAGAACTGCTGCTCTATAGTGAAGTACTCTATTCATCCTCCATGCACTTTATTCCTCAACAGGGACTCTTCTCTCGGTACGTGGCCAATCATTTGTTTCACTCGGTCCTTATCTTTGGTACTTGGTCCAACTTGAAATGCGCTTTCTCCTTCTGTTCGCTCTACAATTCCGTCTGAATTCCCAAAACCTGCTTCTTCTCGCGAGTTCTTTCGCACTGGAAGCGCTTCTGAACGGGCCACCCTTTATAAATGCTTAAAAGCAACGCAATACTATAATAGGCTACTACGATGATCCTGCCGCCTCATCTGCCTTTCAGCTGGACACACGAGTATACGTCCTGTAGACATGCAAGGACTATGATTGAAGCTGTATACCTGGCAGGAGTCTCTCTCTATGCCTCCAATGTTGTCTGACGCACAGATCATATCGTTTGAGATCGTATCTTTCGTGTAGACGCTCTGGCAGAAGCCGTTGGTCGTCACATTCAACGTCACGTATCGCAGAGTGAGAGGACAGCAAGCTCCACCTGCGCATAGACGATCCGTTTATTAACGTTAACTAAATCTAATGACAACGAGATCTATGCCCGAAGGTAGGTTCATTGGCTCTATGCCTCTGGAGATGAGATGAGTGAGGTGGTTTCCCGTTGCCTTCCTCACAGACAATTGTGGGTGAGCCCGTATTGGCTTTGAGGTAGATTCGAACCTGCAACCCTTCGGTCACAAGGCACCCCTCGTCCCACAATTAAATCTAGTGGCCACTTTTATAGCAGTGACGCTGTAGAAATCATGCTGCGCATTTAATGTACTTTTCAGAATTTCATCAACTTTATAGTGTTTGGTTGTTTCCAAATTAAAAACTAGAAAAATCTAGTCCGTCTGACGGCGCCTGTATTGGCGTGTATTAATTCTGTTCTAAGTACACAATGCTGTCCGTATATTTAAAAAATGTGATGTTCATGGTGTTGCCTGAGTGTCGAAATGTAATAATTAGTATAATTTATAAATTATGTGCACTTGTTATAGAGATTTCAACCTAAAAACTTCAAAATAAATGTAAGGCAGAAAAAGCTGTTACAACGTCTGGAACCACATCACTGTTCAGACTACGTTCGCACGTGACATCAGATCTCGGATAATTAATTACCTGAACTTACGGTTCCCCATCCTGCGCATTGGCTCAGAGAGTAATGGTAAGTGTTGGTTGGATCCGGGGCACAGATCGGCTGAATCTGGACGCTGAAGACGATGCTTGCGCTTGTCTTGATCACCGAGATATCGTTTTCATACGTCCGGGAGTCATAGCTTTCGTGAATGAAGATGCTGTCAACATCGTGAATCTGACGCACGGAGCTGACTGCTCCCCTTTCGTGCTCACCAACGACCAATGAAACCGCAGACGCGGTCCTAAAGTGACATCAGTGCAAATAGATGTTGTACGGCGTGTCGGACACACACACGCACACACACACATTTCAGAGACAAACAGACAGAGACAGACAGACAAACAGACAGAGACAGGGGAACAATGCGAGAAGGAGACAGATAGTCAGACAGCCAAACAGGCAGTAAGCATGACATAGATATGGACAGACAGACAGACAGACAGACAGACAGACAGACAGAGAGGGGGAGTAGTAACACAGGGGCAAGGGTTAGAGTCCTGCGCAGTGTTGACGTCGCAGACATTCACTAGTGTGCGTCTGTGTACGCGAGTGCGCGTGAGCATGCGTTAATTTGTGGGTTTGTGTGCGTCTACGTGTGCGTGCGTGCATGTGTCCCGTGCAAGGAAATCCGCGCCTGGTTCACAGAGCTACCGGAAGCGTCGTCATCCCATGTGATCTACACTGTTCTCGATTCTAAAAATAGACATAGACTGATTCCGTAACCCACCAGATATATCATCACACGTCGACTGGCAGCTTAGTTCACAGGATGTGACCTACTCACTCAGGTCATTCGGTTCATAATGTTCGACGGCTTAACTTTTGAGCCTGTTGCTCTACGTCTAAGTGCATTAGAATGGCAAGGTCATCAGAAGGCAATCGTGTATTCACAGTGCATTACATGAACTCATCATATATAGACTTACTCTCCATCCATGCAGTGGGCGGCGCTGACAATCCATCGCTCGTTGATGATGGTACCTCCACAGAAATGGCCATCCGTAGACTTCCTGCGGATGGATACCTGTAACCATAGAAAAATAGTCGGCGTCACTGGATAAAGGCCGGGTGGTTAATGGCCATCCGTAGACTTCCTGCGGATGGATACCTGTAACCATAGAAAAATAGTCGGCGTCACTGGATAAAGGCCGGGTGGTTAATGTTATGGGCGCTGGGACGTGGATGGTTGGGTTTCAGTCGAGTGATAGGCTACATCATACTTGGTCAAACCACAGCGGTGAGGGTTAACGGGGGGGGAGTAGCAATTAGGGATATCGGGTTCATTCGTGAGTGTTCTTAAGGTGTCGACGGAAAGACTTGAAGACGTAGAGACAGCAATTATGCTAAGGGCTGCTAGAGTTAAACCCGGTGGATGTGGATGCGTGTGTGTGTGTGTTTAGACTTGTCTAATTTTGAAATCAAATTACTGGTATGACTCAAAATTCTAATAAATCGTCGCATGCTTGATGTTTGTCTGTACTTATAAGACTTTACCAGAAGCTCATGAAATCGCCTAAGAACTTGATAAAGGCGGCGTTCTGTTACCTGTCATGGAAACTCGTATGGTCTGGCCTCAACTCCTCCCACAATTTTTCCAGGTGGAAGAACCATTTCACCAGCATTTGAGTACTGACTGACACCGCATTGACCCCCGGCTAGATTGGCGGACAATAATAACACGTAACAAAGAACAACTTAGGTCTAGGTGAGAACGAATCTTAAAACATCCCTTAATAGTACCGGTATTCAATAATTTGGCAATTTAGGGTAAAATGTAATCGTAACATCAAGATTCCCTTGACGGCCAAGGATCAGTGCTGTGGATATTCTGAAGGTTACGACCGATCCATGGCGCCCAGAATAGGAGCGAAAGTGGAGGTAAGGAAAGAGAAAGAATTAGCTTACGGGTGAGATTCGAAGAAGACTAATTCTTTTAGTTAGGAATGAAATATCTGCGCCGAGGTTGCAAGAGCTGAAGTGTTGATGAGATTGTGAGTTTGGCTACAATAATTAATCGTCATATTCTTAAAAATTCAGGCGAGATTCTGTTCTAGTCGGGCGGATAAGCTATAGTGCAGAGCTGTAGGCTAAAAACCCTCGACTCCGAAAAATTAAACCATCGTGGAGCTGGCTGTTTACCATAATGTATTTAGTCAAAAACACATTAGAGATTCTGTTTTTAATTAAATGGTGCTGTTATTCAAAATCTGTGATGATAACTGGATGAGGTTTTGTGTTTAGAAAAAAAATAACCTGCATGCGGCCTTTGAATTCTCTTGAGCCGTTTGAACGATTCAAAGGCAAGAAAGAAGTTCTAAGACAACAAAAGAAGGCACTTGCTCCACCTTCTAACTATTTTTTAGGCAATTTGACATTCCAATTGCGGCATAAGAATAATTACAGATGTGCATATGGAATGAAATCGTCGTTATTTAATCGACGTCATCGATAATTCATTCTATTTTCTTAATAATGAAATAGTTTAAACTAGAGCGATACTTACTGTACCATATCGGCGGCGCGGCTGTGGAGAGCAAGAAAAAAAACAGAAATTCTAGTTTACCAGCCATTAAGAAGTTCCTTACTTCAAAAGTATTATAATTTGGTGCCTATAATCATAGGCGTAGGCCTATCGGCAAAACCTTAGCTAAAAGCAACTAACGCAGACACAATAAATACACAGTGAACGCATTTTAAATTTAATAATGATTAATTAAATTGAGAAAAACAGTTTTTATTTATGAAAATATTCCCAGTCAAAACGTATGCCAAAATAAAATGTCATTTGGGTTAAAACAAAATAATGCAAGTTTATTTGTCAGTTGCAAACGGAAAGTGTATTGCAAAATTAGATACGGTATAGCAAAACATAAGGTATTGTAATAAGGTGACATATGTGTATTGAAGTAAGGTGACCTATGTACCGAATCCCACGGCCAACAGCGATGCAAAGAAAACGACGAACATCTTGCAGGTGTTCACACTCGATCGACGACTACTCGCGTTTTGCCTTTCCTGTTGTAAAACACAGATAGGTAACTATGGGAAAAACGTGACACCTGACAAAAATCTTATCGGATCCATCAGCTAATCGTGACCATTCCGATATAGCCCAAGGACATTCTGTTTGGCGGAATTGAAATCCGATAAGCATGGCCCAGAGGCTAGAGCATAGGCGTACGGGAGAGTTCAGCAGTGGGGGGGGGGGGCAAAGATTGAACTTTTGCCCGACAAATATATCCGTCAAACCGTAAAAAAGTTGACGACCTTTTTTCAGTCATTCGGTCTGTGTTTGCCCGAAAAACCGGACTTGCCCGAAAGTTGACGACCTTTTTTTAGTCATTTGGTCTGTTTGTCCAAAAAACCGGACTTTCCCCGAAAGTTGATTACTTTTTTTAGTAATTCGGTCTGTCTTTGCCCGAAAAACCAACCAGACTTGCCCGAAGGTGGGGGGAGGGGGCAATTGCCCCCTGCACCCCCCGCCTCGTACGCCTATGGGCTAGAGAGCCATTGAATAATAATTTCGCCTACGCAACGCCAAAAATGATCGTTTTTGTCACTGTTTGAAGACACGCTTCGTAGCGTTTCCATTGACCCACCCAGTCACCCACCCACCTGCCCCTGCGTTACGTAATTATTTCTACGAAAAATCAGCTACGATTTTGGTCTACCATATGCCAATGTGAACGCGTAGGCTAATTAGGCTATAATTCACATTTTACAGCGATTTTAATATGGAAGCCGATAGGCCTATGTCACTATGTGAATTATAAATTTGACAGCAGGCTAGGCTTAAACATATACAGAATGCATTATCATAGTCATGTTTGAAAAGCAATTTTTTAAAGTTTTACATCAATAATTTTTTTACATACTAGGGCCTACTGAACGTAGGCCTAACACGGACTAAATTGCTAATTAATGATTATTCAAAATTATGATGAACTAATTCTTTGCTTAGTTAGGCCTATATTGAGAAATATTGCTTAGTTAGACCTAAATTGATCATTTTAAAAATATTTTAAATTCCTGTTCACTAAAAAAGCTTCATATTGGTAGGCCTACTTCGATGTCAGCTA
This sequence comes from Lumbricus rubellus, assembly GCA_945859605.1. Taxonomy (NCBI): domain Eukaryota; kingdom Metazoa; phylum Annelida; class Clitellata; order Crassiclitellata; family Lumbricidae; genus Lumbricus; species Lumbricus rubellus. Next base: position 41,626,053 of record OX243816.1, on the reverse strand, counting down.
GGGATCCAATGAGAATCAGACCTACCACGTTGTTCCGTCAGTAATTATATCAAAGGTACAAACAATTCAAACAACAGTTTCCGGTTCACACAAACTGGAGAACAGAAATGGAGAATAGCCTAAATATATTGACCTGGAACTTATCTGGTGTCTGCTGTTTGAAATTCGTGTTCGCATAAAAATTATATACGCCCGCTACTTCGGTTAAGTTTTAAATCAATGTCACGATGTTTAAACTTCGATCACATCATGTCAAAAATGTCATCCGATGTCATTTTGAAATTCATTTAGGGCCTATACCTTAACTTTGCAAAAGCGTTTCGATACGTTCAGCTCCCCAACCACGTCCATCCACATAACGTTTGGTAACGTTTTCAATCACTCCACCCATCCACCCTCGAGCGTTACGTAATTATGCAATGACCCTTAGACTGGAAGGGCAAAACGAGCTGGTCAGTGTAGCCTAAAAACTAATTATGTGAAAAGAGCGATAGACATAAAACATGAACAATTGAAGTGCATAAGTTGACATTATTTTCTACAAACTGTTATTACGCCACCGCTATACTATTATGCCTACTACCATAGGTCCTACTATTATGCTAATATTTATCTTACAACTTACTACTAGGCCCTACAGTACTACCACAACTACCACTACCAGTGCTACTACAACTACAACAACAACAACAACACCAACTACTACTACTACTACTACTACTACTACTACTACTACTACTACTACTAATATGTTACAACGAATCTACCGATGAAGCATTTTAGTGGAACTAACTCCACAATCTTTTTGTTTTTCAAACACCAGAGTGCCATGGATTTTTTCGCTTAATTTTATTCCAGAAAGATTTTAAAATATTCTACGCTATCAACGTACTTAGTGTGGCAAAATGGGGTGTCAGCACTTTGTGATCATCACGTGTCTGAATCTCGTGTTTCATACATTTACTAATTTCCTGCAGTGAATTAACCCTCAGGCTACCAAGCTTTTTTGTAACACTGACTACCAAGGGGGGGGGGTGGTTACCACCCCTGGATTTTGGGTTTGGTTTGAGATGTCATAACTTGTAATACATCAGTGGATTCAGCATTCATTTCTGCACAAAATGGTATATTTAGGTTTAAAATATATGAAAGCACCCCGAAGTTATGAATTTTTTTTACCGTAGGCACCCGTCGATTCCACAAAATTTATACTTTCGCATAAGCAAAATATTAGATTCTGTGTGTTTTACCATAATTTATTTAATTAAATATAGTTTACATATCATAAAGTCCAATATTCAACTATAAAAACTAGTAATAAATTAGTTTTAGTTACAATAAAAAGAGAAAAAACATGTAAAACATGCTGAAAAACGTTTACGCAGACTTATCGGTTTGCGTTGTAAAAAAACCCGACATTTTCACACATTTAAATTTATGTTGAGCACCTCCGGTCATCAAATGTCAAATAATTGGTATCAAAAATTGCCCTAAATGCCCTCTATAGAATGACATAATTTATTTCTCTTAAAATATAAATTAGGAATAATTTTTAATAAGAAAAACATGAAAATTTTATGAAAATAAAACATCTTTTTATATATTTTAATTTATTTTGAGCACTTTCGGTTGTCAAAAGACAACTCCGTGACCACCACAATGTAGCCCCACATTCCATCTACAGAATGGTGTAATTTGTGTCTCTTCATGTAAAAGGACGGATAAGATACAGCCGATAATCTAAAAGGGGGTGGTATCCACCCCCTCTGGTGCCTCGGGTATATCGGGTATAACTTTTGAATGGTATGGTATATCAGCACACATTTTAGCTCAAAATGTGTGCAAATGAATCCTCTACAGCTCCCTAAAACGTCAAAATTTTATTCCTAGCGAAAAAGTTTGATTTGGGAAAAACCTAGGGGGGTGGATACCACCCCCCCTGGTAGCCCGAGGGTAAAGTCTCTTTTCGCAAAATTACGTGTACCGTAGCAGGGAACTCCTTCTTACTCGCTAGGAGACGTCAGATTTATTCACTTAAAAAAATTGTGCTATAGGCCTACAAAATTCTTTCCTCTAGGTGGCGCTAATTGTTTATTAATTTGTCCTTTGTTCCGTGCCGATGCATCTAGAATTTCTTGGGGTTGTCATCGAGGCCGAGGCGTATTCATGGTGGGCCAGGACCTGTTTCCAATTTCCAACAGGAAACATAGGTTTATTTGTAGCTAGATTAAAAAGCAACATATGGAGGAGCAAAACAATATCACAAGGCACAAAGAAAAGAATACTAGAAACATGCGTATTTAGCACGGCGTTGTATGCATGTGAAACCTGGACACTAAAGAAAGAGGACAAAAAGAGGATACTAGCATTCGAAATGTACTGTTATAGAAGAATATTGCAGATAAACTGGACACAAAAAATAACTAACGTGGAAGTGCGAAGAAGACTTAACAGCAAATCAGATATGATAGAAACCATAATGAAAAGGAAACTGAAATTATTCGGACACATCCAAAGAATGAGTGATGATAGAAAGATAAAGAGCATATTGACGGGAATCATGGAGGGATCGAGGAGAAGGGGAAGACCATGCAGAGAATGGTTGCAGGACATCGAAGAATGGTGTGGGATGAATGCACAGGAACTGACACATCGGGCACAGGACAGAGAAGTATGGAGAGCAGTGGTCAAGCGTGCAGTGGACACCTACGGGCTGTTAGCCCACGGATAAAGAAGCAGAAGAAGAAGAAGAAGATTAAAAAGCAGATTTGATCCAAATTTTTTAAATCTCAAATTCAGCTGATCGTCGTCGTGCTGTGTCTGTATTTGTTGTGTGATTTTCGTCAAAGTTTAATCGAAATTTGATGATCGAATTGACTTATGCTACCGGAGAACCACCCGCAGTGCGTTTGCAAGTGGTTCATTAAGGTATATTCTTACTTACTTACCTTCAGTCGGAAGGAGTTACTGTTAAACGGAAGTTAGTGTTGTATTAGGATTCCATTGACTATGCGACACCTTCCAAGCTGTTCTCAGTTTCACAAACTGTTGAATACTTTTTTCGCTTGGATCTCTGCCGGGAGTGCTTCTGAGTAGCTACCTTGAATGGGCGCTATATATATTCTGATTAATTGTTTGATTGATTGATTGATTGATTGATTGATTGATTGATTGATACCGTGATTCTGGCGTGCTAGCCCACTACGCAACTGTCCACATTCAGTGAACCAGTAGTCTTTCATGGCATCGGTTATACAATAGCCTACATACAGATCTCAGATTTATTATTTTAGATTAGCGTACTAACATCTAGACCAGGGGTTCTCAAACTGTGGTACGCGTACCCCAAGGGGTACGCCAGGCACCGGTAAGGGGTACGCGAAAATTTCCCGAAATAAAATTTTTTCTTTGAGTTTATAGACTTTGTGTCCATTTTTTTTGATTAGCAATGAATTCTAACGTTGAATCATGTAACAGCATCGTCATATATTTCTTTCACAACATGTGATTAGACTCACATACTAAGCTTATAATTATTAGGCCTAGAGTGCATGCACGCTTATGTTTAGGCCTGTCACTATAATTTGAAACAAAATAATGTAGGGCTGTAGGCTATAAATGGTTGAAAGAATCTAAACCATAAATTCTCAGCGTAGGCTAGCTATTATAGAGCACAAAAAGGATAGCTGAATTTTTCTAAGGATTAATTTCTGATCGAGCCTTAAAATGTGTGATTTGTTTCAGCACGTTTGAAACTGTATGCCGGTGCTGATCTAGACCTATTTCGCAACTAGGCCAACTCCACAGACATTACACAAATTCATCGGTTGATATATTTTATTTTGGATCGCCGAAAATAATTGTATCTTAATAATTGTATCTCATTCCGTGTTTAGTAGGCTTATACATGTAGGTATTGTAATTGAAATTTTTGTAACCGATGAGGTAATACCTACAGATGACCAAACTTTGGTGACTGTAGGTTAGGCCTTAGTAACAAGAGTTTGTTATATTATCTGAGCTGTTTCAGTCATATCTGACTGGTCAAGACCGGTGGTCTAGTTGATGGTGATGGTGTCTGTGATCCATTCAGCCTGGTATGCGACGCGGGCGTAGACTCCCGGATATCCAGAAGCGCAGCCAATTCCCCAAGAGACAACACCAATCAGAGTGAAGATTGCACCCGAACCCTTGACGCTCAGAGGTCCGCCAGTGTCACCCTAAAGATTAAAAACAATTTGCAGAAGACAGGATGGTGAGCAAGAATTTGCAAAATAGAAACCGAATATTGCACTGGATCCTCATTCTTGTTTTGCATTTTACTGAGATCATGTTTCTGGAGCATGCTACCACATTTCAGCTTACATTCTCTTGTGAGGTCTTCTGTTTATAATCCACTTTATTCCTGAGTAGGGAATCTCCACTGCCTCTGTCTGCTTGTTATATTATCCATAAGAGAGCATAAGTTTGCTCGCCGGAATAATTGCCTTGTCGTTTCCAAACTCAGCCTGATAATATTGAATGCACGAAAATTATACAATACAATACAATACAATATAATTCACTTTATTGTTTATTGCAACCAGAAAAAAAAAACATTAAAAGTACAAAACATGCATGCATTGGCTACAAAGGGGAGCCCAAAAGGGATGGACATCCCGCTGGTAAGGGTCAACCAAGTAAACAAAGTTCCCAAGAAAAATTAATAAAGATAGCTGAAAAGAAAGAGACTAAATCAAATTAGGTGATGACAGATTGCAGAATAGTTTATATTGTCAAGAGCATGTAGAGAAACAAACTTAACTAAGTACTTGACTAAAATCTTAACTACACATGCATGGCCATGTGCACTTCAAGTAGATTTATCAGTTAGATACAAACAGATGGTAATTTTCATCGACAAACCATCCGAATCTGGTTTGGCGTGGATATTGTGAGAAAGTCAACTTAGCCTAATATGTAAATATAAAGAATGTTCTAACATTTTCGTAGATCTAAAGCTCCCACTCTATATACAAGAAGTCCGGCTACGGAATAACCCCACTTCGACCTTACTCAGCTTCCTCCCTTCGTCCACTTCGTTCATCCAACAGAGTTGACCACATGGTTCCTCGCTCTAGAACTGCTACGGCTCAGTCTCGATCATTCGCCTCAATTGGTCCTCATCTGTGGAATACGCTTTCTTCTTGCGTTCGCTCTACACTTCTATGTGGCAGTCTCTCTACTTTTTTTCCCCTCAAAACTCGAATCTTTTTGCGGGGACTTGCGCATTCCACCAAAACGCTTCTGAACGATTCACCATAATAAAGACGCTTTACAAATACTCAAATACTGTGTAATACCATAGGCTATTACGAATCTGTTGCGTCAACAGTATCGCCTGCAGCTGGACACATTCATGGGTGGAAACCTGGGTGGAGACTTGGTGGGGGGGGGGGGGGAAGAACGAGTGGCCGAAAGAAAGACGCGAGATGTTTTGTCATCTGGCCGAAAAGTCAAGAAATTTTCTATTTTCGCCGCCAAAAAGTTGATGACCCTTTTTTAGCCATCTGACCGAAAAATTCAAGAAAATTTTCAATTTTCACCGCCCAAAAATATTTAGGACCGTTTTTAGTCCTGACGCTCAACGATTGGGGGTGGGGGGTACAAATGCATGGGCCGTCCTCCCAACACCTCCGTTGGGGGGGGCGTCTCGCTGTCCCATCCTAGGTTTCCGCCCATGGACACATTGCAAGGAATAGAAATGAAGCTGCAGTATAGGCGTATACCTCGCAGGCGTCTCTCTCGATGCCTCCAACGTTGTCCGACGCACAGATCATATCGTTTGAGATGGTATCTCTCGTGTAGGCGTCCTGGCAGAATTCCTGGGTCGTCACATTCAACGTCGTGTATCGCAGAGTGAAAGGACAGCAGCTTTCACCTGCGCAGAGAAGCCACCGTTAATTAAATATAGCAACGCCGTTTAAAAGCAACGTCGCGATAGAAATTTGGAATTAGCCTACCTTCCTTCCTCTCTAAGGGCCGCTAGACTAATGACTGGTTTTTCCTAATCTGTCTCTCACTCTTTAAAGGTATTTCTCCCCTCTCCGTTTCTCGTGCTGATAGCGCGTCTGAATGGTCAATCTGTGAGAGTAGCTATATAAAAATAACGAAATTATTGGATGCAATATAATACGTGCTGCACAATCAAAATTTGCTCATCGAGTCCTGAATAATGATCACCTGAATTTATGGTTCCCCATCCGGAGACCTGGCTCAGAGAGTAATGGTAGGTGACGAGTGGATCCGGGGCGCAGATCGGTTGAATCTGGACGCTGAAGACGATGCCTATGCTTGTCTTAATGACCGAGATATCGTTTTCATGCGTCCGAGATCTGTAATCTTCGTGTATGAAGATGCTGTTAACTTCGTGAACCTGACGCACAAAGTTGATTTCTCCTCTTTCGTGCTCACCGACAACCACCGAAATCGTAGCCGGGCTCCTAAAGTGACATCAGTGCAATTAAACGTGCAAGGTGTGCGAACACACACGCGCGCACACACACACATACACATGCACGCACGCATGCGCACGCCCACACACACGCACGCACATGCAGGCACGAACTCACGCACGCATGCGTACGCACACAATTCAGAGAGAGAGAGAGAGAGAGAGAGAGAGAGAGAGAGAGAGAGAGAGAGAGAGAGACCAGCGTAACTTAAAATAAAGACGAGCCACTGTTACAAGGATCGCATGTTTTGGTAAAGAATCTTAGCAGAGTTGCATTCAAATTAATTTGATTTTATGGAAATTAACTGAACTGGCTAGAAAGTTCGTCAGAAGGCAATCGTGTATCCACAGTGCATCACATGAACGAGAACTCATCTCTATAATTATACCTACTCTCCTTGCATGCAGCTAGCCGCGCTGACAACCCATTGCTCGTTGATGATGCTGCCTCCACAGAAATGACCATCTTCGGACTTATGTCGGATTGATACCTGTAGCCATAGCAACGGCGATGATGTCACTGGACGAAGGGTGATTAGTTGGAGTGATGGGTGGTGGGACATGGGATGGAGTCCGGACAGAAAATGTCTTCTCTGTATCTACATTGCTACATATAGTGTGTATTCAATTCAATAAAATCAAATTCAAATACAAACCTGTCTATAAAAAGAGATCAACAGTTAAATAAATTTTAAAAATAATCCGCAAAATTAAAAACTGACGGTGTTCGATTGAGAGTAAGAAACTAAGTTAATTCGCAAGTAAGTAAGGGGAAATCATGTGAAAGGTTTGCCCAGAAATGGAGCAAACCTGTGTAACCAGAGTACAGAAATTTTTTGTACGATGATGGTAGAGAGGGTAGTTGTTTAGACAATATTATGACAGAAAGATAAACGCGTGCGCGCGTGCGGGTTCGTGTGTGAATGCGTGTGTGTGTTTGTGTGCCTTATGCTTTTTGTGTATGCCTATATTATATACAGCATATCGACTGCCTTATTATAAGAACTTATCAGTACCTCTAGATTTTTGAACTTAATTACGACGGCGTTGCACTCTCACCTGCCATGGAAACTCGTATGGTCTGGCCACCTGTCCTCCGGTAATTTTCCCGGGGGGAAGATCCATATTACCGGCATCTTCGTACGGACTGACACCGCATTGACCCCCGGCTAGATAGGCGGAAAATAATAATTACGTGGAAAAGATTAGTAGGCCTATGTGAGATTGAATCTGGAAATCTTTGTAGTATTCAGTAATTTAGTAATTAAAGGTAAAGCGCGACCATGATCTGAAGATTTCCCTAGCGGACAACTAGAATAAAGACGAGGGAAATCAGTTATCCTCAGCTATCAGCGGATTCTGGATTGAGATTCGTGGATCAGTGTTGTGAACAATCGGAAGGTTACGGCTGATGGCTTTATAGGATTGAAGCGACTGTAGAGGACATAGACTAGAGGTAAGCAGGAGGAAAATCAGGATGGGATTTGAAAAATACTAAAATGTTGAAAGTGAAATAAAATCTGCGTGGAGATTGTAAGAGTTGCGGTGTTGATGAGACTGTGAGATGAGCTACGTAAATAATTCTCATATTTTAGATGAAATTCTATTCTAGTTGGGGGAGTTGCTTGAGATAAAGAGCTGTAATAATCATCGACATAAACAAATTAGACTATTGTGAAGTCGACAGTCAACTAGATGTCATTAGTAAAAAAACCGACAGAAATTCAATTCTACTTTTAGCGAAATTTTTTGGTTAATATAATATAATAAAATGTAAAATATTTATTCGTCGCCCTTCGATGGACTGGATGGACTTTGTGCCTTTAGAAATAAAATGACCTGCTTAAAGACATTCACTTCTCTTGAAGCAGCCGACGCTAAATGACTTTCCAATTTAATTCGCATTGTATCGTATGCATGTGTTCGCGAAGCGCCTTTCTCAATGCTCACCAATCACCAATACGAGGTGATCTCACGGCGAAGGTTTCAAAGGAAAGAAAAAAGTTTTAAGACGGCGAAAGAAGGAACTTGTACCATCTTTGAACTCTTTTGAAGCAGCTCTAAACGACCTTTAAAATTGCGATGTAAGAATTGCAAATAAGCCTATGGTAAAGAATCGTCGTTGCATAATCGACTTCATCAATAATAGGCTACCTTTTATATTTATTAATGAAATGGTTTAAAAGTGGAGCGACACTTACTGTACCATATCGGCGGCTCGGCTGTTGAAAGCAAAACAGAAAGATAAATTTTAATGTATCAGCCATTAAACGTTTTTAACATAAATTATTACCCGATGCCTACAGGCTAATCAGAACTGTATCCACCAAAGTTGCAGGCTAGCTATTATTAGTAGATGATACATACACGATGATAATAAAATAATAAATGAAATAATAGGCCAATAATAATAATTTATTCAAGTCTGAAAGACTTTATGCGAATTATAGGCCTAGTTAACACGAATAGGCTACTAAAACAAAATGTGTCTTGGACTATGACAAATGCAAATATTTATGGTCAACTAGAAACGGCAAAAGTGTATTGCAAATTAGATACAGTAACTGTTGTGTAGGCCTATTGCAAATTAGATACAGTTTAAAATTAAAATTAAAATTGAGGCGACATGTGTACCGAATCCCACGGCCAACAACGAAGCAAAGAAAACAATGAACATCTTGCTGGTCTACACACTCGATCGGCGACCACACGCGATTTGTGCTTCCTGCTTTACTGTAACACACAGATATTAGCCTAGGCTATAGGAAAAACATAAAACATGACACCTGACTGATAAGAAACTTATCGGAATTATCAGACAATAACCCAAAGACCATTCGGACGTAGTTCACGGCCTTTCTATTGCAATAGCAGTTATTTATCTTAAAATATCTATTGTTATGGCCGGGTTAAAAGCCGATAAACGTGGCCCAGCAGCAAGGCCGAAAGAGTACAACGACTTGGTCAATTGAACCTAAGCGAACTATTATGCGAAAAGAGTGATAAGCATGAAATTAGCCTAGTGCATCATGGCTTCAGTAAGTATTAGCAACGAATTTGCATAAATAGACATTTATCTGACTGTTATTACAGTAGGCCCTACAGACGATTCGTCAAGGAATGTTCGTCAAGTGGACGATTTGCCAATCGATGATTCGTCAGCGTACTTTTAGTCCAAAGAGCGAATGCAAAAACAGAGCAAAAAGGTGCACTTTTGTACATTTCGCACTTCTAAGTTCTAAGTCTCTTAGTAAAATTTGGTCAAAACACGCCCTTTCCAACCTCCATTTAGACGAGAATTCTTTTAATCATTCCAGCTGATATTTCAGCGAAAACTATTTTGCATCAATCCAACTTCTAAGTTCCATTGACCCTTGTAGTATGTCGCTAGGCTATAGGCACACTCAGAGTGTTGGGGTTCATAATTATGGACCCCAATATTAAAATGAACTGGATATTGATAAAGCGTGGTGCATAAAATTTTCTCCAAGTCTCTATAGCAGTTGAACATTTATGGCCTTTCAAGGTTCTAATGATTATTATTGTCTTTCAAAGTACTACAGCCATGCACTGCTAAAAGTACTACGAACGGCCTATACTTTTAAATGTTAAGGAGGCTGGCGATTGTTGAATGGCTACACTTGCAGAGTTAAGTTGTGCGCGAATATTCCCAATGTTGAGACGTTGGTTTCCAGCTTACATTCTTGCGTCGCAGCGTATACCTTCTATGTGGCTTTAGCGGCGATTTCTAAAGCTACAAACTTCAAATAATTATTACAATACAAATCTAGCTTCAACAGATGCGCAAACAAGCGCGGTTATGATCGTGCGCGGTAATGATCGTGCGCGGTTTTGTGATGCGCGGTTTTGTGCGCGCGGTTTTGATAGCAAACCAAGAGCAGTTCACCAGCCTATTCAAGAGCCCTTCGCTATGTATGGTGGATTGTCCAGATGTGGTCAAGTGAAGATTCGAGCTCAGTTGCCAGAGACAAAAGAAAAACAGACCAGACTTTTGTTGAGGACGGGAAAGACTTATTTGGATCGGAATTTCTGGCGTGGTGGGTCTTCAATTAGGCTAGTAGTAGAAAATGTGGAGATGAACAGAAGATGCTGAGGGTGATGCTGCTGCTGCTGCGTAATCTGAGGCAAATGATGTTCAGAATACGCAAACATCAGTCATTCATTCATTCATTCGTTCATTCATTCGTTCATTCATTCGTTCGGAAACTTATATAGCTCCCCTTAAGAAAACTACTCAGAGGCGTTCCCAACTCCAGCCGCGTCCAAATTGAGCAGTTTTGAGTTTAGTGAGGAAGGATTCTGGTAGAGTGCCAGACAGTAGCCTACTGTATGCGTAGCTTTAAAGAAAGGCCAATGGAACCACTGTACACTGCAGCGGTGACCAGTATGGGAATTATAGAAAAACAACTGGGAGGACGTTGATTTACATGGATTCGAGGTGTGCAATGAGTAACATACTATTGAATCCTAAGTGGTGTTGAAACCTCAACAACCACCGGCAATTCTCACCGTGGGATAACCAAATATTAACTTCAGAATTATGTTCCGTTTGTCCTACATCAGTTGCTGTTTGGAAACGTGTCATCCAGTGAGCGTGTCTATTTATAAGGGAACTGTTGTCTAACACCGCAATCCATCTGAGTAACACCACGCACTTATAATAAAGGCAATTGATGGACTCTTAACTCAATCAATTATAAACTGTAATTTGTAATTTGTATTGCACCCCACACTCCAGTGGCAAGTCAGTAGCGCTCCCGGTGCGATTATACCTGCATGGAGAAGAAATAGGTTTTGAGGAAAGAGAGAGAGAGAGAGAGACAGAAAGACAGACAGACACAGACAGAAACAGAAACAAAGAGAGAGACACACAGATAGACAAAGACAGACAGAAAGAAAGACAAAGAGAGACAGACAGAGAGACAGACAGACAGAGAGGGATAGAGATGCAGGAGCAGATCTAAAAAGAATGGAAGCACGTAGTGGGGAGTGGACATTTCAGAGTGCAGACCCAATTGTGGCAAACGACATGGTGTGGGCTAAAATGGACTCGCGTAGCAACGAGATCATTGCGTTTCTAACAATGAACACTGGACATGTTGGAGATTATAATTAAGAATGTGGAGAGCGAGTGGGATCTCTGAGATGCTTCGGCCTGAGGACCATGCATCGACTTTGAATTGAGTGCGGTCTATAGGATAATTAATTTGATTGATAGAGCGGTAATTTGAATTATCACGCACAAGGAGACGTGGGAGAATATAGGAAGACGATCAATCAATCAAGATGAGAATTGCAAGGGTGGTTTATTGGTGCAACTCCCCCGTCTTATTACCTTATATAACTTATTGCTTCAAGCTCACGGACTGCAATCAGGCAGCGCCGTGCTTTCTTCGTGGCTGGCCCTGCGACCTGCAATGAGCTCCCTTGTATCCTTCGTCCAATAGCCTACCTATTGGTCTTTCTACATCATTTCTTTCTGTTCTCAAGACTGTCTTATTCGACCGGGGTTGGACTGGGAGCGCTCCTGAGTAGAACCTTGAAGGAGCGCTATTTCAAATTCTCAGTAAGTAAATAATTTATAATAAAGTCTTCATTGCACGTCCCGACTCCACACAAATCTACATCTGTCAGTCTGTCACCTTAGTTATTTTTTTAAAATTCCCATGCTGTAATCAATTAGCAAGAGCACCAGGGACAGAGCGGATAGGAGCGAGGCGGATCTTTGTAATAGTAGTTGCGGTAGCAGTAGTAGTAGAAGTAAAACTAGTAGTAGCAGTAGTAGCAGCAGCAGCATTAGTAGTAGTAGGCTAGTAGGCTAGTAGTAGTAGCTGATGAAGCAAAAGTAACAGTAGCAATAGCGGCAGCGCAGAAACAGTAGTATAATAGTGATAATAGTATAATAGTGATAATAGTATAATAGTGATAATAGTATAATAGTGATAATAGTATAATAGTGATAATAGTATAATAGTGATAATAGTATAATAGTGATAATAGTAGCAGTTGATGCTGTTCGCTGTCGTTGTAGAATGAGAAGCAAGGAGAGAAGAGGAAGAAGACAACAGAGAGAAATCGGGGAGCAATAGCAATAACCCAGATAAGCTGTAGGTCTTAACAACTCAGAATGAATATGTAGGTCTGCAGTGGCCAGTCCTTTTCAACCATCGGATGTCCTCGCATTCATTTATATTGTCAGCGTAGTATTTGAAAGTGGAGGTCGTTATGAGGCGCAACAAGAAACGCTTCTCGATATTTAATTATCTTTCTGTTTGAGATTAGGGGGTTGGGGGGACCGTTGGCACGTTTGAGGGCGAAGAAAGCTGACTACTGAAGAGTTATTTCTTTACAGACAATCGACAAAAATGTGAGTAGAACATTTTATTTCTGAACACCGTGAGGAGGTTAATTCATACATATAAAATGTTCTTCATTCTGTGCGTAGTAGACCCACGTGTAATGTAATTATGACTTTGTTATTGTAAGTAACATGCATGTAGCCTATCTTGCAAATGACAAATGACTATGTTATCAATAGAAACCAGTTATCTGGAGTATCAATGGGTAGTAGGTAATAATAGTTCGTGGGCTACTTTTGGTTAGCAGGTTCACTGGTTAAGCGGGGTTTAGTTGGATGTGATGGTTTCGGTGATCCAATCAAGGTTGAAGGTCACGCGGGAGTAGACTCCTGGATATCCAGAAGCGCATCCAATTCCCCAAGACACGATTCCAATCAGACTGAAGACTCCTCCGGCACTCTTGACGCTCAGAGGTCCGCCAGAATCACCCTAAAAAATCAACAAATACATTTAATTATTCATGTAACGCCTCTTTCATGAAACCCTGTGTAGCATAATTGTGCTTTTTCAATTTAATATCGCAACAGAAACATCGGCCAATGTTGAAGTCAGATTGGATTCCGGTTGATTAAGAATTTAGATAGGCAAGAAAATGGAAAAAACCGCACACTCCTGACAACCACATCAATTAAGCCTAATTGATGTGGAGTCATTGACGCGACGCCATTATTGTGCAGAATTATGATGACACCTTAATGCCCTGGCAGTTGCTTGCCTATTTGGTCGAAAATAAATGCCTTTGCATTTCTGATTCGTCCATTAGTTCAATACTTTTTCTGTATGAACTGCACAATAGGAAGAAATGAAGTGGCTAATCCAAGTGTTAACCAATAGTGCCACTTCTGTATTTAGCCTACTATTCGGATTACGACCTGCCTCAGGTAGTGTCCAACCAACCTTTGGTTTGCGGATTGTAACCTCATAGAACGCCGAGGAATAAGTCAAGTATGTGTTGCACCAAAAACTTTGGAGGTCTACATTAATAAGTAGAATATGTTCCCTGTCTTAGCTTCTTATGAGGCAGCTTAAGGCATGCTTGAAATGCACAAATTTATCAAATGAGATAATAGGCCTACAACTTGCACCTTCTGTCCTCGTGAACATTAGACGGTTGCGCAGGCATCGACACAGACACATATGCAATGCAATGTAATGCGTTTGGATAATGCCATAAATGCTAGAAATGATTTTGAACCTGGCAGGAGTCCCTGTCTTCCATTCCAGTGTTGTCTGTGGCGCAGATCATGTCTGGGTAGATCACGTTCGTCGTGTAGACGGCATCGCAGAAGGCGTTGGTTGTAACGTTCAGTGTCACATATCGCAGAACTGCAGGGCAGCAGATTCCACCTGCAAAGCAAAGAATCGATCAATAATTTGACCACAGTCTACCTTCGTCTAGTCCGAACTTCGCCTAAGCCCTTCTATTATAAATGTAATTTTCGTGTAATAGCTCACTAGCAACCTTCTTCCCATATAATTATAGCCTCTCATTGTCTCAGTCCAGTAAACGCATGAAAGCTTTTATATTCTTTTGTAGAGACTGGAAATTGCTATAATAATAATGATGACGACGATGATGATGATGATGATGATGGTGATGATGATGATGTTGTTGCTGTTGATGATGATGATGATGATGATGATGATGATGATGATGATGATGATGATGATGATGATGATGATAATAACAGAAATAATGATAATAAGTACAAATCTGACGGATCGTATGTAGGCTACGTCGAGAGAAATATTTTTAAAATGTAAATAATAATATCTAACCTGACACAACGCGGTATGAATTGCAAACAGCAATGAACGGACGATCCAAAGTCATTACACGAGTCAAATGCAACTACCAGCAGCTATGCAAGGCGCCCACAAGCATCCTTAAACCCATCGTTACCGAAGACTATCTCCCCAACCTACTTCCCTCCCAAAGGTCCCAACCGATCCGACAAGATTTTGATGAGTTTCACGTTTAAGTGACGCGGTCTAAACATGTGGTCTATGCAGTTACCGTACAATACCTGAGTTAACTGTTCCCCATCCAGCGCAGTGGCTCTTGTAGTAAACGTAATCGTTTCCTGGTTCCGGGGCGCAGATCGGTCGAACGTTGTCGCTAATCGCGATGACAGCCGATGTCTTAACAACAGACACGTCATTCTCACTTGTACGGGCGCTGTAGTCTGGGTGGATGAAGATGCTGTCGACGTTGTGGCTTACACGATTTGGGGCGACGTTGGCGCTGCTGTCATGCTCGCCTACGACGATCGAAACACCAGCCGGGCTCCTGAGGAAGAAGATGCATCAGTACAAACGACTTAATGTTATTTTATGCAGGGCGTCTTGCTATCTCATTCTTTCTCATCTCGGTCGCTTTCTTCTGGTAAACGAATGTCATTCTTATTCACTGCAT
>OX243816.1:41515764-41605764 GCA_945859605.1 Lumbricus rubellus | reverse complement strand
AACTCGTTGGAAGTATACTGTCAGTAAGCTGTCAGTTCGTAAGCTGTCCGTTCGTAAGTTGTTGGTACGTAAGTTGTTGGTACGTAGGCTATATAAGCTTAGGCTACAACTTTCTGTGAGGCGATCTTGCGGAATGGGATAGGAAGAAATGACAAATCGTCGTCATTTGCTGACGTTAAATACATGAATTCGCTAACACTTCATACCCGTTGCTGCTTCTCAAGTGATTGTTCTAAAGGATGCTCTTCTTGAATTTGTTCTTCCTCGTAGCATTTTGTATTTCTCCTTGTTCCTTTGGTTCTTAATTTTCCTGCTCTTTTGCTTCTGCTGTCGACGGCTCCTATGGGCCCTAGTGCTTTGTCGGTTTACCAGGATACTAGGGATATAATGATTGATGAGGTATAGGCAAGGTTGGAGCGCCTTGAAACTTCGCCATTATCTCAAATTGCTGCCGAACTAGATTTGAACTCTCTCTCACTAATGCAATTGGTTTGGTCTCTATTCCAATAACCGTGTGGTCCGTGTCAGCGCTGTTCGGTCAAGATAACCTTGGGAATTTGCATTGTGTAACGTTTCCCCAGATAGCGCACTATTCTTCCCTTCTCTCTTCCCTCGGCTTCCTCTAGTCTAAGCTGCATCCTTCCCCAAGTAGGCCTATTCTTTGTTCACCACTTTATGTCGGAAAGTAGAATAGTAGGATACATTTTAAAATTTTTCAAAAATTCTATGAATTTGGTAATTTGACTTTATATAGAAACTTTATTTCGTTGTGTGAAGTCCAGACTACAACAAAATGGATGACTGCACCTAATTATGAAACAAAACAAATGCAAGCTTAAGCAAGGACTGTATGAGATAGTGTGAAGAGTGAACACACTGTGGAAGCCTCAATCAGCTCTGCTGCTCTTGTTTTACCTTTTATTGTCTTTTCAGTGAGCTTCTAGTGACAAAAGTGTTGAAAATTAGTTTGACAGACATTGCTTCGTATCATCATAATTGACTATGAACTGCAAAGTAAATACCAAATGGTGCCCATATTCGGGAAATCTATTCTACTATGGAAAATGTTGATTTTGCTTAAATACTATTAGGCCTATAGCATACCCATAGGCGTAGGAGACGGGGGTCCAGAGGGGGCAAATGCCCCCCCAAATTTCGGGCAAGTCTGATTTTTCGGGCAAGCAGACCAGAAAAAATAAAAAAGTTTTAAATTTTGTTCACTTTTTCTATTTTTTCGGTTCTTCTTGCCCGAAAAATCAGATTTGCCCGAACAAAAAATGGTCGCCAGACCTTTGGGGCAAAAAGAAACCCGAAATTTCAGAAGATTTCGGCCGGATGACTAAAAAAGGTCGTCAGAATTTTCGGGCAAACGTAACGAAAATTTTTCTTAAGATTTCGGCCGGATGACAAAAAAATTTTCGGGCAAAAATCTCATTTTTGCCCCCCCCCAACGCTGAAATGTCCCCTACGCCTATGAGCATACCGGTACTATTAGTATAATATTTAGCCAAGGAAATCTAAATTTGACCTACCCAGGAAACAATTTGTCAAATAGCCTATCACGAGACACTTTTCTTTTGCTTAGCCGTCAGAACTAATGAATTAACTTTTACCAGTAGGCCTACCAGGATGTAATGGCCAGTTCTTTCCTTGGCTATAGCCTACATGTAAGTTGTCCGCGAAGTATTTTGTATTGTCCGGGTACCTATTGTACGGTGGATATATTATCTGAGGCGCAAATAGAATTATAAAAATCACAGATCTCTCCCTCTGTTTCTCGGACTTGTAGACTAAACTTCTTGTTTGACGGCGCAGGTAACTATAACTATTAGGGAGTTGCACAATTTTTACTTCACAAAAATATCCATGGATTAGTCAGTAGATACATTTTTTATTTCAAATCAACACAACAAGTGAATTCAATGTGTCGTTCATGCTGTGTTTCGCAGACTTAAAAGTATTGTAAGTGTAACTTCTGTAAGGACGAGGTAACACCAACCGTTACCTAAACAGGTAACTACAGGTACGGGTAACTGTAGGTAATGAGCGTTCGTCGAATTTGAGCAATTTCCGTCATAATTGACACACCAATGACGATTTAGTTGTTGGTGATAATGTCGGTGACCCAAGCAGCTTGAGTTGAGACCCGGGCGTAGACTCCTGGATAGCCTGAAGCGCAGCCAATTCCCCAGGAGACGATTCCAACCAGACTGAAGATTCCACTTTTATCCTTGACGCTCAGAGGACCGCCAGCGTCACCCTAAAGAACAGAATATGTATGTTAATAGTCATATAGCGCCTTTTCATAAAGAACGTACTGATTACCTATAAAATGCAATGAAATGGATGCTAAACTTGGCAGGCGTCCCTGTCCTCCATTCCAGTGTTGTCCGTGGCGCAGATCATATCATCGTAGACCGTAGCCGTCGTGTAGACTTCATCGCAGTAGGCGTTAGTCGTGATGTTCAGTGTCACGTATCGCAGGACGTCAGGACAACACACTCCACCTACAGCGCACGTAACCAGTTAGTTGCAATGTCACTTGGTCTAATCTGAAACCTTTCTGAAACGCTGCTACGATGTCTATTTCTTTGGAGGGGGTTAAGGAGGGAACCCGGTAGCGCATTGGATAGCACACTGGCATGGAGATCAGCGGACCCGAGTTCGAACCCCCGTAGCATAAACGTGCTTTGTAGGCTGCTAATAGCGCCGTGTATTGCAGGCTGTCGGTTCCGTTATTAGTTAAGATTTATGTCTTCTGACATTTGCGGTCTTGTGATTTGTTTCAATTATTGCATAACTGTACACTGTAACCGGTGTGGTCTGTCTGTCAACCGGATTGTACAATAACGGAATATTAGACCTATCATAATTATTATTATTATTATTTTATTTATTTTTTATTTATTTTTTAAATGCCCCGAGGTATTTAGGATCCCTCAGGGTTTATTATTATTATTATTATTATTATTATTATTATTATTATTATTATTATTATTATTATTATTATGCCTGCATAACAGAAACCAGTCAGTGACTTTGCAAACTACCACCCAATATTTCGATCAATTTGTCCTGGTTTTGAAGAGCAAACATGCTCGACCTCCTCAATAGATATTAAAATGATGACTACTAAACTACAATTCTTGGTCAATTTTCCTGGAATTCGCTTCAACTACCTCATAGCCTTTCGTATCTTCATTTCCGTTAACGCTAATCTGTAAATGTTGCCTATTCCTTTGCGAAGGCAGTATTTCCCGCAACTGTTCTGTAATGATTCAGTGTTTCAGTAGGTTTCAATAAAAGTGACGATATAACCATAGTTGTGTTGTAAGAACTGTGATTGCAGTGCGTGGTTGAATTGATCACCCAACGGTGAGAGGCTTTGCAAAATAATGTAAAACCTAATTCTTTCTGACGATTCTTTGCTCGATACTCGCTATTACTTCCCTATTCGGAAAACACTCAAAATGTGGACATGAACAGCATTGTCGATTGCAACAGCAAAGCACATCTAGATGACGGGTCTTATCTTTCAGGATACGTATCTAACAGTTTAGATATCAAATCTGTGATTGCAGATCATATCATCGTAGACCGTAGCCGTCGTGTAGACTTCGTCGCAGTATAATAGGCGTTGGTCGTGATGTTCAGTGTCACGTATCGCAGGACGTCAGGACAACACACTCCACCTACAGCGCACGTAACCAGTTAGTTGCAATGTCACTTGGTCTAATCTGAAACCTAAAGTGTCGGTTGCAATTACCTGCATTAATAGTTCCCCATCCGGAGCATTGGCTCTTGTAGTAAACGTAGTCGTTGGCTGGATCCGGGGCACAGATCGGCTGAATGTTGGCGTCGAAAGTGATGGCGTCGGATGTCTTGATGAGAGAGATGTCGTTTTGAAAAGTATCCGAGTTGTAGTTTTCGTGGACGAAGATACTATCGACATCATGATGCTGACGCACGTCGCTGGCTGCACTCCTGTCGTGCTCCCCGACGACCACAGAAACGACGTCAGGAGTCCTGACATATACGATTAGAAAAAGAAACTGCAGGGCTCAAATCAATTCAATTTGTTTATTGATCCCCTTTCCATAATGTATTATGACAACATCTTCTTTATCTACAGCACTTTGTTTCATCATTAGCTTTGTAGGCCTATTATAGTGTTACGTTGTTAGACAAATCGTATGGGTCTGTCGTATGTAGGTTTATTATGACGACCCTTCCCCCGTTCTACCAACACTTTGGTTGCGTCATTTGCTATTTATATTGTTACATTTTTAGAATAATGGCAAATAGTTCTACCGTATAATTATATTGTGACGACGCTCTTTGCTGAACAAAGACGATTGTTACGACAATAGCTTTGTTCGTAAAGATGGAGCTGATCTACTGTATAATGTAGATGGATGATGGCTTCGTTACATGGACTTTTTATTGTTTAGGATATAAATTTGAACATGAGATGCTCAACAATGAACATGCCTTAATGGTTTAATCAGTCTCTCGGCCCGCTGTAAAAATTTATGTGCGTGGTGGAACGATGGTGGACCAATGGCCCCATCGCAAAGGGTCATTGAAAGATAATCATAGAAATCGGGACCGCACTGACCTTTACCCTTTAATGCCGAGATGGTAGTAAATGGTATGGGAAATCCTGTACCCTCCGGCATTAAAGGTCCTGTTTGTGTGTCCTTTTTAGTTATCTTGATGTAAGGTTGAGGCCCCACTGTTTTTACTGAACAGGGTCTTCACAGTTGCTAATCCGACCCTGCTTCTATAATTATAAGACGAAATTGTTTCTCCAATCCAGTTTCAGTTGAAGAAAGAATTGATTTATTTAACTGCTAATCTTCGCAAACAGTTTCAACTGTTATTGATAACAAGTGAGCATCATTTATTACATTTATTTGTCAGTTATTTATTGCTGTTGTTGTTATTGTTATTTGCTGCAGTCAGTTTATATTTGTATTTTATATGCATGAAATTAATGGCACAAATAGACACAAAAAATAACTGTTTTGAGGAGGTAACCTGAAATCGCAGGGGTTAGGACGAAATCAAGCTAAAATCCGTTCAATGTTAGTAAAGTTATTTTACTATAATGATGGCAGTAGTAAGTAATAATAATAATAATAATTACGACGATTTATATGGCGCAGTAACACAGCCATGCCGTTACAAGGGCGCCTTACAAAAAACAGCTACACCGGATAAGCCCTAGCGAACAAGTGTGATTTTAGCCTGGCTTTAAAAGAGTCCACTGAGCCCGCTGATCGGATAGCGAGAGGAAGACTGTTCCAGCAACGAGGACCAGTGACCCAGAAGGCACGATCGCCGAAGCACGTTCTCATTCTCCGCACACGCAAATCAGACCTCTCGGATGATCTGAGCCGGAGCCCAGCCGCGGAGGAATGAGTCTCTATGCAGCAATCGCGCAGGTACTCGGGCGCAGCTCCGTGAAGCGATTTGAACTAGGGCTGCATTTCGATTAATTTTTTTTAATCGCGATTAATCGCACGATTAAAAAAATTAATCGCGATTAATTAATCGCACATTTCCTGAAATTTTTAAAGTAGGGCCTACATTTTAAGGGTAAAACATTCAGACAAATTTCTAAAAAAAGGATCTCAAATTTTTAATGATTGTACACCAACCGTGTTATGTAAGCGGTACGTCAAATAAAAGAGTATGTGATTTGGTCTGAACAGCCTAAAGCTGTAAATGCAGCCAGTTACGCAGACATACAAGTTTATTAACATTGTCTGTTGACAAAGATGCTCTCATTTTGTTCAAAATGTTCCCAGAGAGAGAGAACAATCGTTCACAGGGAACAGTAGTGGCCGGAGACGCTAAGTATTTCCTTGCTACAGTGGCCAGGACTTTGTGGGCTCCAGCATGATCCTTCCACCACTGCAGTGGACAAGAATCCGTATCGATCTCTGGCGCAGCTTTGTAGCGAAGTAGCGCATCCGAAGTTGATTTAGCCCGTGGAATCAAAGGTCTATCGTCGTCATCATCATCGTCAGAAGAAATTTCA
The DNA here is from genome assembly GCA_945859605.1 of Lumbricus rubellus. Taxonomy (NCBI): domain Eukaryota; kingdom Metazoa; phylum Annelida; class Clitellata; order Crassiclitellata; family Lumbricidae; genus Lumbricus; species Lumbricus rubellus. Next base: position 41,599,718 of record OX243816.1, on the reverse strand, counting down.
TAGAATTTCATAAGTTTTTTGGCAGGTTCTAAAATAAAAATAATAAATTCCAATTAATTAAATTTTTTACAAACTTTTCCAGAATCGTTATAAGACTTAATTCATTCTCTTAGTCACAGGACACCAACTCAATCAACTGAACAGATATCAACCAATCACACTGTTGTCTGATCATTCAGAATGTACAAGCAACCTCCACGGTCATATTAAGCATTTATCATCATTTGAGTCCGATATTTTTAGGCAGGCTCAATAATAATAGAAATTTAAATTACATTTATTAAAATTTGAAATAATTATTTTAACCGCACTAACAACCCAAAACTACAGATTCACGGAAATCTGGACAAGCTATTCCTGAATCCTTATAAGACTCAATTCCTTCTCTTAGTCGCAGGACAACAACTCTACCACCAACTCAATCAACTGAACAGATATCAAGTTTAACCAACCAATCACACTGATGTCTGTTCATTTCATTCAGAATTTACAAGCAACCTCCACGGTGATATCAACCATTTATCATTTGAGTCGGATGAAAATTGATAAAATATCATATGTTTTGGCAGACTTTAAAATAAACAACTTAAATCAACAGATGAATGCACCAAATTAATTTAAATAAGAGAACAATAACATACCAGTGTTTGATGCTGGTATCTGCTCCTTTAACTTCTCTTCAACACTTGAGACTACGATTTGCAGCTCAGTCCAGACTTCCTCTCGCTTTTCTTTTGGAAGGCATTTCAGCTTTATGAAGCGTGGATCCAGGGCTGTGGCGAAGTATAGCCAGCGAAGGTTGAAGTTTTCTTGACGAGTTTTGAGATCATTTATGAAAGCGGTTTTGAATTTCACAACGTAAAGCGGATCGTCTTCGGAAACAGTTAGTGCACGAAAAAGGTGGCAGAATGTTGGCAGAACCACAAAACATGAGAGGTAACGCTCTCCGCCAAGTAGTTCGGTGGCATAACGCAGATGGTACGACAGCGACGAATTACTGCGGTGGTAGTTAAATTCTCGGTTACAATATTTACAAACGACTACCTTATCAGTTTTAAACTTAAACTGTCCGTCCATAACTGTTTTGCCCATTTTCTTCGACTCCATTGTTTGACAAAAACCAACAACATCTATCATAAATCAAAAACGGCTGTTTAAGGTGATCGAAATAACGAAAAGAACATGTGCCGATGGACCGGACGTAGAAGTGTTGGGCGACTCGACAGAAGTGGGCGGTAACCGATAACCGATGATTACTTGAAAAATAATGATTACAAAACTTGACATAAAATGATAAAAATTCATAAAATATTTAATGCGTCTTTTGCGTTAACGCGTTAAAAAAATTAATCGCAAATTTTTTTAACGCGTTAATCGCGGGCGTTAACGGCGATTAACGTGCAGCCCTAATTTGAACACGAGCAAACAGAGCTTGAATTCGATGCGAGATGGAACAGGCAGCCAGTGGAGGACATCACGGAGGACCGGCGTGACGTGGTCGTACTTTCTCCTGTTGCAGACTAGCCTCGTTGCGGCAATAAGCACTGACTGGAGTCCGTCCAAGAGGCACGCAGGCGCGCCGGCAAGCAAGCTGTTGCAGCGATCCACCTTGGAAGTGACGAAAGCGGCGACGGCCGCCCTCGCGGCCTCAAAGGGCAAGGACTTGATGCAGCTCCTCATGAGACGGAGCTGCCGGAAGCAACAACCTACTGTCCAGGCGATATGGCGCCTCATGGACAGATCTGACTCCAGCAGGACGCCGAGATCGCGCACGGAAGTCGAAGGCCGTATCAGGGCCCCACAGACACTCAGCGCGCCGGTGTCGAGATGGAGACACCGTAGCACATATTATATACTGCATAATAGATTAAGGTTGAAGGAGACTTGTACTTGTACTTACACTCCATCCATGCACTGAGCAGCGGTGATGATCCAACGTTCGTTGATAATGCTACCTCCGCAGGAATGAGAATTCGTAGACTTCCTACGGACGGATGCCTGTAACCATAGCAACAGCATCAGCGAAGACAATATGATTGGTCAGCGTGCATGGCAGTTGTTTTTTCATCCTCATCCTCATCATCATCATCATCATCATCATCATCATCATCATCATCATCATCATCATCATCAAGAACCAATGGACCATGCAGTGCCCGTAGGTGCCCGCTGCCATCCTGGTTATTCCTCGACATTTTTCTCTTTCTAAGGCCGCATGAGTCAGGTCTTGTATTGGCGTTCCACACCAGTCTGTTATGTTGTCCAGCCACTCCTTGTGTGGTCTACCCCTCTTGTTGGCTCCCTCCATTCTTCCGAACATCACCCTCTTTATTTTTCTGTCATCACTCATTCTGCATTATGTGACCAAAATTAATAGCTCCAGCTGCCTGGTTATTAATATCTGCCTAAGGTTTTCTGCGGCTTCTATTTGCTCATACTGTTTTGAGTTTGTCATCTTCTGCATCCATCCGATTCTCATCAATTTTCTGTAGCATTTCCTCTCAAAGGCTAATATCTTTGACTCCATTTTTTTGGTTATTGTCCATGCCTCGCATCCATACAGCATACTGCTGAGGTTCTCAGTACTTCTAATTTTGGTATTGTTGTTGGTTTTTAGCATCCTGTAAACGATTGGTTAAAATTCGATTAAGAAACTGATCTTTTCTCGGATGCGATGGCACCCATATTAAGTCGCAGGCATAACAGGATAATTACAACCTGCAGTGATCAAATAATTATAGCCTATGTGCAGAACTTCTAATAATGTACTTGAGAAAATCATTTTAAATCGGGAATGGCTAATTTTGTGAGTCCGTTTCGTTTACCAGTGTGGGCTAGGATACGATATGTTCAGCGTTTAATGTCAGGCTTGTGTAGGTCCTACGGTTTACAAGACGCCATCGGAGCGACTGTGGGCGGTTTGGACTTCCGCACAGGATACCATTCGCCGAGGTTGACATCCGCAGAAGTCAAATTGAAAACCTTTTAAAGGTTGTCTACTCTATTGATAGGCATCATGCATAATAAAGAGCCTCTTTCAAAGAGGTAGATTTCAGTCATGGGTTTACCTCTTACCAGCCATGGAAACTCGTATGGTCTGGCCATCTGTCCGCCTACAATTTTTCCGGGAGGAAGTTCCATATCACCAGCATCTGAGTACTGGCTGACACCACATTGACCACCGGCTGGAGTGATGTACACAGTCAGATTACAATGACAAATATGTGATAATTATAGGGTGACACGAAAGTTCGTTCGCCGTTTTCAAAATGCGTTGTTTCAGTAACGGCTTCATATTTCTTTCTAATATTTTGACAGTGCATAGCCTACATATGGCAAATGAAAGATACTGGTACAAAGTTGATTATGATTCAGTCCGTTGTTGCCATTATTTATAACAAAATTTAAAGACGACCAGTTTTTGCGTAAAAACTGCGTTCATGACAATTGACATAATAAAGAAAATGACATTATGTTACGCCTAGCCTCGTACACAAGCGTGGCAAGACACTGTTGTTACCTAGGACATACAGAGTGAGACGCATGCTATTAGCGTACAGTGTCTCCTTTCTGCTTAAAAAAGAAACAATTGACAAAATGCATAAAATAATATCACACATTGTCAATACACTGTTATAGCTCAAAAATAAGCCGACCATTATCACTGTGAGCAATGCGACAAACAACGATGATTAAAACTTTTTTATAGTCTTCGTTTATAATGTCAAACACACCCTGCAATATGATTATGATATTTGACGAGCACAAGTTATTGCATGAGTCGAATTTGTTTGGCAGTCATGCAAGGTGTGCATCACGTCCTACTGATCATTTTACCCAAGCCATCTGGCGAACGAAAGGTTGAGTCAACCTTTGGGAGGGTAGCGGATTGCGGTTCAGCTTTCGCAACAAGATTACTTTTGCTCCTATCGCCAGTGTCTTACCAGAACCATAAATATAGCGATCGTTTGAATTCAATAAAAATGCTGATGTCAATATCCAGGATGTCGACAAAATTAACTGTTTCCATTGCAATAAACAGCTCGTTAATCGTTGTTCAACAATTCGTCGACATAATAATATTCACCATCGGCATCGGGTGGAAGCAATTGACTTAGCGACTGCATTTTAAATTTTGTAACGCAATATAATTATATGTAACAGATACATGTAATTATCAAATCAGCCAAATTTAATAGATTAGACCTAATTGAAGTTACATCTCGGAGATTATTTTTTTAACCAAAGACAGCTTTAGTAGACCTATGTTAATTTTTATTATTTCATAACAAATCCATTCACGTCTACATTTAGACCTAATAACAACATCATTTAGACCATCAAGTTGAATGGTGATACTCACTGTACCAGATTGGTGGTTGGGCTGTTCAAAAGAAAAATAAGCAATTTACTTTAACCATCCTGTATTTAAAAGTTGAAAAATAACAGCAGTCAATCCATTATCATCTGTAGATAGACTGTGCCGTGTGTGTGCGCAAATAATGATTAGCCTAACAATGGCAGCAAAGTCCATTTTTGCATACCGGTAGCCTGTGTAGCTACAGAAAGTATGACACACAAAATAACTATGGTGTCGTTTAAAACCTAATATCAAGGATAATCTGTAACAGTTTACAGTGAGTTAAAATGGAAACATGCAGACATGATAATAGTTATAGAAAATACATGGAAAGTGTGAGTAACGAAAACATATCTTTCTACGAGTAGGCCTAATAAGCTAGTAGTGTACACCTATGTAGATAAGAAAAGTACAAGGGTAACGATGGTAGGCCTAGTTATGGCAAATAAGCTATAAATTTCTATTACCACGACGTCACCTCAGAGTTTTGGCAAAATTTTACGGGAAAAAATAATTTAGGCCAATAAACATCAGGCACAAACATCATATTAAAATATCAACATCATGAACAGTCGTGCCAGTGATTGTGAATCGTAAACAATTCATTAAAAAATTTAACTTTTGAAATTGGTTTTTATACATTTGTGATTTTTTTTTATAAAATGGATTTAAATCACTTGCAGGTCATCCTCAAGAAAACTAAAACCTGCAATGATATCCTAAAAGAAAGCAATAGAGAATCATTAGTAAGTGTGTTAGTTTAAATTTTCGCGAATTTAGTACCATTTTTAAATAAAAGAACGTTTTTATTCCGTGGACATACGACACTATGATACAACGAAGTGCTCAGTGTATTGATGTCGTATCTCCTTATCGTCCAATCAACGTCGAGCTTTCTCGGGACATACGACAATGCACTTTTAACTGTAAATGCGGTACTGGAGATACGGCAAAAATAAATAGGAGATACGACCAAATCATTCTGAAAATGGACATACGATGATACGATAAGTAGTTTTTGTTGAATATCTTTAAAACGAGCTGTCGTATCGCTTAGTTATTGAAACTGAAGGAAGATAAAAAAAATTGCTACAAATCAAGTCTAAACTCGATTTTGAAAAAATTGACATACGCGAAGATGACTCTGAGGCGAAAACGAGTTATAGTGCGTTGACTTACCAAAGCCCACCGCAACTAACGACGCAAAGGCGAGAAGTAACATCTTGCTGATCTACAGACTCGAATTGTTTATGAGCTCCTCCGATTGTCTTTGATACAACAGCATCTATTAGGCCGACATTGCAAAAAATCAACACCAGGCTCGACTGTTATTGGAATGAATTTGATAAGGAAATTTGGCCTAATCTGCGGTGTGCTGATATCTTGCAATGTCGATTATAGCTAAGGCTCTAGGCGCAATACACGTTATCAATGAGATGTGTTCGGAGTCTCTGTTGGCAGATGACAACAGGTCACAGTTTCCCATAATTGCCGATCAAAAGGAGATAAATATTTGGAGATGTTATTAGAAGTTGCTGACTAATACATGTACATGTAGACTATACGGCGTAGTCTAAGGTGCTTTGTCCCAATTTTGATCTTCTGTTTCGTTTCATGTAATGTTATCGTTCGCTGTCGGGGTTAGGGTCAGACAGCATGAAGAGCACTGGCAACCTTCCCTTATAGACCTATTGCCGAGCCTCATACGCAGAGGTTAAGATTTAGGAAAATGACGTCACTAACACTTCATACCGATGTCTGCTTCTCAGACCATCTTCATGCATGTATACTGCTGTCTTTGTTCCTCTTCGTATTCCTTCCTTCTTCGTGAAATTCCTCTTCTCAGTCTCAGCTTTCGAGACGCAGTCGAGGATTCCCCGGCCCCCGTTTTTTAAACCAAGGGCGCATCACCGCTTCCCAATTGCCAAACTGGGCAATATATGTAAAGGTACTTGGACCCTACGTTGATCGTCTATTTCATGTACGGTACGCTGTCTGTGGTAAGGTTAGACATCAAGCAAAGCACGGACACCCGTCTTACCAATGTCAAGGCTAAGAAAATGAAGTAAGATAGGAGTATTTTGTAATAGATCAATTGCTATTCGCATTTTGGTGTATAAACTTTGTATCATAAACAAACGTTCCTCCCTTCCGGGAAAATTGACATCCAATTTTTTTAGTTACTACGTCTTGGTTTTAAACATATTTTCTCGCAATGAAGCACTAATGATAGGCTACTAATGATAGACAGGGTGAAACTGAGACACCTACATGTACATTTGAAAATTACCTGTGTTCGTAACTTCATACTTTACAGATTTCAAGCTCTTGCCAAAAGTTTGTCTACCTGTAATTAACTATGGTTTAATTGTTTTAATTGTTTATTCCTTCGATTGCCACTGGTCAGTTGCGTTCTGTCCACTCTTGTTTGTGACCTGCCGTGTGTGGAACAAACAACTAGGCCTATTGACACATGATATATATGAAACAGCTATGGTCAGGATATAATTTATTATTACGAATTGGAGATTAACCTATGCTCTCATTTATGTCAATATTCAGGTTTTTGCGTGAAGAAGTACACGTGCACCGCTGTGTCCTCTCATCAACATTGCGACTTGTTTTCTGCTCTGTTCTTTTCTCTTTTGTTTTGTTTTTGTTAGTTTCTTTACGAACAGTCTTGTCTTCTATTCGTGGACACTACGTAGCTCTATAAGTGAATATGTAGTATAAGATGATGAATTGAAAACGGGGCCGTCGCAACAAAGAACGTGGCCCCCCTTCGAACGGTTCCACGACAATAACGGTCTATACTCTACAAGTCTTCAGACAACTCGTCCAACGACAACTCGACTTAAGACAATTATTGGTCGACTCGTATTGATTAAATAGAAGCTGGATTTATGACAGAAAAGACGTTGAATCGTTTTCTGACCTAAATGTAGGCTGGATTGATGATTTTCATTCATGTGTTTCAACATGCATCCAGCTTCTACTTCCGATCTAAGGAAAAAAACCTTTTATTTCTCGCTCGTTATTTTCGTCAATCCAGTTTCTATTTCAAATATAAAAATACCTTCATCCAGCTTTCAATACTTAAGCAATTTTTCATCAATCCCGCTTCTATTTCAGATCTAGAAATACCTTCATCTTACTTTTATTACTCATGCGTTATTTTCGTCAATCCAGCTTCTATTTCACCTGTGAAAATCTTACCTTACTTTGTTGACACTTTTAGGGGCCCCTTCCTTGCGGGGCCCCCTCCGGTCGGAGGGTACGGAGGGCAGTTGGAAAGAACGATTATCTAGTAACTATTTGCAATTTGTGACCTTGTTCGGTTCTTTTGGGTTTCCCATTGTCACATAATGTACATTGACTGCCTCTCTATTATGCTTAAACTATTTTGGTGAACAATAAAAAAAAGCGTTTAAAAGTGTTTAACTGAAACCTAAGTCCACAAGTCTAACGTATATTAACAGTTCATTCATTATGGAGTGTGGCCATTGATAACTATGGTTTCTAGCTGTAGACAGCCTTCTGTCTGCCCGGCTTTGCGTAAACAGCGACCATAGCGCCACAGCCATGTTTTGAATAACCAACTTGCGTGGTCAACCACTTTTAGGTTTTAAGGTTTTCAGTTTCGTGAAGGTTCAAATCTTTCGAGGGGCACAGGGTTCTATTTTAAGGTGTTTCGCTTGCATGAAATCAGAGAATAATGCTTTGATTATATTTTGGATTATACGACTTTGCAATCTTTTTAGTAAATCTATGTATGATTAACTTTTCTGTCTTGCTCTTGAGGTTTAAAGTCTTGGTCTTGGTCTTGAACCCAAAGGTCTTGGTTTTATGAGCCCCTATGGCCAGTTCTCTACTTGACTATAGGTTATCCGCAAACTCTGTGTTTTGTCAGGTAGCTCATTTTGCGGTGGATATCCTTCCGAAGCGTAAAAGGAATTAAAAACCAAAAAATGTCCCTTGGTTCTGGGCATTGAAGGCTCAACTTCTTGTTTGACGGCACTCAACTCTAACTACAAAATATCCACGGATTAGTCAGTAGATATATTTTATTTCAAATCAACGCAAAAAGTTAACTTAATGTGTTGTTCATGCTGCAGGTAACTACAGGTAACTGTAGGTAATGTAAGTTCGTCATATTTGAGCAGTTTCCGTCACAGTTGATTGATCAAGGACGATTTAGTTGTTGGTGATTATGTCGGTGACCCAAGCAGCTAGGTAACCGACGCGGGCGTAAACTCCCGGATATCCAGAAGCGCAGCCAATTCCCCAGGAGACGACTCCAATCAGACTGAATACTCCGCGGCCACTCTTGACGCTCAGAGGACCTCCAGAGTCACCCTAAAGAACAAAATATAACTGCTATAATAAGTCATATAGCACCTTTTCATAAAAACCGCATACATCAGTCGTAGAAGAAAAAACTGCTCACGGTTCACCAAGGCCGTAGCTAGGGGGTGTTTTGGGTGTTTGAACAACTCCCAAAATGAAAAAATAAAAAATAATATAATGCATTTAACAGCACATAATAAAAAAAACATGAAATTAGACCCAAAAAATGGTAAGAAAGCCGTTTACGACAACTAAAAAAGGTCGTCAGAAATTCCCCCCTCCCAAAGAAACACTCCCGAAATCAAATCCTGGCTACGCCTTGCGGTTCACGACAGAAATTAACATGTTGAAACATTGCTACAATTAGGCCTATTATTATTGTCATTATTATCATCATTATTATTATTAGGCTACTAATACTATAACTATTATTATTATTATTAATATTATTATTATTATTATTATAACAATAATAACAATCATTTATTACTTTTGACAAAAGTTCCGAAGAATATTTATCGCTACGATACATATGGATCTTGGTCTTCACCACCGATGTCGTGCATAAAAGTACCCCGAAATGCTATTGCGTTGTGACGTTGTGTGCAAATGGACAGACACTGGAATAGATACATCGATTCCATAGGGTCGCCCGTGGCGTCAGACAGCCGACGACCTAATTCCATAAGGAATTCACGACCCGACAAATTATTTATTATTATTATTATTATTATTATTATTATTATTATTATTATTATTATTATTATTATTTATATTATTATTTATTACTAGTAGTCGTGGTGGTGGTAATGGTAATAGTAGTAGTAGTTGTTGTAGTAGTAGTAGTAGTAGTAGTAGTAGTAGTAGTAGTAGTAGCAGTAGTAGCAGCAGCAGCAGCAGCAGCAGCAGCAGCAGCTGCAGCAGCAGCAGCAGCAGTAGTAGTAGTAGTAGTAGTAGTAGTAGTAGTAGTAGTAGTAGTAGTAGTAGTAGTAGGAGCAGCAGCAGCAGCAGCAGCAGCAGCAGCAGCAGCAGCAGTAGTAAGTTTTATATAGCGCGTTTTCGGAGAAACGATAGGCCCGGACTCCAGAAGTTGGAGAGCAAAGCAGTCGGGTGCTGCATGGGAGTCTCACTGTCTCAGACAGCTCCAGAACAATGCAGAAATCCTACGGACGCTTCGCTGCGAAATGGAAGCACATGAAGGCATTCCGCATGTGGGCCTACTCCGAGACTTGTCCTAATTTAGGGATATGAATAATAGGAAGTAACGCATAGCTTTGCAAAAGTGCGTTTACATATGATTTGAGTTAGTATAAAGCAGGGGTCTCAAACACGCGGCCCGCGGGCCGCATGCGGCCCGTGGACCCAAATAATGCGGCCCGCGAGAGCCATCTGGTTTTTTATTTGTTTTTTTTATTTAAAGAAAGAAATTGGTTAAAACCCGAATTCTGCTTTTCTTTTGCGATTTTAACCAAGGTTCAAACTGTTTTCTTCTAATTTTTGCTCTGGATATTCAATCTGCAACAGTTATAGTGTACTGTGTGGCAGTGTGTGCCTTCAATCTAATACCATGCTGAAGCAGAAGTAAGCCTACAATGAGGTTGATATTCCGATATTCTACACTTTTCTACTACAAGAAAAATTTCAAAATCTGCACCTGCAGTATACTGCAACACGCTAATGGCGATATTTGGCATTACCTCCATAATAATTATTATGTGAACAGCTTTTTCATTAATTAATGAAGATTAATAAATCTCAAATGACACGCCTGACAGTTACGGGTGAATAGCCTATGTGGAAGCTGTAGGCCTATTACTCTGATCAAGTCTTCGCAACTCAAAAGATAAAACTAAACAATGATGTTATCGTAGTTTGGAAACATTGTCAGATGATGTGTATCGCTAATCACACCTGATCACCTCTGACACTACTCACTATAATACTTTAGCATTTAAAGATGCTACAAGTTTAGTTGTAGGTATAGGCCTATTAGGCTTACTAAATGTGCTATTGATGCTCTTCATAGGCCCTATCTTTGTGACTTTCAGTTTTCAATTTTGTGCATAGTACCATTATGATTACACTGAAAGTATAATATTAACTTAGGTGATTTTACATGATTATATCATTGTTACAGCATTGCAACCCACACCCATATAAATAGTTTAACTTGCAAGACATAATTTCATGTTGCGGCCCGCGAGAGACTGTAAATTTTCAAATTTGGCCCACACGATGACTTGAGTTTGAGACCCCTGGTATAAAGGCTATCGTTGTGGGAAATACAAATAAGCCAATTACGTAGAATCGCTGACAAATTAGCATTTGCTCACAAAGAATTTCGGCTCAGCTCGTAAATTTAACAAGTTGGAGAAATTATTGTCGTATCCATGAATCGCGCAATTATATCAACTGAGGCAACGATTAGGCCTACATGTACAATGTACTTGCGTCTACTCTGACCCGACACAATGAATTTATACTGTCCCATCAGCCATAGAGGGATCGACACGTAATAATGCAATACTGATCACTTATTTATGCGGCACCACGGTACTGATCACTTATAATAATATGCTATAGAAAGGATGTTGAACCTGGCAGGAGTCCCTCTCGTTCATTCCAGTGTTGTCCGTGGCGCAGACCATATCATCGAAGATCGTAGACGACGTGTACACTCCATCGCAGTATGCGTTGGTCGTGACGTTCAGTGTCACATATCGCAGGACATCAGGGCAGCAGATGCCACCTACAACGCACGAAACCAGCTAGCTGCAATGTCACTTGGTCGAATTTGAAACCTTTCTAAATGCGGCTGCTATGCGTGTAAGCCGTGTATCATACTAAGCTGATACGATGCTACATTGCTACATGCAAAGATAAGCAGGGTTTTTTTAACGTGCAGTTCTACACAAAATGTGCAGGCAGCTATAGGCCCTAAATGAATTTGTGCAGTTGTAAAATCAATCGTGTGCAGTGATAATTCATTAGAAAAAGGCAACTGCTGGTGATTCACCATGGAAGAGCGAAATGGAACGAAGGTCTTGGGCAGTGAAAACTTTGCATGAAGACCATGTTTCAAGTGGATGAGAAAAAAGCAAAAAGGTTATCAGTAACTGTTCTTATAGCCGGTGACTTGTGAAAGTTTTGGGGAAAATTCTGACAAACGACTAAAAAGGTCGTCAGAAATTTGGAAATTTTGGCCACCAGATTCAAATTGCTGGTTATGCAGATCTAAACATTTCTTTTAAACAGCCCTTTAAAGGAGACTGTGTTTTAACTGTCACAGGTCGCCGTACGCTTAATAACTTGTGCTAGTCTGCAGCGACTTAAACTACCGTTCAATATTTTCGATCAATTTTGTCCTAGTTTTTAAAGTGTGAACACGCACAACTTCCTCAATAGATGCAAAAATGCTGACTATTTAACTAAAATAATTAATTAATTGAAAAATTTTCTGGAACTCGCTTCACGATGGCAACCTGTTTGTTAGCCTTTCGCTTCTTCATTTCCGAAAACGCCTGCAAACTTTTATTTCTCTGTGATGATGGTATTTTCCACCCAACTTTCCGTCAGGATTCTGAAGGTTTCCATGTAGGCTACTGGTTTATCATATTATAAAAAGAGCTGCGATTACAGTAATTAAATTTCACCAAAATGGTGGGATCTTTTGGCAAATGTAAAACCTAATTCTTTCTGATGATTCTTTGCTCGATAATCGCTATTCTAACCTACTTCTCTGTGATGAAAACCCTTAAAATGTGACACAGCATGAATAGCATGCTTGATTGCAATGGCAAAGCAATGTTAGATGACGCGCGCCTTCTCTTACTTGAGATATCAAATTTAAGGTGTCGGTTGCAATTACCTGAATTAACGGTTCCCCATCCAGAGCACTGGCTCTTGTAGTGAACGTAGTCGTTGGCTGGATCCGGGGCACAGATCGGCTGAACGTTGACGTTAAAAGTGATGGCGTCGGATGTCTTGATGAGAGAGATGTCGTTTTCAAAGGTATTCGAGTTGTAGTTTTCGTGGACGAAGATACTGTCGACGTCATGATGCTTACGCTCGTCGTTGGCTGCGCTCCTGTCGTGCTCACCGACGACCACAGAAACGACGCCAGGAGTCCTAATGGTTGTAGGACAAAATGGTATTGGACAAAATGATACGGACAAAATGGTACGGGCAAAACGGTATGAATAAATTGAAGATGGATGATGGTAATTTTTGCTGAAATAGTGGGTGGGTGTCTTTTTTGTGGCTGAAATGCAGCTCTAGTGAAGAAAAAAACTTGAGAAAAGGAAGCCGAATTGGCGGGGAAAATGCTTCAAAAATGAAAGCTGGATTGATGTCTTTCCTTCATGTGTTTCATGATGTATCCAGCTTCAATTTCAGCCATAAGATTCCTTAACCCAACCTCCATTTGTAATGCATCTTTCATTAATCCAGCTTCTATTTCAGCTATGAAAATACCCTGATGCAGCTTCTATATCTAAAGCGTTATTTTCATCAATCCATCTTCCATTTCATATATGAAAATATCCATGCAGAGCCTTCATCCAGCTTCCATTTTACATGTGTCTTTCATTAATCCAGCTTCTAATTCATATATAAAAATTCACTAATCCAGCTTTTATTTACTCCCTACAATTTTGTCCGTACCATTTTGTCCATACCATTTTGTTCGCTACCATTTTGTCCGGTCACCGTCCTGACGTATACGATGAGAAAAATAAACTACAGTGCTCAATTCAATTCAATTTGTTTATTGATCCGATTCCCAACAAACACCGACAATGATGTTATACATCCTCAATAGCACACACTTCAATACATTTTCGCGTTCAACAAGAATCATTTTCATCAATCAGCCATCCATTTATCAAGACTTCTTTTCATCAGTTCTGCTTCTGCTTAAACAAGAGTTTTTTTCATCGACCCACCTCCTATTCACCAGTGGTTCATCAGTCCATCTTCATTGTAATGAGGAATCATTCTCATCAATCTTGTTTTTTAATTGAGCTATGATTATTTTTTATTAAATTTTCAACTTTTCGTGACAGAAAATATATGGACTTGAAAACTTTGAATTCATACTTCCAAGAGCCATTTCCTCCTCCTCCTTCTCCTCAACCACCTCCTTCTCCTCAACCACCTCCTTCTCCTCCTTTTCATACTCGTCTTCTTCCACCACCTCTTACTCTTCATCTGGCCGTTTAATTATAAAGTTCAACGACGTCAGACGTTATTGGGTGTTGATAGGTTCAAATTTAATTAAAGCGGTCTTCCTCTTTCTCCACTTTGATCGTTAATTATACCAGATATGCTCTGGCTGCATGCATTTCATCCTTAATTAACAATAATTAGACATACGCACACATACAAAGACACAGATACAAAGACATAGCAACACACGGACGAAAATTAATTGATAGGTCACGTGACAATTTGGAGACTTGCCATAGGCTAGGGGACGTGGCTGCGCCAGTATACTAGGTCAATTAGCGAGGATGGAGGGGTGTTGAAACAGTAACCCCTGAACGTTGGCCTAATTGAGCCAGAACTGTTACTCTGTTAACTACTCCCCACTGTTTTACTGAACAGGGCCTTCACATTTGCTAATCCGGCACTGCTTCTATTTAAGACGAAATTGTTTCTTCAATCAAGGTTGAGTTGAAGAAACAATCGATTTCTTTAACTGCTAATCTTCGCAAACAATTTCAACTGTTATTGATGCCAAGTGAGCATCATTCATTACATTTATTTGTCAGCTATTTATTGCTGTTGTTGTTATTATTGTTATTTGCTGCAGTCAGTTTATTTTTGTATATGCATGAAATAAATGGCACAAATAGACACAAATAAAAAAACTGTTGTGAGGGGTTAACCTGAAATCGCAAGGGTTATGATGAAATCAAGCTGAAATCCGCTCAATATTAATAAAGTTATTTTACTTTAGTGGTAGTAGTATGTGGCACATACTGCATAATAGATTAAGGTTGAAGGAGACTTGTACTTGTACTTACTCTCCAGCCATGCAGTGAGCAGCGCATATAATCCAATGTTCATTGATGATGCTACCTCCGCAGAAATGAGAATCCGAAGACTTCCTACGGACGGATACCTGTAACCATAGCAACAGCGTCAGCGACCTTGAAGACAATATAATTGGTTAGCGTGCGTGGTATTTTTTTTAGCATCCTGTAAATAATTACCGTGCGTTGAAATTCATGTAGGAAAATGATCTTTTCTCGGATGCGATGGCACTTAATTATAACCTGGTGATCAATTTACTAGTGCAGAGCTTCTAATAATGTCAATTGAGAAAATCATTTACAATCGGGACAAGGCTAATTTCGTGAGTCCATTTATTTGGTTCATGTGGGACCATGATCCGATATGTAACATGTTCAGCGTTTAATGTGTGGCCCGTGTACGGTTTTCAAGACGCCATCGGAGTAAATGTGGGCGGTTTGGACTTCCGCACAGGATACCATTCGCCGAGGTTGACATCCGCAGAAGTCAAATTGAAAACCTTTTAAAAGCTGTCTTCGTGCATAATAAAGAGCCTCGTGCAATCATTAGATTTCAGCCACTTGTGAAGTGCGGATGTGTTTACCTCTTACCTGCCATGGAAACTCGTATGGTCTGGCCTCCTGTCCTCCTACAATTTTTCCGGGAGGAAGTTCCATATCACCAGCATCTGAGTACTGGCTGAGACCACATTGACCACCGGCTGGAGTGATGTACACAGTCAGATTACAATGACAAATATATGATAATATATACTATCAAATCACATTAATTATAAAACTAGGCCTAACCATGATTATCTTTAATATTCATCAGAATTATTATGCTACTTTCTGCCATAAGTATTATGCTATTTCTGCCATGCTAAATGCTTTTCCGTTTAAGGAGACGGTTGAGAAAAATTAAGCAGTCATCTCGCGGGATGCATGATGTACGGTACGACTGCGAATTATAATCGCAACCCATTGGTGTATGGCACGTCGAAAGACAATTGCAGTCCCAATTCTATCCATTGCACAGCTGGGAGTGCCTCTGAGCGGACTTCATGAATGGCGATATGAAAATTTTGGGGATGAATGAATGAATTGACTTTAATCATGCGGACAAATTGAATTTATGCGACTGTTTAGTGCGTACTGAGATAGCAGAGTCAATGAGAGTCATCTACTGAAATGAAACACGAGTAGTAGGTCCATAGACTAATTTTTATATTTTTATTATTAGTAAAGCTTAGGTTAGCGGCGTTACTTACCTGTATACAAAATGAGTGTTATTGAGTGACATTCCGTCTGTACATACATGTAATTATACAATATAGATCTATATACATCATAATGTGGGCCATATATTATACGATATATATATACAATATACTGTATACATTCATACAGAGTGTATTCTCATATAGGTCCCTAGCCTACCTTACTTCGCCCAAAGCAGAACAGAGAAGCTAATGCAGGCAAGAACAAAATTGACAAAAATGCAAAATACGCATTAATATGCACACATTTTAAATACACAATTTATGGCTAAAAAATACGCATGCTGTTATCACTGTGAAAAAAGTGACAAACAACGATGATGTAAACCAATTTTTTTACTGTCTTCGTTTATGCAGATTCATTTAGACCATCAAGTTGAATGGTGATACTCACTGTACCAGATTGGTGGTTGGGCTGTTGAAAAAGAAACATAGGCAATTTACTTTAACCATCTGGTATTTAACCCTTTAATGCCGGAGGGTATAGGATTTCCCATACCATTTACTACCATCTCGGCATTAAAGGGTTAAAAGTTGAAAAATAACAGCTAGTCAATCCATCATCATCTGTAGCTAGTCTTAGCGGAAATAATGATTGGCAATGACAGTAAAGTCCTTTTTGCATAGCCTATGTAGCTACAGACAGTATGACAAACGAAATAACACTAATATGGTGATGTCGTTTAAAACTTCATAGGCCTATCAAGAAACATTTGTAATAGTTTACAATGAGTTAAAATGGAAAATACAGAGGTATGAAAATATAGAAAAAAACGTGTAGGCTTGAGTAACGAAAACATATTTTTTCTACGATTAATAAGCTAGTAGCCTACGCCCTAGTGTACACCTATGTGGATAGTAAAGTGCAAGGATAACTATGGTAGTAGGCCTACTGGCCTAGTTATGGCAAAAAGCTATAGATTTCTATTAGCACGAGTTATAGTGCGTTGACTTACCAAAGCCCACCGCAACTAACGACGCAAGGGCGAGAAGTAACATCTTGCTGATTTACAGACTCGAATGGTTTGTGAGCTGCTGCGATTGCCTTTAATACGACAGCATCTATTGCATTGCAAAAATCAACACAAGGTTCTGACTGTTATGGGAGTTTGATCAGGCCATTCGGTCTAATCTGCGGTGTGGACATCTGTGGTGGCTGATGTCATGCAATGTCGATTATAGTTAACGAGGAATGCTCGTTATCAATGTGCTGTGTTCGGAGTCTCGTGGGCAGATGGCAGCTTCAGCAGGTGACAGTTTCCCATAATTGCTGATCAAAAAGAGATAATTATTTGTAGATGTTAATTATTAGAAGTTGCTGACTATACGGCGTATTCAAAGGTGCTTTATCCCCATATTTTGATCTTCTGTTTTATGTAGTGTTACCGTACGCTGTCGAGGTTAGGGTCAGACAGCAAGAAAAGCTCTGGCAACCTTCCCTCATGACATTGTGCCGAGGTTAGGAAAACTGAAGTCGCTAACACTTCATACCAATGTCTGCTTCTCAGACCATCTTCATGTACTGCTGATTTGTTCCTCTTTGTCTTCCTCTCTTCTTCGTGAAATTCCTCTTCTCACTCTCAGCTCTCGAGACGCAGTCGAAGATCCGGCCCCGTTTTTTAACCAAGGATGCATCACTGCCTCCCAATTGCCAAACTGGACAATATATGTTAAGGTACATGTACTTGGACCCTATGTTGCTCGTTTCTTTCATTTACGCTGTCCGTGGTAAGGTTAGACATCAAGCTGAGCAAAGACAACCCTCCCTTCCATGTCGAGGCTAAGCATATGAAGTAATAGACCAATTGCTATCCACATTTTGGTGTACAGGCATGGTATAGTAAACAAACGTATGTCTACATCATCTGTATAGCCAATCAATGTCAAACATGGGCGTCCGCACATATATGACCAACAGGGGCACTTGACAACTTTGACAACCCCTTCCTGGAAAATTGACACCCAATTTTTTTTAATTAGGGGTAAGTGGTGCAAAAGTGGCAGGGGAGGGTAAGAGTGGAATCCCCACTTATTTTCTGAAACCTTTACCTAGTGCGAACATAGACTATCATTAGGACTGGTGTTATGTTTTCATAAGACAAAAGTTTCCAAAAGCTGAATGGTAAAAATTTTATATCATTTTTTCAATTTTTCGCGTTATTTGCAACTCTCATGAGTATCACAAATATGTTGCTCACTTTCAGTATTAAGATCGTACTTGTTAAAGTTTAAGTTTATGTTATGCAGGTATGTGTTTTCTTTTCATTGCTAAAAGCTTTAAGAAATTAGGTAACGCAATAGCCTAATGCTGATAGATCCTCTTAATTATGAGCACCCAACTCGGGGCAAAAGTAGCATTGTATGCCACTCTTACCCCCGTTTTACGTGCCACTATTGCCCCATTGCTGACACTTTTGCCCCAGCGGTATGCCAGTTGTGCCCCAACAATGTTTTATAGCGCCTTAAAATACGCAGGTAGCCACGTTCGGTGTTTACACGCAGAGCGCCACACCTTCAATACAGACATGGTATAGTAAAAAAACGTATTTCTACATCATCTGTATGGTCAACCAATGTGAAACATGGGCACCCGCATATAGGACAATTGACAACTTTGACAACCCCTTCCGGAAAATTGACATCCAATTTTTTTAATTACTACTTTTTTAGTTTTAAGCATATTTCTTCGCAATGAAGCACTTAAGACATCAATTATAAACAAGGTGAAACTGAGACACCTTCATTTAGAATTGGAAATCGCTATGAAAAATAGCCATGTTCTTAACTTCATACTTTGCAGATTTCAAGCTCTTGCCAAAAGTTTTAACCGGAGTTATTGTGTTTAACCCCTTGTGCAAAATGTCTGCAGGCGCCCATGATGTCAAATGTTTTAAAATAACACAAAATCCTAAATCCAATATCAATCATTGTTCTTTTAATAGCCGAATGTTTATATTGCGGTTTACATGACATGACAACTAAATAAAATAAAGCATCCTCGTTAAAACCGATTTTCTTGCTAGATTGTTTTGGGGGTTTTTTGCGCTAAGTTTTTGGATCGGCAAAACCCAGTGACTGAACTCGCTAAAAGCGACAGAAATTTTGTTCTGTTTGAAATAATTTGGTCACATTTGTCTGTTGTATTCAAAAATGAATTGCCTACAAATTTGTAAAATTTGATTTTAAAAGTCTTACTTCTGGCCGATGTATTGGCAAACAACTGCAGAGGATTACTTTTTGCCCACTCTGTATATTAATGATATTTCGCGGAAAAATTATTTCTCACCTTGTATGTAATTATTGCCCTTTGAATATATTAGCAAATTGCAAGTGAAGCTATTGATGTCTAAGGTTGATAGGAACTTACTACAAGTAGATTTTGGTCATTGGTTTCAAATAAAATCAGACATTCATGTCTACTTAACACGTTCTTCTAAACAAGTTCACCAACAATGCATACATACAAATATTAGGACACAGTATGAGACTTAATGGGTCGATGTTTTGGAACTCCTTGCCAATCGAACTTACTTGTCTCCCATAATTTTACCAGTTTAAACATGGATTAAAGGTATATTTATGTCTACCTGGAATTAATATCTGAACTATAGTTTAATTGTTTTAATTGTTTTCCATTCAATTGCCACTGGTCGGTTGCGTTCTGTCCACCGCTCTTGATTGTGAGTTGCCGTGTGTCGAATAGGTGACTATTGAGTATTGACACATGCTATCAAACAGCTATTATTATCGGATTGTGATGCACTGGTATTTCTAGCGTATGATTTCATTTATGTTAATAAACAGTTTTGTGTGTGAATAAGTGCGTGCTGTGTTCTCTCGTCTACAGTGCACATTGTGACTTGTTTTCTGCTGTTTTTTTCTTTTTCTTTTGATATTTGTTATTTTTTGTTTTGTTAGTTTCCTTATGAACAGCCTTCTCTTCTATTCATGGTCACTGTACCTAGAGCTCTATTAGTGAATATGTAGTATAAGATGGTGATTTGAAAAGAACGATTGTACAATAAATGATTGCAATATATGACCATGTTCGGCTTATTTCATAGTGAGAATTGCCGGGGGGCTTCAATCCACAGTTTTTCTTATAGAGTCCCAGAGTAAAATCTGTTTTTTCACACCCCAATTCCGAGTGGATCATAGCCCAACCCAGCTATTTTCCACAATTCTCACACTTGCTCGTTTGAGTTTCCCATTGTCACATAATGTCGGCCTATACATTGACTGCCATTCCATTATGAGCACTTGAACTGTCCTGGTGAACTAAAAAAATGTTTAAAAGTGTTTGCCTGAAACCTAAGTGCACAAGTCTAACGTATAATGGTAACAGTTCATTCATTATGTAGAGTGACCATTGTTAACTAAGGTTTCTGGCTGAAGGCAGCGTTCTGTCTACCCTAAACGACGACCATTGCGCCACAGCCGTGTGTTGAATAGCCAACAGTACTTGCGTGGTCAACCGCCTTTAGGTTTTAAGACATTCAGTTTCTTGATGGCTCAGATCTTTCGAGAGGAAGAGGGTTCTATTGAAAATTGTTTCGCTTGAATAGGATAAAAGATTACTATTTTTATTACATTTAGGTCACACGACTTGGCAATCTTTTAAATAAATTTAGGTATGACTGATTTCTCAGTCTTGGTCTTGAGGTTTAAAGTAGGCTATTGGTGCAGGCCTTGGTCTTGAAACTCTTGGCCCTAGCTTCGGTATTGAAGTTCAAAGTCTTGGTCTTGGTACTGAGTTTTCAGGTTTCGACAGCAAGACAGATTACAGGCACTGCAGAAATCTTTGCATTTTCAATGTTTATGAAGTAAAGTTTGACATTTTATTGTTGTTACAGTAGCTTCTGGTGGCAAAAGCGTTGAAAATTAGTTTGACAGACATTGGTTCACATGATGTCAATTGAAAAAATTGATTACGGTGTCCATATATAGGAACTCTGCGTACCTACTATGGAAAATGTTGATTCTGCCGAAACATTAGAATGATTAGAGTCTATTGCATTGAGAGGGTTCGAAATTCCTCAGACATCACGAGACCCTTTTCTTTTGCTTAGCCGTCTGTATTAGCGAATTTACTATTACCAATATCAGAATGTAAGTTATTAGCCCTATAATGTCTAGTTCTCTCCTTTTGCCACAGCGTCGGCTGAGAATTATAAGGCTCTATGTCCAAAAAGTACTTTTCCGAGATATTCCAATTTGAAAGTTCAACAATCAGGCACACAAACAAGAATGAAAATATTACAAATGTAACTGGGGTCTTTTGTTCATTTTTCAATGAAGTAACAGTGTACATTAAAAAAAATAGTGAATAAAACGTTAAAATATTTTAATTAATTTTTTAAAGAATACCCCACGCCAAAAATGGACATAGAGCCTTATAATACTCAATGCACATAATTTTGGTTTGACTTGAATGCAGCGTTCGTATTTGCTATTGGACATAGAGCCTTATAATTCTCAAAAAGATGAAAACATGGGAGCCTTATAATTCTGAAAAAGATGAAAACATGGGACATAGAGCCTTATAATTCTCAAAAAGATGAAAACATGGGACATAGAGCCTTATAATTCTCAAAAAGATGAAAACACTGGACATAGAGCCTTTTAATTTTCTAAATATCTCTTTTAATATTGAAGTTGAAGCTTAGATTCTTACATGACATTATAGCCCTGAACAAGATCTACGTCATGGTACCAAAAAGTAAAAAAAAATCAAAATGTGGACATAGAGCCTTACAATTCTCAGCCGACGACAGGTTGTCCGCAAACTCTGTGTATGGTCATTTAACGGTGGATATTTTCCGGGGCGTAAATGAAATAAAGTCCAGAATTATTAGTTTCTGTTTCTCGGATTACTAAACTCAACATCACGTTTGACGGTGAAGAACGCTAACAACTAGGGAGTTGCACAATTTTTACTTCACAAAAATCCTCGGATTAGTCAGTAGATATATTTTATTTCACATCCACACAATAAGTTAATGTAATGTGTCGTTCATGCTGTGTTTTATGTAATACCAACCGTTACCTAAACAGGTAACTACAGGTACGGGTAACTGTAGGTAATGAGCGTTCGTCGTATTTGAGCAATTTCCGTCATAATTGACACACCAATGACGATTTAGTTGTTGGCGATTATGTCGGTGACCCAAGCAGCTTGGGTTGTGACGCGGGCGTAGACGCCTGGATATCCAGAAGCGCAGCCAATTCCCCAAGAGACGATTCCAATCAGACTGAAGATTCCTCCGGCACCCTTGACGCTCAGTGGGCCGCCAGAATCACCCTAAAGAATAGAATATAATCTGTTATTTGTCATAATATGGCGCCTTAGATTATTATTTTTATTATTAAGAAGAAGTTTGATTATAGCGTGTCTTCAATGTATAGCCTACTACGCAGAAGCGATCCCAGTCCAACCACGGATAAATAAGGCATTTTTATATTTCCACAAGAACATAGTGGTGTCACTGGTGTGATCTCTATGAACGAGGAGGAAACCCATTCCGGATTCTAGGGTCAGCTACCGAAAAATAGCGACTTTGCAGGAGTTATAGTCCGCGAGCGAAGGACTAAAGAGTTCAGCCGATAGGATCGGAGAGAAGATCGCCTCTGGACACCAGAGGTTGGAGAGCAGAGCTGCCGAGAGCTGCATGAGAGCCAGACCCTCCCTCCATGTAGCGCTAGGCCAATGCGGATATAAAAACCAATGGAGTGCATTCCGCAATCCGCATGTAGCTTACTCCGTGACTTGGTCAAATATATATATATATATATATATATATATATATATATAGGCCTAAGGACCTTTCTAAATGCAGCTGCTTGGTTTGCGATGTTTGGTTTTAAGGGGAGGGGATCGGAAGCTCATTGGATAGTAACCTACTGGTCACTTGTAATAATATTGATGCTATAGAAAGGATGCTAAACCTGGCAAGAGTCTCTCTCGTTCATTCCGGAGTTGTCCGTAGCGCAGATCATATCATCGGTGATTCTACTCAAAGTGTAGACGTCATCGCAGAAGGCGTTGGTCGTGATGTTCAGTGTCACATATCGCAGGACGTCGGGACAGCAAATTCCACCTGCAAGATACGGAACCAGTTAGGCCTAGGTATAATCTCACTTGTTCAAATCCGAAGCCTACCTAAATACATCTGCAGTAGTAAGCTTATGCTTACACAATGCTGCTGCGAAAGGGAGACTGTATTTCAACCGTCACAGTCATACTCACAGGTCACCGTTCGCTTAAATTAATAGGCCTACCTTGGGCAAGTTGGGCTAGTCTGCGACTTTGCAAACTACCGCCAAATATTTTCATCAATGTGCCCTAGTTTTCAAAGTAGCCTACATGTATGAACACGCGCAATCTCCTCAATAGATTAATAATGCGGACTACTTCACTAAAAGTATGTTAAAAATATTATTGTCAATTTTCTGGATTCTGGAATTTGCTTCATGATGGCAACCTGCCTCTTGGCGTTTCGTTTCTTTATTTCCGTGAACGCCGGTGTCATGAAAAGGATTATCCCCCCTGAAAGCTAACCGAAGGGATGAATTAATCTATCCCCCCGGATGGAATTAACCGGTCTAGACTATCCGGGGGGATAAACCATTCTATCCCATTTTGTGAAAAATGCGTATAGTTAAAAAATTTATACTCTAATCAAAATTTAAAGTCACTCTAATTGTTTTAAGTGACCTAAGCAATGCTCAGAGAAAGCCAACTCGAAATTATTTAGTGTCTCCGAGTGTTTTTAAGTGTTTTAAATGTTTTAAGTGCTATAAAACCAAAGCAAAACAAATTATCTAGTAGGAATAAACATACGTGTTAGTGTCATTGTTCAAAAGAAAGCAGATGAAAATTAATTTGCAAAAATAAATGCACGCGGAAGTGTTATTTTTGACTTTTCCTCATTTTGGGGGATACTAATAATATGGGGGATACTCTATTTCGTGACACCGGCAAACTATTCTATTATCTATTACTTTGTGAAGATGGTAATATGTCCCACCAACCATTCTACCAGGATTCAGCAGGTTTCAAAATAAGCCTAGCCTACTGGTGGCGTTATGTAACTTTTTATAAGAACTTCGATTGCGGTGAGTGGCTAAATTGCTCAATCAATTCGTGATCTCTTTTGCACATGTACATTGTAATACCTAATTACAATTAAACAGACATGGATAGAGAAGAAATGCAATCAGATTGAGAAGTGCACAGTGGAAGCGAAAACAAGGGAGGCATATAGGTTTGTTAAAAAGGTAAGCAGAAAATGGCAGCCAAAACAAACAGCAATAAAGGACAAAGAAGGAAATATTATAATGGATAAGGATAAATGCAGACAAAGATGGACACAATATTGCAGTGAACTATACAAAGACCAGAATGAAGATAGCAGAACACATCAAGAACTAGAAATGATTAGTCCACCGGCAATAGACGACACAGAAAATGACATCTTATACGAGGAAGTACAGCAGGCAATCCAAAAACTGAAAAAAGGGAAAAGTCCGGGAGAAGATGGGATTACGGGAGAAATGATAATGGCGGGAGGAGAAGAACTACATAAAGAAATACACAAATTATGTAACCAAGTATGGAGGGAAGGAAAGATCCCAGAGGTGTGGACAAAATCTATCTTGATAATACTACCAAAAAAGGGTGACCTGATGGAATGCAAAAACTATAGAACAATTGCACTAATGAGCCATATGGGTAAAGTGATGATGAAGGTACTAACATACAGACTAAGGGATCAACTGGAGAAACAGATTGCGGATGAACAAGCAGGATTCCGAAGGGATAGAAGTACCGTGCAACAAATACTGATGCTAAGATTAATAGCAGAAAAAGCAAAAAGAAAAGACAGAGTTATATACAATTGCTTTATAGATTTCCAAAAGGCATTTGACTCGGTTAAACAGAATGTCATATGGGCAACTCTCCGATCCTATGGAGTGGGAAAACAACTGGTGCAAATTCTGCAAAATACCGGTGAACAGTCAAAGGCAGCAGTCAGGATAGATAAGGAACTAGGTGAATGGTTTAAAATCAGTATAGGAACAAAACAGGGAGATCCAGTCTCGCCTATTGAATTCATTGGATACTTGGAAAGAGTAATGGAGGAGATACAAGACAACGGGACGGGAATATCTGTGCAAGGACAAACAATTAACAATATAAGATTTGCGGATGACGTAGATCTCCTAGAGGAGAACTTTGACATACTTCAAAAGAATGTGGAACTGTTGGATAGAGCGGGAGAAAAAGCAAATCTGAAAATTAACATCGGAAAGACAAAGACAATGGCATTTGGAAAAGAAGAAATAGGAAATAACATCAAAGTTAGAGTAGAAAACATCGAAAATGTCACAGAATTTGTATACTTAGGGAGCCTACTGACGTCAGATAACAACTGCACGAAGGAGATTAGAAGAAGAATTAATAAAGCAAAAGGGATAATGGCAGGATTCAACAACATATGGAGGAGCAAAACAATATCACAAGGCACAAAGAAAAGAATACTAGAAACATGCGTATTCAGCACGGCGTTGTATGCATGTGAAACCTGGACACTAAAGAAAGAGGACAAAAAGAGGATACTAGCATTCGAAATGTACTTTTATAGAAGAATATTGCAGATAAACTGGACACAAAAAATAACTAACGTGGAAGTGCGAAGAAGACTTAACAGCAAATCAGATATGATTAGGGCTGCCAACTTTTGACTTTGCCATTCCGGGACGCCCGCAGTCACTCGATGGGCCATTACCAATAGGCCTGAATGTCTACTCGTCCACATGAATGGACTAGGCCTTGCTCATGTTCAAAATGTGAGGACAACATGCCTTCTACAGTCTACTGAAATAGTCGTCAATAGTAAACATCAAAAGATAAGTCTGGTTTAATATCTGAATCGATTTCAAGAAGAAAACGGTGAATAAATTCCAGTAATCCTTATCAGGCTTATAACGTGACGTCTATGAGTATAGCATGAGCAAAGTTTATAGGCCCATAGCCTATGCCTACACGCAAATTGCAGAAGTCTGGATCTGCGGCGACAGAGCAGAACTTGTAAGCCTACTTCTGCTGAGTTGCTGACATTTAAGTAGCTTCATCTCACTGCGTAAAAAGTCATAGAACTTAGCACCTATGGTGCTAACATTTATTTTTGACAAAAGTTCAGCAAGATCAGAGCCTATAGGCGCTCAGGCAATTGCGATTAAGATTATAGGTCGTTCATTATGCTGAAAACTGTATCGTTAAAAGCGTCAGAAATTGGAATACATGACTGACTTATATGCCTATTAAATTTTGTGACAAAAATGAAACAATCGAGTTTCAGCCTTTCAGTGATCCCCAAAGTTTTAAAGACTTAATTGAATCTAGCGCCGTCCAACATACAATCCTGAGTGAACGTCAGACCTCATCAAATTCCGGGACAATTTGGGGTCAGCCCGGGACACGGGACAACAGGGCCGATTCCGGGACTGTCCCGGCGAATCCGGGACGGTTGGCAGCCCTAGATATGATAGAAACCATAATGAAAAGGAAACTGAAATTATTCGGACACATCCAAAGAATGAGTGATGATAGAAAGATAAAGAGCATATTGACGGGAATCATGGAGGGATCGAGGAGAAGGGGAAGACCATGCAGAGAATGGTTGCAGGACATCGAAGAATGGTGTGGGATGAATGCACAGGAACTGACACATCAGGCACAGGACAGAGAAGTATGGAGAGCAGTGGTCAAGCGTGCAGTGGACACCTACGGGCTGTTAGCCCACGGATAAAGAAGAAGAAGAAGAAGAATTCTTTCTGACGATTCTTTAGCCGATACTCGCGATTCTACTCTACTTCTCTATTCGCAAAAACACCCAAATGTGAACAGGAATAGGATGGTCGATTGCAATAGCAAAAGCACATCTAGATGACCTGTCTTCTCTTTTCATTATACGGATTTCATAGCCTAGATATCAAATCTAAAGTGTCGGGTGCAGTTACCTGAATTAACGGTTCCCCATCCAGAGCACTGGCTCTTGTAGTAAACGTAATCGTTGGCTGGATCTGGGGCGCAGATCGGCTGAATGTTGACGCTAAAACTGATGGCGGCGGATGTCTTGATGAGAGAGATGTCGTTTTCAAAGGTATTCGAGTTGTAGTTTTCGTGGACGAAGATACTGTCGACGTCATGAGTCTGACGTACGTCGCTGGCTGCTTCTCTGTCGTGCTCACCGACGACCACAGAAACGGCGCCAGGAATTCTGGCGTATACGATAGAAAACGAAATGTAAGCGTATTCTCACTGCTGGTTCACGTGTAATGTTGTGCCATTGTTTTTCACCAATCCTACTCCTTCCAATTACAGAGTTACTCCCTTCAATCTATATTCTTGTTTAACAAGAATCATTTTCAACAAGAAGGCGGACTTGCGTTTCCACCCCCCCCCCCCCCCCCCTGAAACGACACGCGTGACATATGGACAAACCGTACTCCCGCTGATCGTTGGACGGCCATCCTGACGATTAACACAACGAGCACAGAGAAACGTATGGGGTTTCGGGAGATAAACCTCCTTCCTCTTCTTCAATCCCCTCCCGCAACACTGGTCAAGGGCGGATATACTGATAGTAGTCTGTGGCACATGTAGTCTAATAGGTTCGGGTTGAAGGAGGCTAGTGCTTGTACTTACTCTCCATCCATGCAGTGAGCAGCGCAGACAATCCATCGGTCGTTGATGATGCTACCTCCGCAGAAATGAGAATTCGAAGATTTCCTACGGACGGATACCTGTAACCATAGCAACAGCACCAGCGATCTTGAAGACAGTGTGATTAGTCAGAGTGGAAGGTTATTTTTAGCAAACGTATATGATTGGCGTGCGTTGAATTTCGAGTAGGAAATAGTACCGGTATATTATCGGATACGATGCCTGTTGAGTCGCAGGCTCAATATGGTCTAATCTAGAAATCTAATTACATGAGCATGTCTGTATGTATGTATGTATGAATGAGCCTTTACTAATATCGCTTTGGTAATTCATTTTATAAAGGGGTGAGGTCGATTTTGGGAGTTAAGTTTTTTGGTTCGTATGGGTTAAGGCTCGGTATGTTCATAGGCGTAATTTTCTATGTGATTGTGGTGTCCAGTCACCACCACTTTAAAAGTGGTCGTGACAGTCACCACCACTTTTTGGTCCGGCGAAGAAATATTTTTTAGACACGAAAAGATTTGACTGTCTAACATATAATATTTTTTTTAAAGTTTAAACTTGAAAAGTTTTGACTGTCTAACATATAATATGCCGTTACAATGTTAGTCACGGATACTAATAGCCTACATGTAGTCTTATAGGCTATATGTTATTCATGACTAGCCTAACGTCGCGATGGCGTCAATGCTGATAATATAGGTTCTCTGTCCAGAGTAGGCCTATTATAGCCTACGTACCTGACTCATGGCCGTAAGTGCTTAGGAGGGAAGGAATTCCATTATTTTACACTTTAAACTTGGAGGAAAAGGGATCTCGAGCGTAAAGCAATTCCCTTCCACAAAAGTTTTTACTCCAAGGCATGGGCATGCTCACACATGCGCACACAAAAAGACACAATAATTTATCTTTTGGGATCATTATAAGTCTACTATCAAAACTGTAATTGAGGGAACCTCTGTACCCTAACTCGGCAAAAGTTGGCTCAGACTTTAGGGAAGGATCTCTTGGATGATATATATTTACGCGAATACATGGATACTAGGATCCTCACCATCATTTGGTTTGATTCAACTGAAGACCTCAACATAATTATAGGCCCTTTCTTAAAGTTGGTGGCTGACAGCAAACTTTTCAAGCAGTCTGAGCATGTGCGGTTTTCGGAGGAATTTGACGTAGGCCTACAATAGCCTAATTTATCATGCTATTAAGACTGCATGGTTGATCAGATTTGAGATCGGGGCAAATATTATTAAGAGAGCTGTGACACAAAATATATTCGTACATAGCCTATTATACGCTTAGTTGGGAAAAGAACGCTTTAAGAGAGGACGACAGATTGATCAATTCGTCTTATAGGCCTATATAGGACCCGTACATTAGATTTTGCAGGGATAGGCCCTACAAGTAAATTAAAAAAATTAAAACACTTGATAATGAAAGCGCTGTGTCTAGAGGAACGCCACTGAAATTATTTGAACAATCCGTCGTTTTCCAAACGGTAGGCCTATAGGCTACCATGCAGCTGGATTGGCGTGATTGTCAGGCCTACAATTGAGCAAACAGTGCAAAAATACACACGACTTTGAGATAGAATTGGAGTGCATGGCTATCGAGACAGACGAATTGAATAGAACGAATCTGGGTAAAATTTGCAAAAGATATGTATTTCAAACGTTGTTTTAATGTTCCGTGAGTGGAGAGATCGTGGAGCGCACCAGCGAGAGCGACTAAATTGGGTAAAGAGTAAGACTGAATAAGGAAGGGAGGGAGAGTTATCACCAGAGTTTATAATGAATTTGTATCTGGGGAAGGGGTAAAGGAAGCTGAAGGAGAAAATGGAAGTGAGAAGTTGTGAGCAGATGAATAGTCACCACCACTTTTCAGAGGAAAGTTACGCCCATGGGTATGTTCATTGTTCATTCCTTAATGTCAGACTCGTGTCCTACGGTTTGCGAGACGCTACCGGAAAGAGTGTCGGCGGTTGGGACTTCCGCATATAGGGTGCCGTTGGCCGAGATTAACATCTGGGGATGTTGAAGTGAATCTGTTTTAAATTTGTTTTATAAATAGGCCTCGTGCAGAATTAATTAATTATAAACATCCTCGTGAAATCGATTGAATGTCAGTCACTGGTGAAGTGCGGATATGTTGACTTCTTACCTGCCATGGAAACTCGTATGGCCTGGCCTCCTGTCCTCCCACAATTTTTCCTGGTGGAAGTTCCATTTCACCAGCATCTGAGTACTGGCTGACACCGCATTGACCCCCGGCTGGAGTAATACACAGTCACATGACAATGACAAAACCTTATTTGTGAAATACTGTCAAATCACATCACAGCCGAAGGCAGCGACAACGTTAAAATGTTTTCAGTGCAATAAACGATTGGCTCATCGTGGTCCAAGCATAATAATTATTATCAGAAGGTAGAAATTGACTTAGCGACTATATTGTAAGCAGTTTTACCCGAAATACGCAATACATACCAATTTGATCGGATTTAATCGATTAACTGAAGTTACATTTAGGAGATAAATTAGTTTTTATTTTAACTCAAACTAATTTTAGTGTAACTTTATAATGTTTAATAAACATTTTATTCACATCTGCACTTGAAAACAGATTCATTTAGATTTTAGACCGTTTATTCCAAGTTGACTGATGATAGATAGGCCTACTCACGGTACCAGATTGGTGGTTGGGCTGCAGAAACAAAATTACACAATTTACTTTAGCCATCCTATAATTGAAAGTTGAAAATCACCGTTAGTTAGTGTAATTCATTATCATTCGTATCTGGTCTTAGTCAGAATAATGATTAGCAATGACTGCAATGTACGATGTCTTAAATATATTATTGCAGAGAGTATGACACATATTGACCATTATTTAATGGTGTGGTTTAAAACTAGTTTCATCGACAATTTGTTATAATTTACTGGGAGTTAAAATGGAAAACACAAAAAAATGAAGTATAGAGAAAACGTGGAAAGCATAAGAAACGAAACATGTTTTTCTACGACTAGTGAGGCAGTTGTACATTTTTTAGAGCAAAAAAGTAGCTCTAGTGGTCATAATGGTAGTTATTGCAATTTAAGTTATAAGGTAGGCTATTAGCACGAGTTTTAGCGCGTCGACTTACCAAGGCCCACCGCTACCAACGATGCAAGGGCGAGAAGTAACATCTTGCTGATTTACAGACTCGACTGATTTGTGACCTGTGTTTTATTGCCTTTTATACGGTATCAGCCATTCAATTGCAACAACTCAACATCTGACCGTTATCGGAATTTGATAAGACATATGGCCTAATCTGAAGCGTGTGCATCCGTGGTGGCGCGTGCTTTGCAATTTCGATAACCCAATCACTAAAGCGGAATACACGTTATCATGAGATGTGCTCTGCAGACGGCAGGTTCAGCAGGTGACAGTTTCCCATAATCAAAATTTAGATTATTTGCGGAGGTTATTGAAAGTTACAGTCTGCAGTAATTATACGCCGTATTCAAAGGTTCTTTGACCCTATTTGACCTTCTGTGTCATGTGCTACCCTACACTATTAGTGGTAAGGTCAGCCAGCAAGGGAGAGCACTGGTGGCCTTCCCTCATATGCCGAGACTAAGTAAATAAAGTCGCTGACACCAATGTCTGCTTCTCATACCATCTTCATTGTACTGCTGGCTTTGTTATTCCTCGTCTTCCTTTCTTCTTCGTGGCATTCATTGGTGGATGGCGTGGCGGCTGTGCATTGGATAACGCAATGGAAATCAACGGATCCGAGTTCGATTCCTGAGGCCCCCGTATGATGGACGTGATATTAGCACCGTTGTATTGCAAGTTGTCTTTTCTATTAGCAGTTAAGATTGATGCTAATTAAGATAACTGTGGTCTGTCAACCGGATTGTTCAATAAACGAAAGTTATTCTTCTTCTCTTTATCAGCTCACGAGACGCAGTCGAAGATTTGCTCCCCGTTGTTTCTAACCAGTGACGCAATGCCGCCACTGTCTTCCCAATTGCCAACCTTTGGTAATACATGTAAGTCGACTGTATGCTTACCTTCTGTTACACGTGCACATCGGAGCTTGGGAAACTCGTAGTGATTAGGAGAAAGTCTAATGGACATGGGCGGAGTTTGGTTTCCGTTCTTGGGGGAGCTAACCCCGAGTCTAGCCTTATTGGGAGGGCTAACCCAGAAAAAGAATACCATTTTCATGGTGAAAAAGATGAATTTGGGCTTTCTTGGAGGGGCTTAGCCCCCCCCAGCCCCTGATAAACTCCGCCCATGCTAATGGATCTTTTCCTTGCTCTATTGGGTCATTGCCGCTTCTATTGATGTGATTCGCTGTGTTACTTTATTATGATTATATAAATTGAAAGTTGACAGAAAAATACTGTTGTAGGCCTATATATACAGTGTGTGCAGTGTTGGGACCTTCCATAGATGATGTCTCGCAATTTAGGATTTTTACCCACCCTTCTCTCGTCACACATCGTCACAAAGTCATACAATATCTATAAGCTTAGTAAAGGACGTCATAAATCGTCACCCTCCCTATGTGCATGACGTCATTTATGGACGGCCCTTGTGCCTCTGGCCACTGAAAATGGCTATTATAGGCGCCATATAACAGAGCTGGTATTGCTTATAGGCCGATTTGCACTTTTTGAGTCAGTAGATTGCTACCACGGCCTACAGATAGTAGCGTTCAGTCTTATCTGGATACTCAAAAGATTACACTTGACCCATGTAGGATGCAACTCGCGCTGAACTAAAAAGGCGACATATGATATATGTATATCACGCCCACACAAAATTGTGGAGATGACGAGGGACTGCAAGACACTTTTTTGCCTCAATTCCTACGATTGAATTTAAAAAAGGTAAACCACCCCACAACGATGTCGTAGGTAAGGCATATCTACGAATCCCATATGATAATAATTTTCACACATGGGTTTTTATTATAGACCTATGCCCTGCAGATAAATCTACTTACAGGACAGATCACGTAGTCCGCATTGAAACTAGAATCGTGTGGGCTGTAGATTGTGTAATAAATTATGTTTGTATATGCTATAATTGCTGATTATTGTAAACACTGACTGCAGTGTTGTCAAGCGTATTTCATATCTTATCCGGGCAACTCTAATCTGCTTGCACAAATGGGATTTCTGTCTATATAATTTTGTAGGTAACCATCGATATAAAATTGGGAGGCTACTTCCAGCAAAATCTGTTTCTGAAACACTGAACGAACCATCTGAATTGACCTTGGTGCATATTAATTTTTGACTTCGAAATCTGCTCAATTAGTATAGTAAAGATATGCTTGTATTAACAGAATATGCTTTAACGTCAATTAACGACTGAGAAATTTATTAGTAAGAACATCAATACAAAACAACAGCCTCTTTAATGCAATTTATTCAACGATGACACCGGGTATTAGATACAATTAATAGATGTCGGTTAAAATCTGCAGGACGGTATCTTGCACAATTTGGCCAAACAGTTAAGTCAAAGGCATATTGTTGCTGCGATTGGAGTCGAGTTACTTCGGAAGGGTTCTGGATACTGGATATCAGCAGTCTCTACAAAGCAGTGATCTAAACATGGGCTACATAATTGGCTACAATGAACGGGTCTAAGAGGATCAAGACAACTAGATTAGCGTTTGATTACAGTACTGTAGTTTGAGCAATAAAGGCGTTGATAATAATTGAGAACAGCTTTTGTGATAACCTCCTATCAGTCTCTTCGGAAGCTTCTTCGTATAAGTTCGTGGTAGCATAGGCCTATCCCTAGATAACTGTTTCATTAGCTAAATGGCTAGGTAAAGAATCTACAGACTTTCACTGATTTGTAACCAACAACGACGACGTGTTTAAGTCTTCGTATTATACTCCAAAATCCGATATAAAGTAAAACGATCAGCAACAACACAACAATGACTACACTTGCGTTATCATAACAACTACACGACTACTACCTTCATCAGTCTACTCTATCGCAACTCAACAACAACTATTACAGCCTATCTCAACGGCTCTCAACACGCAACTCTCCTTCTTCACTTCCACTCCCTTCTTGTACAATTAACGTACGCTCGTCTAGACGTCACGTGCTGTCCAGACAATCACCTGTGTAGACGCCGCGCGGCAATTTGCACCTGGCCTACTTACGTCGCTGTACGACAATCGTCGTGCACTGATTAAATTAGCTTACATTACCTCCTTCCTTTCTTTTGAAGAGAGCTAATTAATCTTAAAATTAGCGAACGTATAATGCTTAAACTAAATACAAACAATTCCTATACTAAATACAATCACAAAATATCTTATACTACAATCTCGATAAGCAGTCCGCTACTACATTCAGCTTTCCCTTCTTATAGTTCAACAGAATGTCAAAATTTTGCAATGATAAAGACCATCGGACTAACTTAGCAGACTTCGACATTGACTCAGTCAAATAAACTAAAGGATTATGGTCAGTGAACACATTAATCTTGGAACCAATAATGATTTCTTTCAATTTGTTTAAAGCCCATATGATTGCATAGGCTTCCTTCTCAATCGTCGCCCATCTCCTCTGGGTATCTGTCAGCTTCTGGCTGATAAATGAAACGGGACGTTCTATCCCCTCATCGTCCACTTGTGACAGCACAGCCCCCACAGCAAAATCACTGCTATCACAGTACAAATTAAATGGTTTGCCAACCTCGAACATGTACAGAACAACATTCGATAAAACAATTTCTTTAAGAGAATCAAAAGATTTCTGGTGGTCCTCAGTCCAAATAATGTTCTCAGGTGTCTGCTTGCTAGTTAAATCTGTCAATGGTTTAGCAATCTCAGCAAAATTACAAATAAATTGTCTGTAGAAACCAAAGAATCCTAACATTTGCTTCACTTGCTTCTTCGTTTCAGGGTTTTTTAAATTAATCAAACTGTCAATCCTATCTGGATTCATCATCTTCTTCCCTGAACCAATGAGGTGACCGATGAATTTCACCTCACTCTTACCAAACACACATTTCTTCAAGTTCAAAGTTACATTATGCAGTCTTATTTGTTTCAAGAACAATTCTAAATGTTTCAAATGAATGTTCCAATCATCAGAATGGACTGCAATGTCATCAACATAGGGTTCAGTAAATGCATTAATCGGTTGCAAAATCATGTTTATGGCTTTTACAAAAGTCCGTCCAGAGTTAATCATGCCAAACGGGACACGTGTAAATTCGTACAGTCCATTATGGGTAACGAATGCGGTTTTCCATTGGTCGGATTTCTTCACCGGACAAGTCCAGTAAGCACTGCGACAGTCCAAGACGGAAATAAACTTGGATTTCCCGACTTTGCTCAGCACATCGTTGACGATCGGCATGGGGTATCGACAATTTTCAGTATATGAATTCACGTACCTGTAGTCGCACGCGAGTCTCAAGGATCCGTCCTTCTTCTTGACGATGACCAGCGGACTTGCCATTCTGCTCGACGACGGCTGAATGATGTTTGCTTTCAGCATCTCTTGTATTTGTTTGTCCACTTCTGCGCGGTATATCAACGGTATTCGATAAGCCGTGAACTCCTTCTCTCGAAAGTCTGGTCTCAGCACCACTTCGTGTTCTACCAATGTACATAATCCAGGTTTGTCCGAAAATCTGTCTGCATAACGGTTCAGTACATCCAGTAGCTGTTTCTGTTGCTCGCACGTAAGATGTCCGATCTGTTCATAGTCCAATTGCAGCGATTTCTGTGTCGTCTCTGCATGGTCTTCTTTCAATGGTAGCTCTACCACTGATCCGAATTCGTCGTCCTCTTCCACGATGAGACCACACGAAAATGTTCTTGCGATGAACTTCCTCATTTTGTTGGCATGGACGATTCGTCGGCCGTTTTCATTCATGTCCACCAGATACGAATACTTGGATCTTCTTTGTAGCACTGTACATGGACCATGCCATCGTGAGATCAATTTATTGGTTGACGTTGGATACAGGACGATGACGTTTTCTCCTGGTTCGAATTCTTTATCCTTGGCCCTCTTGTTGTATTGACTGGCGTATTGTTTTTGCTTTTCCTCTGCACAATTTTCAGCAAATATCAAAGCTTTCTCCATGTCTGCTCTTAAGTTCTTCAGGTACTTTGCTGGTTGTACTCCAATGTTTGGCGGTAGATTTATTTCTTTGGTCCAGCTTTCCTTTAAGATAGTTAATGGTCCTCTTGGCATTTTTCCATACACCAGCAGATATGGTGCCACTCCTGTCGTTGCGTTAGGAACTTCTCTCAATGCCCATACGGTAAACGGAATGATTTTATGCCACTGTCTTGGATTTTCCACAATGACATGATGCACCATCTTCTTGAACGTCTGGTTCCATCTCTCAACTAATCCAGCTGCCTCAGGATGCCCTGGTGAATCGAATCGTGGACAGCATCCCATCAATTTCAAAAATTCTCTTGTGAGACTGGCTGTAAAATTTGTGCCTCTGTCGCTGGTGATCACAGACGGCACCCCCACGTCAATGAATAGCTTCATCAAAGCTTCGCACACAGCCTTAGCAGTCAATGACTTCAGCAAAAAGATTGTCGGCCATCTTGTACATGAATCCACTATGCACAAGCAATACTTATGCCCAGCTGCTGACTTCGGTTCTATTGGGCCTACCACGTCCATAGTCATCCGTCGGAATGGAACATCTTCCCTTGGAATTGGTGTAATCGGCACTCGATCCATCACCAAACTTCGTGCCTTCAGCTGACACTTCTCACAGGACTTACAAAATTTCACCACGTCTCGACGCATCTTTGGCCAGACAAAGGACAACTTGATTCTCTCTCGTGTCTTCTCTTCTCCCAAGTGTCCGCCAAATACTGACTCGTGAGCTAATTCCATTACTTGAATTCTTCTCTCTTTCGGTAACACCAACTGATACACAAGCTGATCCAGCATTTGATGCTTCTTATACAGCAATCCATTCACCACGCTAAACTCTGATCCTTGGTCTTCAGCGATCCTCCACCACGATTTCAGTGACTCGTCATTTCTCTGCTGCTCCTCGAATTTCTTCGCATCTTCCAGCTGTCTTTCATCGTTCGAATTCTCTGTGAACAAGTCCCTCATACTTGTCTCCAGTTCAGCGTCGCTTCCGGAATCTTCACTATCATTTCGTTCACATGCAGCCATCTCTTCTTCAGTTTCATTGTTCTCAGATGTTGTTCTTTCGTCATCTTGAATGCTGAGTTCATCTTCGCTTTCCGTGTCATCT
The DNA here is from genome assembly GCA_945859605.1 of Lumbricus rubellus. Classification (NCBI taxonomy): domain Eukaryota; kingdom Metazoa; phylum Annelida; class Clitellata; order Crassiclitellata; family Lumbricidae; genus Lumbricus; species Lumbricus rubellus. The sequence goes on along the minus strand of OX243816.1, from coordinate 41,562,709 downwards.
TCTTGCGAACTTTCGTTTATCGTTTCATCTTCTCCGTCTTCGACTTCTGCTCTCCGACTTTGTGCTCTTGTAGTCACATTCGCTTGTAGCTCTCCTTGCAATATACTGATTGGTGGAACCTCTTTCAGTTCTGCAATTATCTCTGGATGTAGCAGGAACTTTTCTGGATTTTCTTTACACAGTTCTGCTGAAATGCTGGCACACACTAAAGTTAAATATGGCGCGATATTTATTGTCCTGTCCTCTGTAGCTGTTCCTTCGTTACGACCGCTCATCCGCACTTCGATTTTCACCAACTTAGCTGGAATCGGCTCTCCAGCTACACATTGCAAATGAACTCTGCCGATTTCTTCTACTGTCGTTCCTTTCAGTAGTTCCTCGTTGATTACTGGTATCTCGGTCCCCGAGTCAATCAACGCCTCGACTTGCACAGGCTGCCCATCAGTCCCACGTATCTCCACATTTACATGCTGCAAAGATATTTTCTTTATGCGTTGACACTCCTCTTTACTTTTTGTTTCTCGACAATTTTCTGCAATGGAAGTAGTCTTTATCGCTTCTTTCAGTATGGTGAACTGCGGCGTACACTTCATCACTGACTTTACTTCTGTTTCTTGGTTGCATTGTTCTTCCCAACCAGGAGGTGCATTTATCACTTGTATCTGGTTTACTCGAAGATTTTCTGCACTTCTGCTAAAGTTCTTCCTCAGATTTGCCGCTCCTGGTGCTTGGCAATGTTTTATTAGGTGTTTGTCAGAATGACAGTTGTGGCAACGTTTCTTTATAAAACTTCTTTGCTCATTGTTCTCCCATTTGTTGTACGGCGTGTATGATGCATTACTTTCTGTTGGGCGTCCCAGCGGCGGAGTTCGATTGTAGGCTTGTCTGTCCCACGTTGACTCTTTCTTATCTTGCCAATACTGCTTTCCAGAATAATTATCTTTCTTTGCATCATTACTCTTGGCTTGGCTTCCGGTGTCTTTGCTATCCTTGTTCCACTTGGGTTGCTTTGGACTATTGCCCCATGTTTCGAATTTCGGTTTGTCTTGGAACATCACACCAATCCGATTGTTTACATGTATGTCTGCGAGGTCTGCAACATTACTAGCTTCCAAGCATTCTGTGCCCTCTTTTGCTAAGACAAACTGCAGTGGACCTGGTGGTAAACATTCTTTCAGCTTATCCGCCACTAACAAATCAAACAGCTTCTCATAGTCTTTGTCCACTCGTCTACTCCGGACATAATAATTCAACAGGTTCTTCAGCCTAGCCGTGAACATCGTATACGTTTCTTCGGCTGTCTTCTTGGCATCTGCAAACCTTGACCTGTACTCACGAGCTGTTAACTTGAATTCCTTCAACAAGTGCTCTTTCACTGCATCGTATTTATCTAAATTCTCAAATGACAATCGATTCAATACCGTTCGCGCTCTCGGGGTCATCAATGGCAACAACAATTTCACCCAGTACTGCTTTTCCACAGCAAAACTATTGAATGCATTTTCCACTGTCTCAAAATATAATGGCACTTCCATCATATCATATGGCATCGTAGGTAGCACATGCTTCATTGCATCACCTATCTTCTTAATCTTGGACACCATTGTCTCACTTTCTCTGAGCCTAATCTGTTCTGACACTTCTCGGCTCTTACGATCCTCTTCGTCTCTCTTCTTCAGTCGATCTTGATCTTCGATTCTCCGCAGTTCTTCTTGTTCAATCTTCTGCTGCAATAGTTCTAACTGCTTTCTGCGTTCTTCTTTTTCAATGGCCATTTCTTTAAGTTGAGCCTCCTTGATAGCAAGTTTCTTTTGTTCTAATTGCATCTGTTCTTCTCTTTCTCTTTCTGCTTTTTCCAAATTGTCTTTTTCAGCTTGCAATTCTTCCTGACGAATTTCTTCTGCTCTCTCCAATTCTTGTAAACGCATCTTCTCCTTTTCTTCCTCGCGAGCCTTTTTGTCTTCGATCTGCTGTTTTCGTATTTCTTCATCGCTTTTTCTTGCTTTTTCGTATTCTATCATTAACTCCATTCTTCGTCGTTCTGCTTCGTCACGATCTATTTTCATTTGTTCTAACTGAAGCTGGAACTGTTGCTTCTGCATGTCTATCTCTTGTTGTCGCAGCCTATCTGCTTTTTCTGCTTTTTCTTTCTCCTCTTGTTTACGCTCTTTCTCCTCTTGTCTGCGCTGCTCTTCTTTCTCTTTCTCCTCTTGTTTACGCTCTTTCTCCTCTTGTCTGCGCTGCTCTTCTTTCTCCTTTTCCTCGTGTCTACGTTGTTCTTCTTTCTCTGCTCGTTGCTCCTCTCTCATCATCATGAATTGCAGCAACGCCTCCATAGACATCGGTGCCTGTGGCTTCTCAATTGGCTTTCCTTCAGCACCACCAACCGCACCTTCTTCTTCCGCGTCTTTCGCCCAAACCTCCGCCAAAGATCTCATCAAATGTTCCCTCGACATCTGTCCGACTTCTTCTGCGTCAAGGCCTGCTTCGATTAATAATTTCACTATTCTCTCCGATGCCATCTTTTTAATAGTTGCTTGCTTTTGCTCTGTAAGTTTCTCCATCTTACTTCTTTACTTTACTGATGCTAGTCGATAAATAGTAGGCTACTCTTCAAATGTTTGCAATTGACTGACTTCAATTCTTTAAGCAAACTTCAATAGACAAGCAAGTTTTTCTACCTTGTAGTCGTTGTGTTGTCGTTTCTCACTGACGTACGGATGCTCGATGTATCGTTGCTTCTCCCGTGTGCTCGGCTCCTCGATAAATGCACAGCGTCCGTTCCTCCGCAACGTCTGTTGATTGGATAGAATCCCTCCGTTCGTAACTAGGATCGTTCTCCTGCAACTTGGATCGTTATCTCACCGCAACGACACCAAATGTGATAACCTCCTATCAGTCTCTTCGGAAGCTTCTTCGTATAAGTTCGTGGTAGCATAGGCCTATCCCTAGATAACTGTTTCATTAGCTAAATGGCTAGGTAAAGAATCTACAGACTTTCACTGATTTGTAACCAACAACGACGACGTGTTTAAGTCTTCGTATTATACTCCAAAATCCGATATAAAGTAAAACGATCAGCAACAACACAACAATGACTACACTTGCGTTATCATAACAACTACACGACTACTACCTTCATCAGTCTACTCTATCGCAACTCAACAACAACTATTACAGCCTATCTCAACGGCTCTCAACACGCAACTCTCCTTCTTCACTTCCACTCCCTTCTTGTACAATTAACGTACGCTCGTCTAGACGTCACGTGCTGTCCAGACAATCACCTGTGTAGACGCCGCGCGGCAATTTGCACCTGGCCTACTTACGTCGCTGTACGACAATCGGCGTGCACTGATTAAATTAGCTGACAGCTTTGCTACATTCTGAACAGTTGTTTGCCTACAGACCTGCATTAATGTGAGCAAAGAAAGGTCTAAGTACTTATGTAAGTAGCCTATGTACCAAGACACTTAATTATCGCACCGGTAGCTCATGAATTTTTAGGTCTGATTTAAACGAATGCATTTCTGGGCGTTTGAGACTGTTTGTTGTTCACGATCTACCCGAGTACAAATACACGCCTTCTTTGCGGACATTAGCTGAAATGCTTTAAAAAATCTTTTCCCCTTAAAGATGCCATGACACTCATGACACGACAAGATGCGCTGGCTTCCCAGTCGATTTAACCCTTTATCTACCAGAGTATAGTAAATGAGATGGGAATCTCATACACTCAGTCGGTAAAGAGTTAAGAAAGCTTTCACTCGCGTTTTAAAGTGTTTAACAGTCAGGCATCGATGCCTCGCATTTTCACCGGCCCTACCGCGTGCCGACTGTCAAATCCTAATCTAACCATCAAGTCTCCGTTTTAACCCTTGATGCACGTACGGGAGTATGCATACAACTGTTCGCCTGGAAGATCTTGAATGTTGCTGGCAACATGAACTTTCGATAGCCTGCATAACGCTAAACACGCGGCCCTATGCAAGTCTGAAAATATATAATCCCCAAGGCTCAACCACCGTCAAGAACCAACTCCGCCACTGCTCCTACTTTGGCAGTGCCAGTCCCAAGCATAGAGAAAGGAGGAGGGCGACACTACTCATCGTTGATATGCGACACAGTGTCGTTAACCAGCAACTGGACCGAAATTCGGTGATGTTTGATATCGTTATCCAAATATTATCCAGTTCCATTCTGCATGATGTCTAGGCTACGTGTGTACGACTGTACGTGCTACTTAGCCGATAGCTTTACGACTCCCCAGAAGCTGGCGTGCTTCATGGAAACAACGGAGATCTGTTCTCCGTCCATGTGAAGACTCTTGACCCAGACCTTCTGGTTCTTGCGTAGATGTACGGCCAGACCCGTGTGGCAGGTCTTCCTCTGCACGTTGTCTTTTCTCGGCAACGCTGGGTTCACATAATCGACGCCCGTCAGACATCGACCCAACTGCTCGTTGTCCACCATTATGGCAAAAGCCTCGAGGGCGGACACAGTCTCGTACGTCACCTGAAATGAAGTTCATCCATCACCTTAGGTCGGCTGGATAATTACTACATGCACTAATCCCTATAATACTACTTCTATTAGGCCTATAAGTAATGCATAATAAGGACAATAATAATAACAATAATAATAATAATAATAACCTGGTCGCTTTCAAAGATACTATTGCTTCACACCCTGAAGACGAGGCCTGACCCACCAGACATTCATTCTTCAATTAAAAATAGTCCATAAGTCCCTTGGGGAATGAAGTAGGCCTACCCCAGGGCAAAAAAAAAATAACAATAACCAGTGGCGGCGCCAGGATTTTTGGTTTGGGGGGGCTGAAGCCCTAGGTCCTTCCTCCCTCCCAGGGGTGCAACTATAGAACATTGCAAGCGCCGAAGGCGCGAAGCTGCGAGTGCCGAAGGCACGAAGCCCTTACCGACTAGGGGGTCTGGGGGAGCGTCGTAAGCTCCCCCCAGCGGGGTCTGGGGCGGAGCCCCAGCCACCAACGCATTTTTAGCTCTGTTGACCTCAACTGGAGCCATTTTTAGGCTCTTTTGACAGCTATTTATGCATGAAAAATCATGAAAAAACGGGGTCTGGGGCGGAGCCCCAGTCACCAACGCATTTTTAGCTCTGTTGACCTAAACTGGAGCCCTTAAAGGCTATTTTTGAGAGATAATCATGCACGATAAAATCATGAAAAAACGGGGTCTGCCACCAACGCATTTTTAGCTCTGCTGACCTCAACTGGAGCCATTTTTAGGCTCTTTTTGACAACTATTTATGCATGATAAAATCATGAAAACAACGGGGTCTGGGGCGACGCAATTTAGCTCTGTTGACCTCAACTGGAGCCCTTTAAGGCTATTTTTTGAGAGATAATTATGCACGATAAAATCATAAAACAACGGGGTCTGGGGCGAAGCCCCAGCCACCAACGCATTTTTAGCTCTGCTGACCTCAATTGGAGCCCTTTGAAGGCTCTTTCTTGACAGCTATTTATGCATGATAAAATCATGAAAACAACGGGGTCTGGGGCGAAGCCCCAGCCACCAACGCAATTTAATTAGCTCTGTTGACCTCAACTGGAGCCCATTTTAGGCTCTTTTTTGAGAGCTATTTATGCATGAAAAATCATGAAAAAACGGGGTCTGGGGCGTAGCCCCAGCCACCAACGCATTTTTGGCTCTGCTGACCTCAACTGGAGCCCTTTAAGGCTATTTTTTGAGAGATAATTATGCACGATAAAATCATAAAACAACGGGGTCTGGGGCGAAGCCCCAGCTACCAACGCATTTTTAGCTCTGCTGACCTCAATTGGAGCCCTTTTAAGGCTCTTTCTTGACAGCTATTTATGCATAATAAAATCATGAAAACAATGGGGTCTGGGGCTGAGCCCCAACCACCAACGTATTTTTAGCTCTGTTGACCTGAACTGGAGCCCTTTTAAGACTCTTTTGTGAGAGATAGGCCTAATTGTGCACGATAAAATCATGAAAACAAGTACAAAACAGCTACAGGCGTAGCCCCTCAGCCGGCCGGGGGGGCTGCATGCATATGGTGTACATAACCTCATCACGGGACGGCGGCATGTTTGGCATAATATTATTTTCGGTGTATTCTATTAGGATAAGCACTCTGCGCTTTGATTACATAGTTGACTTCATTTCCGTTGGTCACTGTCTAACGTTCTTTTTCGAAGTTAGCAGTTGTAGAGATTTTCCTCGTTTTGTTTTGGGGGGGCTGAGCCGCCGATAGGGGGGGGGCTAAGCCCCCCTAGCCCCCCCCTGCCGCCGCCACTGACAATAATAATGACATTGAATGACAAGAATAATAATGATAAATTGATAATATTAATAATGATAATATTAATTATAATAACAACAATAGTAGTAATAAAAATATCAATAATAATATATTGCAAAACAAAAGTGCATTACAATACAACATAATAGAAGACAATGTAATACTTGAGCGTAGATGTAATGTAATCCTGCGACTGGTATATCGAGCTGTCCACTGAGATTGTTATATAATCGGTGATGAGCGGCATCGACCCAAGGAGATGGTTTCCATCCAGTCAAAGATAGACAATCTACAAACATAACCAATTTACTTTACAGTGTAAAGACGCCAGTTGTTTTGTAGAGTTACACTGTCCTACAATACCATTACCAAGCATAAGATTATCATAGGTCATTTTAAACATTAACAGCAACTGGCGCCACCTACCAAGTGCAGCTGAGTTTAACTGACGCAGGTGTGGGTCCTAATTAGTATTAAGTAAACTTATAATGGGGGTCAGACTTCACCCTGGACGGCCTGGAGCAATATAATTCCTATAACTTTGCCGCATAAGGAAACTGTGACCAGTAAGCTTACTCTTTGAAACTCAAAAAGATAAACGTACATGTAGTCACCATTTTGTGCAATATAAAAAGTAGGCTAACGTCATCATCATCTTTAACACATTCATCGTCATCGTCACATCGTCACCATCATCATTGATCATAGTCATCGTCATCGTCATGTGCTCACTTTTGCTCCGCATATTCACTTATTCAACCGTGCCTGTCATTATTAGTAGCGCACCGTAGCTCACTCGTTTAATCCTCCTGCTACTGCTGCCCTTGTTCATTCTTTCGTTACCAGCAGACTTGACTACTGCTGCTCTCTCTCTATGCTGGCCTGCCAATTGATCGTCTTAGTTGCCTTGATCGCGTCCAGCGCTCTGCAGCACTCCTTAATGGCGCATACCCAAATTCAGCCACATCTCAAGCTATGCGTGACGTTCTCCACTGGCTGCCCTAATCTGGTGCTATACCTGCTGTATTATACGCCTCGCTACTGCCTACCTTTGCGAACATTGTAGTTCTACTTCTAGTGTTAGCCACTAAATTCCTCTCCCTTCGTTCAGCTGGACAAAGTCTGCACTTCACTCCATTTTCCTCGTACCCTACCATGCAGAACCATGCCTTCTCGGTGGAAAAGACCTTCGACCTGGAATGATCTACTCTTAGCGCCCCGCTCAATTTCTAGAACTCCTTCTCAAACGTTTCTTTATCATCTTAAGACAGTTTTATTTGGCCGAGCTGGGTTTTCAGTGACTCTGAGTAGACTCCTTGAGGATGCGCTATACAAATTCATTTGATGAATGAATGAATGAATGAATGAATGAATGAACGAATGAATAAACGAATGAATAAACGAATGAATAAACGAATGAATAAACGAATGAATAAACGAATGAATGACTATGACTGTTTAAACAGCTCCGCTTACTCGTCTGTTTACAGGCGACAGGTCGCTCGGTTTCGAAACTGAAAGCGAATTCCTTTGCTGAAAGAAAGACAAACATCGGAAAATGACGATATATATATTATATATATACACATATATATACATGTATATATATATATAGTCACACACACAATATATATAAACATACACTATTCTGCAAATGGCAGATAGTTTACAATCGCTGTTTGTATGTCAGTCGTGACTCGTATGCATCTCTCTCTCTGTCTTTGTCTCTGTCTCTGACTCTCTGTCTCTGTCTCTCTGTCTCTGTCTCTGTCTCTGTCTCTGTCTCTGTCTCTGTCTCTGTCTCTGTCTCTGTCTCTGTCTCTGTCTCTGTCTCTGTCTGTCTGTCTGTCTCTCTCTCTCTCTTCAATCATCTTTCTTTCAGGTATATATGCATGCATGCATTTATGTGTGTATGTATGTAAGTATGTATGCATGCATGCATGAATGCATGAGTGCATGATTGCATGCTTGAAAGTAGGTTGAATAAGACTTGACTAAAAATATTATTAGGTCACGATAGATCATAGAAATTGAATCTGGTTGAATTGGAATGAATTCTGTAAACTCAAATCATCCGAACTGGATTAGATTGTATCAGACCATTTGAGGTCGAAGTAAGATTGCAGATACTAGACAAGATAAGACTAGATTAGATCGTATTAGATTAGATTAGATAGATTAGATTAGATTAGAATAGAATATATTTGATTAGATCATATTAGATTAGATTAGATAGATTAGATTAGATTAGAATAGGATAGAATATTTTTTGATTAGATTAGATTAGATTAGAATAGATTAGATCAGATCAGATCAGATTAGATTAGAATAGATTGGATTAGATTATATCTGATCAGATTAGATTAGATTAGATTAGATTATGGACTCAACTCACGTGCTTTCTTCTCCTTCTTTTGGTTCTTTTTGGCTGCGGCGTTTCTTTTCCGTCGCCATGGCAACACGGAAGATGATGACGATGATGATGAAGACGACGACAAGGATGACGATGATAACGACGCTAAAGATGCTGGTCCATCTCCTGGTTCCACCTCCTCTGACTCCATTGCGTTATTGTTTCTTGCAACAGAACTCTGCATAGACAAAGATAGAGACATAGAGTCAGATAGACTTAGATAGCCTGACGCACGTAGACAAAGAAAGACGCATAGAGAGAATGACACGCAGGAAGATATGAAGAGGGACTCGTACAGATATAGAGGCGACATTTAAGCATACAGTAAGTGAATAAGCCTAATAAGGCATATAGTATGAAACACGTTAGATAAATAAATTTGAAACACACATAAGGAGCCAGACAAAAACCACATGCATGCAGCCAGACAGACAGACATAATTTAAAATAACGGTCTGTAATGCGATGTAAACTCCAATAAATTCTCGACGATTCACAGAGAACAGCGAAAAGTCAGCGCTATATCAACTGAGGTCAGTAAGAGTGGAGCTTGAGATACTGCAAAAACCATGTTGATAGGCAACATACAGGCAAACAGAAGGCGGTCGAGAGAAAGACGTCCATAATGAAACGGACAAACAGGCAGACTGAGCAGAAAAGTTGCTAAGTTAGTGCACCGCAGCCCTTCTGAATGAGCTATAGTGTTCTGCTTATAACCTTGAATTAGAGCTGCAGACAAATTGGAGTTTACGATTACGATTTCTTTGAATACATTTTGTTTGATGACGATTAGGTAGCCAATGTCTATTACTATTACTACTAATATTACTGCTGCTACTACTACAACTACTGCAACTAAGACCACGACTAATGGTGATATGCTGTTACTACTACTACTACTACCACCACCACCACCACTACTACTACTACTACCACCACTATCACTCCTACTACCACTACCACTACCACTATTACTATTACCGCTACTACTACTACTACAACTACTTCTACTACTATTATAGTGTACTACTACTACTACAACTACTACTACTACTACTACTACTACTACATCAACTACTATTACTACTATGTCTACTTGCGAGTTTTGTGAGTACTTGGCGCTATGCAATTATTGTTCTGATGCACGCATTGCGAATTTGCGATCTGTATACGATCCATGACTTACCTGACTTGGACTTGCGTCGACCTGTGGAAACCATCCATCACCGTCTGCTTCCTCCTCCTCCTCCTCCTCGTCTTCTAGCAACGCATTGCATCTCTGCATCTGCAATTCAACGATTCGCAATCTCAATTTCAATCGTTCCGTTTCCAGGCGCAAGATGGCCGTCTGCTGGAAAAGGAAGCAGAAAGATCCGCACAGTACAAGGGTTAAGACAACGAGACACACAGCGCAGGTCAGCCGACCCAACGCTGGATTTCGTCGACTGTCAGTCACAGAGATATCCAACCCAACTACCGTTGAACCTTTGCTATCGCCTTCCGATGAAATAGGATCCCTGATGCACTTCGAATCCTGCAGGGTCCACCGCTCCGTTTCCATATCCGCTGCACAGACGGGTCTCTCCTCCACTCTCCACGGCCTAGTGGACTAGCGGAGGTGACCGAGGCACGCAGTGTATCGGTTTCGAAACGAGGCCCAATATGGCCGTTCGTTCGCGAAACGTTCCGGCAGACGGCGATGCGTACAATGGTCTGAGCACAATGAATGGCTAAGCAAGGACCCTGTACGACTGTTTACCAAATAGAGCGACTCTAAGGCCACGGCAAGAAAGCCTACGCTAGGCCTACATGTCACTCGACCGTCAGACTAGTTAGTCAAAATATATCGGCCTATTACAATGCGAGTCTTCTATTTCAAAACTCAAGTATCATGTTCGTGTGAAAGCCTGTGCCATCTCTTCATCTTTTAAACTGAAACTAACTGAAGAGAGATAATTTGGCAGCAGAATCATGGGCGCCCGCAGCATAGGTCAAGGGGTTCGCGTGACCCCCCTGGAAAGCATGACAAAATTTTAGCAATAGCACTTTCTGGGCAAATGTTAGTGGTTAAACGGGACAGCTTGCCCAACAGTCATTGTGTGCTTTTACTTCACCAACTTTTGGAGTATATTATCTTGTGGTTATCTCTACATATTGGGTACTACTTTAACCCGTTACACAGTCATAATTATGTATATTATTGTATAATAGGCCTGCATAGAGTCAGACGTCAGAGGAACAGTCTTTCAACCACTCAGGTCATCAGGGTACGGTAATCGGATATGCCGACTATAGCTAGCCGTAGACTCGTAGAGGTTGCCATCAAACCCCACTTGTAAGATTGATGGCACCCTAATAATTTATTGTCTTCCTGTGATGCAGGTCAATGGTCAATCTGCCAGTCTAATGCAGCCTGGCATCTTGTACCCATATGCTCTCCTTTCTAAGAATGCACAAGGAAGAAACTGCCCTCCCGCACACATTCTCATAGGACACAAGAGTTTACCAAGATTACTCCACTAACTTATAAATGTTTGCCAGCTTACAATAGGCCAGCCGTAGACAATTCAATCAGAAGTAACCTCTGCAATAAGATTATTTAGCAAGCTGAAGAGCCTGATTTATGCCTGAGATGACAGAATTAATTTTTAAAGGCACATAATGTCTCATTACAACTTTGCAAGATCTTCCAGATCTGGTCTGCAAGTTGAGCCTTGAGACTATAATTGTCTTGTTTTTAAAACTGCCATCAAACATTTTGCAGAAAAATGACAAGGAATGCTCTTTTGCTAGGCCTACAGTCATTCTATTGTGCTATAAATGCAAGTACAAAATACTTTGCTAGTATTTAAAAATTGTATCTCAAATACTATAGCATTTAAAATAATTACCATAGCCTAACTGAATCAAACATTATGGTAAGAAATATATAAAAACAAGAAGAAAACATAATATTTGATCAATCAACTACAGGTTCTTGCTCATGTAGACTAAATACAAAATTACAAGCTGACGAAGTTTTGCCCCTGAAATTTTCTGCACCCTGGAAATAAAGAAATGACGTCCATGCATGGTACAGTTAGTCTATTATAGTTAGCACAGTTAGTGTTATTGATTTTTTTTCTATGGATAGGCCTAATATACGCCATAGCCTATATCAAATTCGAAAACTGTTTAAAGACTTTTTCGTTTTGTTATAAAGGCTCATAAATATTATATTACGTTACATTGAGATAATGTATAGTTGTGTGAGTTGCTTGGTTTTAATGATATTATTTTGTATCTTAACTCCTCTGGCCATGACCGAGTCGACTGACCCCCCCCCTGCAAAATATCCTGCGGGCGCCCATGAGCAGAATGCTTTTCTTTCCAAAACCCAGTTTTATTATTTTGCAACCACTATAATACGTCGCCAGGATACGTTACTTGAGAAGATAAGTGCTACATTATTATTAATGGCCATTGACACCGATTTATCCGTGGGATTGGCCATCTTCAACGGTATAATCAACACCAACGTCCAGTCTCTTGTAAACGAGTTCATACATGATCTGACAGGAAAGCAATTTTGATCGGAATATTTGAAATAGAAAATAGAGAGACATAGAAGAACATGGCCTGGTTCAATGTGGTGTAATACATATATAATATCATATAGATCTAATTATAATATCACGTATATATACAACTATGTCATGGGTATCGTACATACCGGTAGTGGAAAGCCGAAAGTTAATATATGCGTCTAAATATATATTTATTTAAAAAAAATTAAATTAGCTTAATTAGGTCTAAGTCGACGATTGGGAAACAGGAAGTGAATTAGCATTGAACATTGCCTTTAAACTCGCCTTTATTGTTTACCATTCATTAATTATATGGCTTGCTCTGTTGGTGTGCAGCACTGAGCCTCGAGCACGCGTGACACCATCCAGGACCGTCACAGAAGCCGTAGAGACTATAGCCATGTGGTTTCGCAACAGGTGAGCTAAATGAATGTGCTCGATTGCCCAGTGCCTATATTTTAAAATATGTTCATTGTTCATTGATGTACTTCAATGACCCAGAATGCCTACTGACGATTGAATATCGTTTTATGCATTTACTGCCTTGCATGCGCTTAGCTTTCAAGCAGATCTTTCAAGTTCGCGATTATGAATACTATTCAGATACACATTATAAGTGTGCCTCAATCCTCTATTGTACCAATCCGCTGGTGTAGGCCTACAAGTCTGTTACTTTATCGTTATATACGGCTAGAGAAACGTTGACCAATTGAGAACGCCAAAGTATACGATAACTGAAGCACCTCTGGATGAACTTTAGAATCGTTATAGTTCACCATTGCAAGCTTGAGAGATCTGTTATGGCGTCATTTGATAGCCAAGCGTTGAGTTGTGGTTGTCATTGTTGACTGGGCTTGGCCTATAATTATAAAGCACTCGAGAAGGGGAAAACCCAATTCCTACTGTAATGAATGCCATGCTTTGACAGAGATGGCAATGCGGATGTGATGCTCGCAAATACCTGAGCAACTAAGGCATTAGTCTTAGCCAACCACAAAACCATCGACTATTTTACTTCTTTTTTGTAAACTTTGCATGAGGTGAATGATTGACATGCGAAAATCCAGTGTGGTTGATCGAAAATATAATGGCCTTGCCGGGATAGAGCGAAAAAAGTAGGCTAACAATGGTTTCCTTGTCTGTACCTTATGCACATTTCTTCTGATTCATGTGCAAAGATTTTGCGCAAACAACAATGGGTGTTTGAGTCATGAAGATCTTATACCCAATATTGGCACAGTGGTTGATTGATATATAAAGATCTTACAGCCATAATGGTATAAGTCACTATAGCGGTTAATTGCCGTGTGTAAATCCTATAGGCCTAACTCATATTCGTATAGTGAGTGATTGATCATAATTTATGTGAAGATCTTGCAGATAACTCCCTTCATCTCGATGAACATTCAAGAATGCTAACCACTGCATCATATCGAGCACCCTCCTTATTGCAAGTCTCCCATTTGCGGAAACTTATTAAAGGAGATAAATCCACCATAATTATCACCATAATAATTCTGAGTGAACCAGACTCTGGTAGCACTCACTTCGCTGATATTGTTACTGATTCAAACTGCTGTGCTTCTAAACTTCGTGGTCAGCTAGTCACACTAATGTATTGTAATGTAGGCTAATGTAGCCTAAATCTTCGTGAATTTTTCAGCGCCCACAAAAGCCACTACTCCCGACCAGTCTTGATAATGTTCTGCAGAAGTTTTAAACAGGGAAACTCTTATCGACTCTTCAAATCGTCACCAGGAATAAACAATATTCCTCGCTGGGTCTCTCGCAGCTGTTCTTACGCATCGTTTGTGACCCACAAAATAAATCTGTGTCGGCCATGGTAACCCACCATTGACCTGGAGAACCAGCTGTTGTTGCCTTAATTTCCAAGGTAGGCCTATACGCCCCATTGCTGGTCTTGCGGATATTGTGCCAGCCTGAGTAACGCCGATCCTCTCAGTAATACACCATGGTACAAAAAAGTAAGCCAAACTGTTTTCAAAATATCTTCAATGCCTGATAACATATCACGCTAAAAGTTTCCAAATATTTAGAGAATTGGAGCAAGAATATGATTCAAAAATTTCCAGAGGCAAAGTTGAACGGATAAAAAGATATGAATCTTTCAACTTCATATGCCGACACTTCAGTTTACAAGCAATTTTCTGTTAGATTCAATGAAATAACTGTGTTTCATTATATTTATGGCCTGATAATTAATCATTCTAAAATATTCCAGATATGTAGAGAATTGAACTAGCAATATGATTCTAACAGCATCGTTTGACTATTTAATTAATTAAGATGCTCAAAATGTCCTACTCCTGCCTGCACGCATGCCTGGAAGCGATGGCGCCATGCATTGGGCAACAGCAGCATCGATTATCCTTTGGTCCAGGCCATCCCACACTTCCAACAAGCGTTTCTTGAGATCGTTTATATCATGCATTGTTGCCTGGTAGACTTTAACAAATTCTAATAAATATCGCAGTAACTAATCTTACCTTGTACAAAGCTTACACACAGTCTGCATAATTATATCCTTATCCTTCTCGCTGGGTCCATACAACGACACTGCCTCGAGAGTTCTGACATCAGCTAAATTTCCACGAGTTTCACTTAGGCCTATAGCCTCACAAGATCGATCAATTTCGTCAGCGGTAACATCCTGGCAGCTGAATCCAACGGGGATTTTCTTGGATCATAAAGTTTCCATGCATAGCCTTCAAGTCAATGTGCTCTATATAAATTTCCATGCATAGTCCTCAATCTGTGCTCTTATATATGTTGCTGAGAAAGCTAATAGAAATATTATGTCGACGAGGTGCCCATTCAAACAGTGATTGTGAAGGATCTTATAGGCTATGAACAATTTATTGAAAAATTAGCAGGATTCAGGTCATGTTGTCGCTGATGAAAAACAGTCGCATCCAAATTTTAGGCCCGACATCCGTTTAAAGAATTCCAGCCGTAGGCTACCAATTAACTAAAATATGAGCCGGGTCCTTATTGAAAACTCGTTCATTCACATTATTTTTGAATTTATTACTATAATTCCTTGTCACTGGAATAAACTTCCGCCAGATTTAGGAGGGAGAAAATTGAAATTAGGCCTACGCGAAAAATTTAAAAATTTATATAAAATTATTTTACAATTCAACTTTTGGGAACTCCCGGCCCATGGAAACATAACAATTACTGATAGTCAATATATGTTCGCAGTAGGTAAGTAAGATCTCACAAGATAAATAAGGACTTTGAAAGTAGGTGTGCCACTCTTGCCCTACCCTACCCTGCCGCTTTTGAACCACTTACCCCAACCGCTGATATTAGGCTACACTCAAACGTTGCAGGTTTTGATCGTCGGGTGATAACAGGAAGAAGATGACTTTAGACAAATCAACAAGAGCTTCATTCTACTTGAAGGAAGCTAAACCACTGAAAATTGTAAATATTGGTCTTATCTGCAATTTATATAGCGCCAACGCATAATGTAAACAGTATCTATCGATGGCGCACTAAGCCAAAACCAGGAAGAGTGAATATTCAAAAGAAGTATGCATGGAAACAAGTAGCCTGCAACTAATATAATTGAAAAGAATTTAAACTCTCAGATTTATTTCAACTGCCAAACCACAAGAACGAAGAGTCTGCTTTATAAGCCTATACTACATTCATTTGTAATATAAATCCACGGTTTCTATTATGGATCTGATCAAGAACGAAGAGTCTGCTTCACAAACCTATGCTACATTCGTTTATTTTCTTGGCGTTCCTCTAACCATCTAATGATCTAATCCATCAAAGAAACCGTGATTGGGGTGGACCGTGGGGTGTTCCCACAAATCGCCACGAGCACAGCTTCCGGTTCGCGTAGGAAGCGATCCAGTTCCAATTAAACTATAACCGGTTTCCATAGCAATTTTAATAAAAACAAAATTCAAACTAAGTAAAGTTAAAATTCGAATGACTTCAAAATTCCTCGTTTGTCTGGTCACGTGATCTTCAGTTCGACTATGGAAAGGCGTGGCCATCCCAATTCTGATTTATTCCTCCAGGTTACGGAAAGCCGTGTGCATTTCTTCGAACAACTCGTCATAGTCCGCTTTTATCTTCACTTCGCCGTCTTTCATAGGATCCTGAAAAATTCATGCCAGTTTACATTTATTTCGGAAGTAGGCTACATGCAATTGTATATTCGAACATAGTTCAAATCAAATCAAATCTTGTTTAATCTTGTTTATTCATAGCGATCAACAAATCAAAACAGCAAAAGATATATAAAATAAGAGTAGGCCTATGCAGTGAAATAAGGAGCTAACAAATTATTATCATCTATCATTTAAAAGATCACTAAGAAAGGGTCACCCAGAAAGGGAGTGATCCCGCTAAACCTGGGCAACCACAAAAAGGAGTTTCTATCAAGATGGTGGTGACAGAAGAGTGTAGTTGTTTTTAGGCAATGTAGGCAAGTTGAAGTGCGACTAAAAGCTAAGCTAATCGCAAAGTTACTGGAGAAGCAGTTATATCAAATCAACCAACCTTGAACTTCATGCTGCTGAGCTTGTAGAGGATGTCGTTCATGTGGTCACGGATCGTTGCCCACGTCACCTTGTTCTCACTCTGCGCCGTCGTTTCGACCGAATGACGAGCAAGGTCGTAGAAGGTTATCATGTTACGCAGCATTCCAACGGCTTTGTAGAACGGACAGAATCTGCGAGCATGACCAGAAACAAGTAAGTAAGTAAGTATGTATGTATGTGCTTTATTGAACCACCTGCAAATGCACTGCGGAGCATCGAAGAAGATAAGAACAATTTACGCGTGTACAATCACATAAATAATCATAATATGCAACTACAAAACACTATAGACATCATTGGAGCTGGAAAGCTTCTGTGACACGAGCCAGAAGCGTTCGTGAACAATGTGTGCCTTGCGATTAACTTTAGACTAGCGCTTTAGAAACAAAACTGGAGATGACGACTTCTTAAACGGATTTCCTACAATAATTGCGTTCGCACAGAGTCCTGCTTTACCTATCATATGACGTATAGCCATTTTGCTGGAGGTAGTCGTCCTTCAGTAGCTTAGCTACCTCGAGCGTTATCTTGTCACCTTCTGCCAGAGATCCCTGTATAACACGAAAACGAACTTCACTTGCAAGTTCTGGTAATGGTTATTTTGAAGCTGCTATAAATAGCGATTGATGGGGCTGAACAAGTTGGATGTTAAGCTATAACCGGACATTAGTCAGTCATTATTTCACTCAAAAGCCGCCAGACTGCATGGATGCTGTAATTTTAGAAGGTGTTCCGCTGACAGAATGTGCTTAGACAATTTATGGCTATAAGTCAACTATATAGTGCCACATTACTTTTGAGATTACATAGGACCTGGTGTCTAAGTCTTGCTATAGATAAGCTTAAGGACTTATTCAAAGTCACTAACCATCTTGTGGGAGGCTTGAACTCATACCCCCTGAGAGACAAGTATGGCCATCAAACCAATCAGCTGTCGTTTTACATAAACTTTATACTCTATGTTTTAACTTCGTACTTCATACTTCATACTTTATACTTTAACTTTATACTTTGTACTTTAACTTTACACTTTGTACTTTATACTTTAACTTTATACTTTATACTTTATACTTTAGCTCCATACTTTTTACTTTATACTTTAAAAGCAACTTAACAACATCAAAAAAACTTTTATGGAAAAGGACGACTCTGGTGGCAGCTTCTAAAGTTATTGTAACGGTATCAATGACTTTGAGAGATCTTGTTAGTAATTTCTTCGTTAATTATTTGATTATGTTATAATTAACAACAACGATAAATAATTTTTCCCGCAGGTGAGTTAATTACCTTGCCGACGAGTTGCACGATTTCCGACAAGTCTTCTTCTTCTTGTAGAATCTCACGACACTGAAACGAAAGAATAAGATATATTTGATTCAATATTCTCTTTTGCCATTTTAGTTAACAATTAATAATAATATTATTATTATTATTATATAGGCCCTAGCTATTGCAATGGTAATTTCAGTAATTTCAGAGAATGTGCATTTGTTTCAAAGAGTATGTACTTATACTGGCGAGAGAATGTAGTCAATGCAAAGAGCATGCAATTAATTATTAAAGTAAGCTTAATCAAAATTAATCGGATGCGCAAAAATCATTTAATTTTGGAATGATTCCTACATCGCATAATCCAAATATCTGAGGCGCTAATCTAAAGTTGATAACAAGGGCACCAGTTTGTTCAAGAGCGCTGATGTAGCTGCATACACATCAAAATGATATGATATAATGATATAATACCGATGATCTGCTTCCATTTATATTGCGCCCGTTCAAAGACGACTCCCGCCTACCTTTGTTCTGAGCGCAGTGAACTCTGGGAAATGTTTGTCGTAGTAGTCATCGAGTGCTCGCATGTATTTGCTGTAGCTAATGAGCCAGTTGACGGACGGGAAGTGTTTGCGTTGGGCCAGCTTCTTATCGAGGCCCCAGAAGACCTGAACGATGCCGAGGGTGGCCGACGTCACAGGGTCAGAGAAGTCACCGCCAGGGGGCGATACTCTGGTCAACAGAAATGCAGAATATTCAGATTTAAATTTCAAATCAGGTAGGCTACGAAGAATTATTGTTATATGGAAATCAATTTCTGCATGCTAATGCTACTGACTTCATGATCGCGACGTAGCCTATGGCCTAGTCGTATTGGGTACGTAGTATCTGCCCGTCTAACTGTCTGCCTGCTTGTCTGTCTGCCTCCTTAATTACCTACCAAGCTCTATGCCTGTCTACCTGCCTCTCTCTCTCTCAGCCTAGCTGCCTGCGTGTTTGTTTGCCTGCCCACTTTCGTGCCTGTCCACACGCCCACTGTGCCTACTTGTATATGCGTGCCTGCTTGTCTTCTTGTTTTTCTCCTTAAACGACTGGCTCGATATTTTGACCAGATTCTTGTAAGGGACGTTGCACTAAGTGATTGGCTGTATGAACCAGTCTGGCCACGTTAAATTTCAAGTCCCTTCGGACACTTACTAGCCGACACTAGCCGACACTCACCAAATGCAATTAGACCTCAACAATAAGAAGCCATACCCAGATTGTACTTACGCTCCTACGATGGTGACGCTGCCCTCTCTTTCGGGGTTGCCGAGGCACAAGACCCTGCCCGATCGTTCGTAGAAGGAGGCGAGGCGAGCACCGAGGTAGGCCGGATATCCGGAATCAGCCGGCATCTCGGCCAGACGACCAGAGATCTCGCGAAGAGCCTCGGCCCAACGAGAGGTGGAGTCGGCCATCATGGAAACGTTGTAACCCATGTCACGGTAGTACTCGGAGATAGTGATTCCTAAAGAGGAAGTAAACATAGTCTTGAAGATGGAACTCGCGGTAAGTTGTGTGATTGGCGATGCTTACGTGTTAGAAACAATAATAAATAATAGGCCTAATTATTACAAGTCCTGTTGGTCATGGTAATGTTGACAACGACGAAAATAAGGCGATGGAGAAGGAGAATAATTATGAAGAAAAAGAAAAGAATGGGAAAGAAGAAGTAGGATGATGAGGAAGAAAATAGACTTGAAACAATATGTCTATTGCGGGAAAGATCGTGGCGTTTTGTTGGGCTGATGATGAAACGGATAAAGATAATAATTAGAATTATAATGACAAAGATGATTACTATGAGAGAAATAATTTTTTTGACAATGATTATGAAGGTAATTATGACAACGTGAAGATGATGATAATGACGATGAAAAACACGATAACGATAATGACGATGATGATGATGATGACAACGATTACTACATCATCAGATACTACACTGTGTCCGGTTAAAAAGTAGCCCCCACAACAAAGTGTTATAACTCGGTCAAAACGTTTGGGATTTGTCTGAAATTTCAAACACACCAACAGCGGCCAGATTTACACGAGATTCTAAAACCGATTAGAAATATACGTGAGTTTGTCAAATTTATAAGTGTTTGCGTTGGAGCACCAACAAATTGAACTTTCCAACATGGAAAACTTGAAAAGAAGTGAAATTCAGCTAAATATGCTGTTCAAAATGTCCATCTTGTTCACGGACACACGACCGTAGATTAGACGCTACTGTTTGATGGTCCTGTTGATGATCACCTGGTTAAACAACTGCCAATCTTAAAATAGACGCGCCCTACGCCCTACGGTTATCGATGTCATGAATACGCGTGAACAAAAAACGCGCTCC
The DNA here is from genome assembly GCA_945859605.1 of Lumbricus rubellus. NCBI lineage: Eukaryota > Metazoa > Annelida > Clitellata > Crassiclitellata > Lumbricidae > Lumbricus > Lumbricus rubellus. Next base: position 41,542,174 of record OX243816.1, on the reverse strand, counting down.
TTCAGTACATGTACTCCGGATCAAAGTCTGGACTGCTGGACGGCCACAGCTGCAGGATATGAAGCCGAGTGTCTCCCGGGATAGCTATTAACCTACTACGTCTACGATCGTGTGTCCGAGAACAGGAAACACATTTTTCGCACCATAATAGCTGAATTTCACTTCCTTTCAGGTTTTCCATGTTGGAAAGTTCAATTTGTTGGTGCTCCAACGCAAACGCTCATAAAATTGACAAACTCGCGAATATTTGCAAACGACTTTGGAATCTCGTGTAGATATGGTCACTGTTGCTGTGTTTAAAATTTCAGACACATCCCAAACGTTTTGACCAAGTTATGACACTTTGTTGTGGGGGCTACTTTTTAACCGGACACAGTGTATATATACTTCTACTTCTCAGCGACCTCCACAATCAGAGACATCGCTTACAGCTCAAGCCGAAGCCGCTGCTGCTAGTTGCCAGTTGCAAGGCTACGAACCTGTGTAGATGGAAGCCTCTCTGGCTGCCACAGGCATGTTGGAGGTGTTGGCAACCAATGCTGTTCGCTTCATGATGGATTCGGTCTTTCCATCGACTTCCATTGTTAACTAGAAACAATAAGATTAAATCATAACAAAGACGATTAACAATAATGCTATGTTACGTTATGCTATGTTAGGCTATGCTATGCTATGCAATTCTGTGCTATGCTATGCTAGACTAGGCTATGCTATGTTGCCTCTGTACGCCTATCTTTGAAAAGCATCGATATAATTACAAAATACAATAATACTGGTACCCTATTATTCGTCGATATCAACTGGTGCCATGCATATATTAACTAATTTAACTGACCTCTGGGAAATCTCGAAGTACTTCTGACATCTCGTTTCCTCTTTCACCGCATCCGACGTAAATGACGACGTCACTGTTCGAGTATTTGGACAGCGACTGCGAGATGACAGTCTTGCCACAACCGAACGCACCGGGAATCGCAGTCGTACCACCCTGCACACACCTACACACACCAGCACATCGAATAGCATTTCACATCATATTCAGCGTCATCGTCGCCGCCGTTGTTGTCATCACAATCATTATCAATATCGTTATCGTCAACATCATCATCATCATCATCATCATCGACATCTTTATCATCCTCGTTGTTGTCATCGTTATCATCATCGTCGTCGTCGTAATCGTCGTCATCATCGTCATCGACATCATCCTCGTTGTCGTCATCATTATCATCATCGTTGTCGTCATCGTAATCATCATCATTATGATCAATATTATTATCACAATTCGCTTAAGTTAAACAGCTTAGCATAATTTGAATCTGTGTGGATCACAAGACTTGTAATAGCCTAATTATTATTTAGGTTAGGTTTACTCAAACTGAATTAAGATTAAACTTAGACACGATTAGAAGAAGAAGAGAAAAGGGGGAAAGCAAGAGCAAGAAAAGAACAAACCAAGAAGAACAGGAAGAAGAGGAGCAGTCATTATGACTTTACATTCCTGAGTCAGGCATGTGTAAGAAATGTTCGAGACATCATTTTCTTAGCCTCGGCATATGAGGGAGGGCGGATGGCCAGTCCTCTCCCTCGCCGTCCAATCTCCCACCGACAGTGTACGGACGGTGTACTCATTTCAGCTGAACTGGCTACAGCTCTCAGATGGAGCAGCTTTCTTGAACTCATACCTCTCTATCCATCACACTATCAAGCACCACATGACTTACGGGAAGAGGGCATCAAGGACCCTTTGGCCGGTGAGCAGAGGGTGGTTGGCGGCCAGCTTGTCGGCGACTGGACGAAGGGTACGAACCGGCCAGACCTGCATCATCGTCAGCTGCGTCTTCTCGTTGTCGAACTCGATCTCCATGACGACGTCCTACGACAACAATTCATTATATAGCGCAAAATGAAGAAGAAAGAATTAATTGAGAGACTGAGCATCGGTCATGAAACTATAGGCCTACGCTGCACTGCGATATCGGAACATAACATTATGTGCTTCAGTTAACTACTGTACGGCATGTACGCGTAGCAAATGTTTTACCTTTTCATCATCATCATCATTTGGAGCGCCTCTGAGGAGTTCTCTTGAAGTGGCGCTATATAAATGTTCGATTACAATTACAAATACAACATCATTATCATGACCTACACAATAATTTCAAACCACAATTTATTGTTTTAGTGCTATAACACTGATAAACAAATGACAGGGTGGTACCAATGAGTAACCCCTCTCACGTTGGTGAGATTCAATTCAGTGATTTGTTGAAGTTGTTGCTTACCGTGACATCGTAGTTTCCGCTGTGTGCGACGTAGGTCACTGTGCCTGCACATTTCGGTGGAATCATGACCTTGTGCTTGATCAACGTGTTCTCCTGTACGATGCCAAACAGGTCACCTCCTGTCACGTGACTCCCCACCTGCCAATCATCATAAAGTCATCGATATACGAATGCAGGTGGTGACAATAGTAGCATTTACCTACTGATGGTAGCAGTAGATGCGGTAGCAGTAGTGGTAGCAGTTATTAAAATTGTAGTGGCAATGAAAGTAAGCGCAGAACCTAATAATATAATTATAACAGTTTTATTGCAGTAATTATTTTAGATTTTGATTTTGCTGTTAGGCCTAGTTCTGTGATTTAAGCTTTTTGTCACTAGCAGGCACAGCTGTTTTCGATAATTAATAATTGCTATAGTTCTAGTTATGATGATCGTTCCTACCTTGATGTTCGGTAGTATCTTTAGATCCCATTTGATCTGCCTGTCAAGTGCTGGACTGTTGACGCCTTTCGGAATGTAAATGCTGTCCGTCAATATATTGATGTCCTTCAACGGTCTTTGGATTCCTAAGAGAAGACCATTGAGATGTATGATATATTATAATAATTATTATATAATACATCTCTATGGAGAAGACCCAACAACACGCGCATACATGTCAACAGATCACGTGTCATGTCAGCAGATCACGTGTCACGTCAACAGATCACGTGTCATGTCAACAGATTACGTGTCAAATGACGTCACGCCATGTCAAGAAAGTTACCGTTTCTATGTTACAGTCGTTGCTATGCTAAATTCGTTTCTATGGTACGGTCGTTGCCATGTTAAATTCGTTTCTATGTTACAGTCGTTGCTATGTTAAATTTGTTTCTATGTTACAAGGTCGTTGCTATGTTAAATTCGTTTCTATGTTACAAGGTCGTCACTTAGTTGAGGTCACTTGCCAGGATAGTCATTACTATAAAATTATGTTAAGTCGTTGCCATAGTTATAGTCGTTTCTGTCTTAGACTCGTTATATTGCAGTCATTACTATGATGTTAAGGCCGTTGGTATTGCATAGTCTTAGCAATATTGGAGTCGTAATCGTTGCTTTGGAGACATAGCTTACCATCGTAAATGTTTCCACAGATACCGGGACCGAGTTCGACGGAAAGAGGTTTTCCAGTTCGAAGGACCGGATCTCCAACCGTTACACCGGCTGAAGAACATCGTTCGTCAAGAAAAACAAGGATCCACCGTAATGTAATGTAACGTAATGTAATGTACTGCAATGCGACACGATGTTAAGCAAAGTAATATTGTTATCTCACTCTATGACACTATGACTTTTATGAGCAACGAATTTGAATTGTTTGGCGATGGTTAACCCTGTAATGCCGGAGGGTATAGGATTTCCCATACCAATTACTACCATCTCGGCATTAAAGGGTTAAAGAATGCACGTGATGATCGAGTAGGCCTAATTGAATAGATGAATGAACCAACTAAGCATAAGTTTCTGTCCTTGGCATTTAGATGTATTAGATCGGCCACTTTGTATTATTATAATAGTTGTGTTAAGTTATCGCTTTTGGCAGCATAATTATTATGGATAACCAGGTCTTGTTGTTCGTTTTCGCGTGACCTGCATTGCTCAGTCTCCTTCTTTGTATGGTTACGGGAAAATAAATGAAAATAAAGTGAAAAGAAATTAAATAGGTTGAATTGAACGAATGAGGTATGGAGAAATGAGGGATCGAGTGAAGGATACAGGTTTCTTCGTAGACTTGTATGGTCGCCATGTCTCCTTCAAGTCGAATGATCTCTCCAACGAGTTCCTCGTGACCGACTCGAACCAGTTCGTACATGGCTGCACCGGCCATCTTCTCAGCCACGACGACTAATCAACAACAACGACAACAACAACGACACCGTTTATCATCATGTTCATCAATCACGAGAATTTGTATATAGAACCTCTTCAATGGCACTACTACCCAATTATAGCGCGGTCACATAAGACCATCTTAAGATAAGGAAGGAATGCCTGAGAAGGGGCATTTAGGAAGGGCGCTGTAACTCTTCCTCCTACTCATTCTCTTCCTCCTCTTAACCCTACCTCCTAACCCTTCCTCCTCTTCTCCATCTCTTCCTGCTTCGATTCGTAATCAAAATCAGATATATATAAAGTGTTTAAAATCTAATGCCATCATCACCAATAAATACACCTGCAAGTCGCCATCCTCAGCAAATTATCATTCACATCATTGTAATTCTCGCATTCGTCATCATCATCATCATCAGCAGCAGCAGCATCTTCATAACCAACATCGTCATTCAGCGATCCTCAGTTTGTCCCTTACACAATTTCGCCATCACTTGCAGTCTGTATCGCTTGAGGGTGATCTCACTGGTTAAAGCCAAGAGTGCCATTGATGAATGCTTTCTTGAAGTGGCGCAAAAAAATTTCAGATTACAATTACACAATAATTATTACAACGAACCTGGACCAGACACGGCGTAGACATATCCGTAGAGCGATTCCTTCTCGACATTTCGGATCTTTGGAAGTTCAGTCATTGTCTCTTATAGCATCCGAGACAAAGGCTGATGAAGCTGGTCGGAAGAAGAGGAAGATGAAGATGGAGGAGGAGTCTCTGTTCGTCTGCAGATGATGCTTCTGCTGCTGACGATGCTGCTGAAGCTGCAAGGTCATTAAACAGAAGATCAATTACATAATAATTGAAATATTAATTATTATTATTATTACTATTAATTAATTATTTAATATTATTTGTTGTTTATAATAATATTATATTTATTGGGATGATACATCTATGTCTTAAGCCAGGTCTTGATGTTTGCCCGATAATCTAGTCACTAGAATCTAGTCACTAGATTCTAGTGGATAGGTTTCAGAACTGTCAATCAAGATATACATGTAGGTGCTCAAACCCCACCAAGGCTAAACGTTGTTTAGAGATCTCTCTGCTCCTTTCACGCCTCCTAGCGAGTGAGCTGAAGACACTAAATGCACGAGCGCTGTAGATGGGACGATTCAGTGAGTAGAGAGACAGACACACAGAGGGAGACAGAGAGACAAAAACACGCACAGAGAGACAGAGAGGGAGACGGAGAGAGACGAGCAGAAATGATAATCCACCAGGCAGAGAAAGTTGAAGTTGCTGATAGCCTACATGTACATGTACGTCTTAGCATGATTACTCTTGGATTAAGCTATAGCCCATAACACGAGAAACTAAAGAAGACCTGCCGGTTATGCGTGAAATTAAAAGCCATCTCGACTCCACTCTTTAAACCCTGAATAATTATTGTAGAATCTTCGACGAAAACACTATAGAGACCTGCAGCCAAAAATTGGATTGAGTTTCACTTTGATATCCACGAATTCACGTGATTGTAGGCCTATAATTGTAAGAAACTTAAACTACCTTACTTGCTAGTATTTCACTCTCGCGTACTGCAAAGTAGCGACTTACCTGGCCGACAATAGAAAGGTGACTGCAGCTAATACAGGTGAATAAAGAGCGTTGAGCTTCTTCGGAGGACTTGTTTTAGAACAGGTTCGTTTTAACCGCGGCCAGTTCTTCAGATCCAGTTCTCGCTGAATGAACTAGTTTCGTCTCCCGACAACCCAAACTTATAGCCTACACTTCAACGCACATTACACCAGGCGGCTTTAGTCTATAAACACGCAGATATGCATACATATATACACATAATTATATACACAGTTATACATACATACATACATACATACATACATACATACATATATATATATATATATATTGCATTGCTTGTTGACAAGTGGTCCTAATTAAGCGAAAATATATGGTCCCTACTGCAGGGCCAGCCAATCAAGTTTTTACAACTGTTTACATTGCATCATTTTCAAAGTTTGAGATCAGCTGCAAGCGAAGACGAATTATCATTTCATATTATAGCAAATAATTGATTTTTGTAGCGCATGTAGATTATTTTTCTCGGCAAAATTCCGTATAATCGTACAAGGCAAAATATGCCTATTGTGTGCTTCATCAACTTTCCGGCTGAATTTAATCTAATATTGTTACCACCTTTAAATACTCAGTGTGTCTGTCTGTCCGCCAGGCTCCGCCTGTCTGTTTGCCTTATTGTCTGTTTGACTGCTTCTTGTCTGGTTGTCTGTCTGTTCGTCTTCCTGCCTGTCTGTCTAGTGTCTGTATACATCTATGATTGATTATTTGGTGCTGTGACTGTGAAACTTGCAATAATATTGAAAGCTTCTGATATTATCAGCGAAGCTAATCAAAACCAAGCGTGACTGAACACTTACTATAAATTATCTGCAGGACCTATTATACTATTTAGGCCTATGTGCTAGTGTGTACCCCGGGCTTAACGACACTTTCATATCGAAGATGATTAGTGTCGGAGGCAGAGTACAACCTTTCACTCCACGTTTATATTGCGACCGAACCACCCGCAGTAAAGATCCGAGAAATTAATCTCTGATAAACCGACCGACCGGGAATCGAACCCGGACCGCCGGCGTGGCGAGCGGGCTACCAACCCACTCGGCCACTCAGGACCTATATACCTATATTATACTAGGCGACTGACTATATATATATATATATATATAACACTGGGTCACGTGGGCCAACGCAGCCTGAAAATCTTCCGGGTATCAAGAGAGTCATTGCAGGAAGAGTTTCAATAGAGTCAGAGGTCAATGAGGTCACACTGTCTGACTTTTACAATTTACCTCTCTGTGCAATATACCCTCAACGTCAATAGTTAGATTCTCATCACAATAATCTATATTTTCATCACAATAATCTATATTTTCATCACAATACTCTATATTTTCATCACAATACTCTATATTTTCATCACAATACTCTATAATTATATTTTCATCACAACACTCTATATTTTCATCACAATACTCTATAATTATATTTTCATCACAATACTCTAAATAGTAAATACTAACCTATAATATTATACTCTTCTTATAGCATTTTTAGCGCATTTCACTATCGCAAAATTTAGTAAACTCAACATTTTTCAAACTCTACCCACACGGCGACATGCTCTAAAGCAAAACGCAGCTTAAGGGCACCAGTTTATTTACGAGCGCTGCTTCAAGCTAGAGAGAGCTGTTCACTAATTTCAAGTGAAGATCCAAATCCCATTGTCAGAGTGACCATAGACACTGAAGTCAGAGGACCCTACCCATAATTTTCCAACCCCATCTGCTGGCTGTCCATTGTCCCAATACTCCACGCCCCCTTCCAAGTTTTTAGACGTCTTTGAGTATACAACCATAATTTTTCCATTGCGTGCAACAACAGCATGCTATTTATTCAGGGCGCTCGCCCGCCAATGTTCAGCAAACAAAGCCTGGGTGGAGTATATAGAGAGAAGTAAGGACCCAGGCATATGCCTACTCAGGTGAGAGTGGGACAGAAAGACAGATTTACCATTAGAAACAATAGCTGCAGAGATTGCGTGTTTTCAGCATTTCATAGTATTCGCCTACTCATTATAATTATTGTAATCTCTTCAGGCCATGTTTACGGTCAAACCGTTTGGTAATATTAAGGACCCTATAAACAGACCCTAGTGGATGTATATATATATATATATATATGTATGTATATATAAGGCATTGATATATGTGTATGCATGTGTACATAAATTTTATGTGTGTATCTGTATAACTATTAAGCTTATATTACAATCCCATTCAAGCCATGTTTACGGCCAATCGCTGTGACAATATAATGGAAGTATTATCATACCTACGAGGCTACGCATATAAACACAAATGTACCCGGTATATAATTATATGTATTGTATTCCCAATGCATACGCATATATCATATATATATATTATGTATATATTATATTATATATATTATATTTATATATATACATGTATAATGGTAGCTCAACTGCTCAATTGAATGGCTGCATGTCTAGACTCGGACATCCTTTTATTTGAACAGAGGACCCATCGATTTCATGCGAACCGTGACTGCAGGTCTATAAGAAGATTATACTTGCGCGCAATATACACCGTGTCTAAAAAAACTGTGCAAAATTGTTTTGTCAGAATTTCGTCAAATTTCCACCAATCTTAATAACTTATGGTAGGTAGATGGCAAAATGGCTGAAATTTTATGCTATATATAAATTTTCTACCTCACCTGACTCATATTGCCGCACTACCTTGTTAAACACAGATACATGTACCAATTTTTTCATATAACGGCGACTCGAAGCTTATCTGCACTGAAACCCAATGCATCGAGCCGGATGTCAAAGTGAATGAGGCATATGCCTACTATCACGACAACCTTCTTGCCCAGAAGATAGCGTCAGACATACGCCGGGTAACCCAGGGCGAGTTTATTTTCTTTCAACAGGATGGCGTACCGGCGCATCGAGCGCGCGGCACCGTCTCTTTCCTGGAGCGAGAGACGCCCGACTTCATCCCTCCAACACCGTGGCCGCCGATTTCTCCGGATCTTAACACAGTAGCATAGAATTTATTTCAGCTAGTTTGCCACCTACCTACCAAAAGTTATTGAAATTTGTGGAAATTTGACGAAGTTCTGAAAGAAACAATTTTGTAGTTTTTATTGAGACACGGTGTATATTCGTACAGTCTCGTGACGCTATCACGTGCACGACACTTATGCATATATATACATAATAATAATAATATACATGTACATTGCATATCATATATATGTTACAATAATATTATATTATATTGTATACTTTATACGTGTGTAATATGCTTATGAATCGCATATTGGCTACTCATACTTTTTCTCTACACCGTATAGCTACAATTATTCCTCTATATCTGCCACTGTCCACCGTGCATGCTATAGATTCAAAGCGCAGTGCTTAAAATGCCATAAATTATACGCACGCACGCATAGCTACCACAGACACTAGGCCTATCCGGCCACTAACGCCAACCAGTCCAAATATATAGATGTATCATGCATGTATAGGCCATAGTCAGTTTTACCTGAATAGGCAACGTTTTAATTAACATGATACTGTAACCACTCGGTAGGCCTACTGTGTTACCCCGTGTAAAACCTGCACCATACGCTACTCATAATGCATTGAACCTGACTGAGCTAAGTTTAAATGCTGTAGGCCTAGTAGTTTAATTTAAAAACGGCAAAACGCTGCAGATGTACAATGACATGACTGACTGTAGGCCTATGGCTACTCAGAGCATATGGTTGAGTTCGTTAGTATCTGTTTTTAATCTGCATAACTGTACAGTGTACGCCAGCTAAACGATTTTCATTGTTCCAATGAAACTAGACTGTTGCAACTCACTTCTCTGTCGTATACCTCAGTTTAAATGACGGATGGTGGTCTGACAGGCGGATGCATTTGGGTGGGATGAAATTTGTAGCGAGAGACTTATCCACTGGTTGGATGGACGGATAGATGGATGGATAGATGGATGGATGGACGAATGATGGATAGATGGATGGATGGATGGACGACGAATGGGTGGGTAGATTGATGGATGAGTGGATGGATAATGGATGTATGAATGGATGAATGGATATATGGACGGCCCATTCATCCAGGTGCTAGACCTACATCGTGCATCGTCCGGGCAATTGTCTCCCTCGACCACCTGTTTCATTGTGTACACCAACACGTGACCTGTCTCTTCTGCTTCTGCCGTATACACTGCGTACAACTTGTCGTATTACTCGTATATAATAATATGCGGAGTCATGCGCGCACTCAATGATCGAACATCAGTTATCGATCTGTACATATTAACTCGACACGTGATCTGGCCGATTGCATGCTGGCAGATGCATCGGGGGCGGGTTGAGCGAATGTGGGCCACGTAGGCTGCAGGGCAAAACAACCTACACGCCAGCATGTTCCTATATAGTTTCGATCGTCCCTGTTTCCCATTCAGCGAGTATACGCTGAGCAGAGTTTTAAGGGCACGGGCGAGGTTTTATTCTGGGATGTAATGCACACCTATTCAACCATAGACATATATATTTTCGAGTAAAACAATGGATAGCTGTCTGTTTTCGATTTGTCTTGAAAGTAGCATAGCGACATCAATGTCGTTGCCAATTGGTACTGTCCGACAAAGAATCAATCAATTGATTGATTGATCTCAGTAGTACATAATATACAAGTGTAAGACAATAGCAATATATCTACGAACAATAGGCACATCTGAAGGGACGGGTCCCGCTAGATGGGGTGACTGATCAAGGCTTAATAAACGTGAAAACTATATTAGGATTGAACCAGAAATAGAATTTGCATTCATATAATTATCTCCTATAGCCTAAATGAACGAATACAGATTAAACTATACTTTTAAAGTGGGAAAGACTTGAGGCCGTTCGAATATCGTATGGTAGAATGTTCTACGCCAAGGGTCAATTGATACCTTAACGAACATTTTCGGATGTTGGTTCTTGTGAAATTAGGTATGAAAACACACCTACCCAATGTAGGCTATCCATACAGCCACAAGAGATCGACAGCCTCTGGCAGAGATAAGCAATATGAAAAAGAATATAGCATAGATCAATAGCAGCTTCACATTAAGCATCCTGCCTTCCTCTTTCACCCAGTGTATTGATTCTACAAAACAATAGTGTCATCCACTACACACCAGGTGGTTTCAAATCGAGCTGGCCATCCCACAATCAAATGTCAGTCAGACGTGTTGTCAATTTTTGCAGAACATGGAAAAGCGTCAAAGTAAACGCGAAAATTTATTTTCGTCTGTGGACCGATTAACCTTAACCTTCTAATTAATAGTTAATTAAACAAATGTCGGTCGTCGTTATTGCGTGATCTGTTGTTCAATTTCGTCTAATCAGGACATCGTTTGATTATGATTTTCGTGCGTTTTATTCAACGCAGAAATCCCAGAGGAGCCGTCGCCGTCGCGTGGTCTGGCGTAGTAATTCACGGATTGCGTGGATCTAACTAGGTCGATGCACGATGCAGACTGCCCAGCCCTTCTCATACCTGAGGACGGATTCCCCGGCGGGAATTCCAGGGAACTCGCCGCGTCCCCCTCATCACGCACCACACGCGGGATTCCTCAGGACTCCCGAATACCGACAACCAACATTGAAACTGTCGGCGACAAACGACAGAGAGGATGTGCTAAGACGGAACATCCATCGGGAGCTAGAAACGAGGATGGGATTGGTAGGGGGAGGACATCGGGACCAAGGAGGACAAGTGGAGGAGGACGTAGGTGGTAGAGGGAACCACCTGGAGAGGGATGGACGCAAAAGGAAGCGGGTGGATGACCGAGCGGTGGAGGGTAAGACCCGGCGCCCTGTGGAGCGGGGTGGACCCGACCGCTTGATGCGAGACCTTGCCGATTACGACCACCCTCGGATCAGGGTCAAAGTTCATGGCCTTCCGCTCCCCGCACCCCAACCAGCGCCTGACGGTCACGTGTTCTACACTGGTGCCAGTCTCACCCCACACAACAGACCCTCGGACGCAGACTCCGGTTGCCAGAGCGACCACTCGGAGGTCCTGCTCTTGCCTCTGCCCCCTAAGGACAAACGAAGAAATATAGCGAAAGCCAAAAGGACTTCGAAACGGGGAATATCGAAACAATCTCCACAGGGATATTCGAAGAAAGATCCGCAGGGGTTTCCGAAGGAACATCCACAGGGATTTTCAAAGGAGCATCCACACGAATTTTCAAAGGAACATCCACAGGGATTTACGAGGGAACATCCACAGGGATTTGCGAAGGAATATCCGCAGGGATTTTCGAAGGATTATCCACATGAATTATCAAAGGAGCATCCACAGGGATTTTCGAAGGATTTTCCACAGGGATTATCAAAGGATTATCCACAGGGATTTTCGAAGGACCCTCGACCAGACGTCGTGCTAAGACCGGTCTCCATTGAACATCCGGGTATCTTTGACAATTTCGTTCTCAAAGGTAGACACGACGTCGAACGACAACAAGATGGCGGAATTAAGTTTTCAGACGAACTTCCGGTTCGAAAGCAGTCCGCAAACCACCACCAGCAGCAGCAGAACTACACTTCCGGTGATTATCTCGAACCGTCGCCGCGGGTCGCAAAGCCTAGCAACGGTAACCACGGCAACGGTAACCACGGCAACGGTAACCACGGCAACGGCAGAGACAACGGACACCGCGCGAACAATGGTAACCATAGGAACGGTGTCGATCAGAAAACTGTCGTCGCATCCGGTGTTTCAAACGATATCCCTGTGTTCGTTTCAGTTCCGTTCCGCGGTTCCAGTGCGTCCGTCATATCCGGATCCAGATTCGGTGGATCGCAGGACTCGGTCGTCGTGCCAAGAGGACAGAATCAGAGACGTTGCTGCCATGGCAACGCCGTTACTATGGTGATAATACTCGTGCTCGTGCTTTTTCTGATTGGCTGCGCTGTTGGATTCATCGCTGGATGGTTTGGCCGCCAGTCGGCGCTGACGTAACTTTCGGTTCATCATTCTGACTGCGGCTTCTTATCTTATTTTATCTCGTTGAGCAATCATTTAGTCTCATCTAGTCTTATCGATAGTCGCGTTCAATTTAATCTAATCTTGCATTTACCGATACTTGTATAATTGTTGTATAGCCTAATCTAATCTAATCTAGTTCGAATATATATCTTCGATTGACTTGAATCCTGTGTTTAGTCAGACGACTCAATTGCTTTCTTCAGAGTATTTGAAACATAACTTATGACAGAATAGTACTAGGTTTAAATGCTAAAAATATAATCTAATTACATTGTACTCCCTTTAATCGCTTCTTATTCTCAGCAATCCCTATAGGATCAGTTTTCCCCCATAGTAACTCCACGCCTTCGGTACCCTAGGCCTACTTGTCCTGCCTTTTGCTGGAAGAATATTGCCACTGACCATGGCCGCCTGACTATCTCTGCAGGAGGGGGAAGACACACAGTGGAAACGACAAGAGCTTGAAAATGCAAATCAGGAAATTAAGAACATGGATATTTTCACAGAAATATCTAAAATCTGCATTCATATATTTCTCAGCTTCACTTCTTCGTATATAAAAATCATTCTAGTAGCCTATCAGTCGGCTACTGCTTTAGCGCAAAGAAATCCGTTAAAGCCAACAGTTGTAGCCTATAGTCAAAAAGTATATGTCTATTTTCCAGGGGGTGGGGGGGGGGCAAGTTCCCGCTCTTACCGGCATGTACGGTCGCCCATACCAGTGGCAATTATATAGATTTAGCCAAATTCGTTTTATGACAGCCAATAAACATATATGCAGTACCATGCAGCGAATTGTCCAACTTATGATTGATACCAGCTGCAGCGGCAGTATCAATAACGATTATAAAGAGTCAGGGCATTGTCAGCTGAAGGAGTATGCAGGCATTAAGTATACAATCCTTTCGGAAACAGAAATATATAACCGATGTGCAGATCCGTTTTAATAACAAGAAGACGAGGACGCGATGCGCACGGACAGCCAAAGCTAGAGTCACGCATGCGCACGCATGCGCACCGACGACCAAAGACGGAGACACCATTACGAGATAAATCCCACACTTGATTGTCTCGTCCGACCACGTGATCACGTGATCACTCGCGCCCTTATAAAGGCAGCGCGGACACCTGCTCTGACATCGCCTGACGACACGAAGGGAGGAAGCAGAGAAGTAGGAGGAGAAGGAGAAGGAATCGAGGAAGGAAGTGGAAGAGGTGAAGTCATTTACGTGCATTCGAGTTTGCAAGGCTTTGTGGTGGTCAGGTGGTAATTATTAGTCGACTTTGGACGAAGAAGAAGAAATCTTTTCACTTCTCTTATGATGAAGAACAGAATGAGTCTCTTACTTTCGCTGTTCGGTGAGCTACAAAACTACTTAGTATTTTTTTTACAGATTTACGTATTATGCCCTATGTAGCGTCATTTCTAATAATTATTATTATTAACAATGCTGTAGCCTATAATAGCCTATAGATCTATGGCTAATGACGAAACTGGTTAACGACGAAAGTCTCTGTTCATTACTGATTGGCTTTAAGTGCATCCATTAAACATTATTCTTAGCTATTATATCTGAAAAATACGAATGCCTAAATGAAGAAAATTAATCTGTTAGCTCTCTAATAAAAATCTAAAACTACCGAATGGTCAAAATTAATCCGAAAATTCATCAAAGGTTAATTGTTCAATTTTTTCAATTTCATGAAATCTTGCTCAGGAATACGTTAAGTTTGGTTATGCATTATGCGCAATGCGTGCGGTACAGTACAATGCAATTGTAATGTGAGCGTAATTTCATATAGGCACGGGCGCTTCAGAAGCGTGAGTGGAAGCCAGTGGCGTAGCCAGACATTTCTGATGAGGGGGAATTATGGCCGGATGCTTGTTTTTTTCTGATATAATTGGACAAATAATCTTTAAAACGTTTTTTCTTAACCAATGAGGGGGTTATCCTATTTTGCCTTTAAATTTACAGGCTCGTCCTTTTCTTCGTTTGCTAAATTGCTGAATATAAGTCTACGGGAGTCCTTAGGAACTCCGTGTGTGGCTGGATCTTTTTTAGCGTGCAGTTGTACACAAAATGTGCAGTTCTACATGGATCTGTGCCGTTGTAGAAGCACTTCTGTACAGTTAAAACTTGCAAAAAAGGTCATTGTCCCGCGAGTTCGAGTAACGGTTCCATGACACTTAATCCCGCGACACTTAATACCGCGGCAATTAGTCCCGGACATTTAATCCCGCGACACTTAATCCCGCGACCATTTCATCCCGCGACACTTAATCCCGCGACCATTTAATCCCGCGACACTTAATCCCGCGCCGATTTAATCCCGCGACACTTAATCCCGGCGACATTTAATCCCGCGTCACTTAATACCGGGAAAGTAAAACAACGTTTACAAAATAAGTTAAATTCTATAAATAGGCATATTCACAGCAATATTCACTTTGTGTTTAAAAAAGAGTTCAGCCTTTGCAGTAATATATTATAAAACTGTACAATTCGGAAAAAAACAATAGTCACAGCAATATTCACTAATAAAAATTATCAAAACTGTACAATTTGAAATCCTCTCTAAAATCCTTTATAATGATCGTTTTATGTACAACTGTGTACAACAGAAAAGCTGAGCAGAGGTAGGCGTACCTAATTGGCTATGTGGACAACAATAGTCAAACCCCTACTTACAGTTGGCTATGTGGACAACAGTAGTCGTACAAATATTCGTACTCACGTGTGTACAGGTATTAAGTGTCGCGGTATAAAATGTCGCGGGATTAACTGTCGCAGGGATTAAATGTCGCAGGGATTAAGTGTCGCGGGATAAAATGACGCGGGATTAAATGTCGCCGGGACTAAGTGTCCGGCATTAACTGTCGCGGTATTAAGTGTCGCGGGATTAAATGTCGTGCTACCCGAGTAACTTACCATGGAGGACGGGAAGGCAAAGAAGGGGTTGTGCAGTTCTAAAAATTCCTTAAAAACAGCCCTGGTGTGTGGAGCGTGATGAGGGGAACGCGGTGAGCTCCCTGGTATTCTCGCTGGGGAATCCGTCCTCAGGTAAGAGAAGGCTTGAGCCGTCTGCAATGCTCTGCATCGTTCATCGACTAAATAGATCCACCCAAACCGTGAATCATAACGCGGCGGTTCCTTTGGGATTATTTTCTTGAACGAACGGATACAATAATAAAAATTATGCCATTGTCTTGGTTAGACGAAATTGGACAATGGACACGTAACAGCAACCGACATTCGATTAATTAATTATTAATTAGAAGGTTAGTCAGTTCAGACATTAAAAAATTCCAGTGATGTCCTTCGATGCTTTTCCCCCGTATTCCATCAAACAAATTAACAATGCATTCATTTTTTTAATCCAATGTAGACAAATTGATCATTTCCATTCGAAGTCATAATACACTCGTCGTTTTGGGTCTCTGTCTGAATCACCACCTTTACTTTTTAATGCCATCATTTTTGGACTAAAAGGAGTCCTCAAAATAATAGACGTTTGGCTCCTCAGGTCAACGATTGCCTAATAACAATTTGCAAGTCAACATTACATGGCGCAACTTCTGAAACTTGTCAAAAGCGCCGTCTATAGGCTATATAAGTCTTACATGAGCCGAAAAGATGTCAATCAATCATAATTTATATAGCGCCCCTTCAAGGTGCCTTCTGAGAGGCGCTCTCGGCCCAGTATAGTGTAGTCCTAAAAAATGAAGTGGGGAACGCTCTTTATAATAATATTATTAGTAGTAGTATTAATATTAATATTACATTATCCCTGGAAAAAAGTGGGGGGACGGCGTTCCCCCGCGTTCCCGCCCCACTGCTACGCCACTGTCTCTCGGCCGTGATCAAACGAAAAAAACCAGTCTTCAACAGTTTGCGAAATTGAGAACATCTTGGGAGGTGTCGCATAATCAAGGGAAGTCCATTCCAGGTTGTTGGACCAACCACGGAGAACGAACGCCTTTGCATTGTTACAGAGCGAGGGAAAGAAACCATTAAGTCACCATGGACAGCAGAGCGCAGTGCGCGGCGGCCTATGCATGTGGAAAGGGTTATGATTAGGAACAGAAAGTCTATCAATAATATTAATCAAGCAATGTTCAGATACCTAGAAAAACCACCGTAATCAGTGCAAATCCGTAAAACTTACAAGCGTCTTACTAAGGTCGTGCAGAAGCGCTCCAGTTAACCATCAAGCTTATAAAATTATATCATTATATGCAAGGTAGACTTGTCCATCTTAGTAGATGCTTATGTGCTAGACACCGCAGGGCGCCATGCGATTTCTCCTCTTCGTCGTCGTCGACTTCATCATTTGCGTCAATGTCCTCATAAAATTACGATTGTGTCTACGCTGCAAGTTGTCGTTACAGCAATGTAATGTAAATCTTATAACTGCTCAGCGTCACGCAAGCGTCACGTTGCTAGGAGACGGGATTAGCATCAACATTGCTGCAGTACTACACTGGCCTATAATAATAATTATTTATTAAGTCAAGAATGGTCTTTAGGCTCGTATAGGCCCTACCTAGGCCAGATGGTTATCATGCTGGTTGAGACATAGTGGTGCGTGTGGTCGTGTGAGTTGTGGTATTAAGCAGGCAGAAGGGAAAGTCCTATGGGGAGAAGAATAGTGACTTCGTGATCCCATTCATTAGTCAGATTTTAATATTGTTTTGACTGAAGAGAAATTAGCATGGCAAACTACTGAAGAGCGCATGAAATTCGGCGTTCTATGGATACGTTCAGTATGAAAAACCGGTTCACTATTGCTGTATAAAACAATTATATAGGCCTATCTGTCTGCCTAAGTTGTCGTTACAACTGTCTGTCTACCTTCTGTCTGTCTATCTGTATGTCTGTCTGTCTGTCTGTCTGTATGTCTGCTTGTATCTGTCTGTCTCTGTCTCTGTCTCCCTCCCGCGCTCCCACTCTTTCCCCTCTCTCGCTCCATCTCTTTCTCTCCCCCTCTCACTCACTCACTCTCTCTTTTTTCTCTCTTTCTGTCACACCCACACACCCACACACACTCATACACACACCCACACACACACACTCACACTCAAATCGCCCACGACCAACTTACACTTCTTCAATTCATTCGACTGTGAAAGAGCTGGTTTCTGAGACTGATCTTTTCTGAACGCTGTAGAAATCTGGAGGTTACGACCATTAGGTCTAGGTCTATAGGCCTATATCGTCGAATACTTAGACCTCTCGTTCGTTGCCAATAAACTTAACAATTTAATCTGTCGTTTCGACAGAGCTTTGAATGTCAGTCGAAATGGCAAAGCCATTAAACAATTAGACAATACGGCGTTTAATTGACGGTGGATTTGTCAAGAGTTTCTTTCCTATACGTGTTCTCCGGGTCTCAGAAGTACTCCAGTCCATGCGAGCCCACCGAAAGCACGTATAGACTGAACCTCTACGGCTCGCAACACTTAAGGTTTCTGCAATTGCGTTCGACAGTGAGTTAGACAGTTATATACAGGGTGAATATAATATGGAACAGAACAATAAAATCGCGTATTGATAGTTTTTAAGCAAAAGGGTCGTGGAAATCTATATGGAACCGGAGCATGCTTTCTCCCATTTTGAACCTCGGAATGTGAGCCTTGAAAAATTAATAATACCGTACGCACCGCTGCCTAATACAGACACACGCATTGGCAGAATCCAATACACGGACCAATGGTCAGGACTATGTCATTATAATATAATATATATATGATATCATATATTATATGATATCATATATAATAATTATTATACATACATACATAGGCTATATAGGCCTATATATACTATCCATATGTTTGTGTGGGTATAGGCTATGCGTGTATTGAGGCGAAAGATGGCCACTTGTTGGTTCCTAGATCAGCCGGAAAGCGATCTGTCCCCTTAAGACATGGAATATTGATTGTGCCAACTACTTAATGCATCTGCATATCTTCAATTATCACTCTGTTGGGTCCACCGGAAACTCTGTTATACCGCATGATGTATTAAAACCAGCTCGTGTTAACAATGCACTATAGGTGCAGAGTGGAGACAGGTTCAGGTTTTCGCTGCGAGTTCACGCCGAATGGGATGCTATATTTTTGCTTTTTTAAAAAGTATTTTTGCTTTTTTTAATAGAACCTGCATTTAGTAGCAAATGTCGGAAAATTTTTAACCCAATTTAATTGACATAATTATAGGCCTACAAAGAATTAATTTTCAAAAATCCCTGATATGCTATATTCAATTGCAAATTGTAATATCTGAATATATTTGATTAATTGTAATTAGATAAGGTTTTTGTAGAATTTAAGGTGTGCGATGCTACAGTTTGAAAGGCTATTCGGGACGGTTGTGCAGCATGCATCATGCTGGTGCTACATGTATAATTATGCCGATCTCTGGTCTGTTGGAAAATTGAGCAAAAGAATTCGAAGTCCATTTGGTTCACACGTCAGCGACTAAAGAAATTGTTCCACTTTAAAAGACAATAAAGCAAGACACAGGCCTGATAACAAAAGGAAATGACCAGGTCACTTTCAACAGTGTAGGCCTATAGACTAAAATAATTACGGTCAAGTGAAGGCTATACAATACATGTAGGACTATTCGAAAACTGACCAAGACTTAGTCTAGAAATAGCCTGTGCCATTGATGCACAGTATCTCGTATGTATTGACGGACTCATTTGCTCCGTTCTAAGCAAAATATGTCTAGGTAGTGCCAGTGAATCCAGCGGTGGGAGGGACTGAAGAGATTTCAGAGAAACTATTACTGTAGCGCCTTTTGTTTTCGTGGCCAGACACACGGCTAGTCAACTCGTTGCTGGTCTTATGAACGTTGAGATGTGTGCACCTCCAACAAAATATGCTCCTCTTGCTTCGGCATTCATTCACTTTCTTGCGTTCGTCCAATCATTCATTCATTCATTCATTCATTCGTTCATTCATTCATTCATTCATTCATTCATTCATTCATACGTTCGTTCATTCATGCATTCATTCAATCATACGTTCGTTCGTTCATTCATGCATTCATTCATTCATACGTTCGTTCGTACATTCATTCATGGATACATTCGTTTGTTCGTTTATTCGTTCGGCCCTTCGTCCATTCAATAACACCAAAACTTGGAGACAATCCGATACCTGACGAATCAATGACAAAGACACACAGAACAATAGAATAGTCCTACGTCAGCGTCTTGTGCTGCCAGACAAAACCACTGTCTCTACTCTAAATAGCTCCTGCTGCACAGTAGCAATTGGAAACCTTGACAACCACATTTGTTGTGCTCATTTTGTGTCCTTATAATAGTGGACCCAATTGCTGGACTAATAACATTGCTCATACAGAGGACTATAGCACTTCAAAAATACCCGTGGGCGCCTATAATATGTTTTATTCCTTATAGATGCAATTCTGATGCTATTGTCTGTTGTAGCTCTATTGTCTCTGCTGCTGATCGATGGAACCGACGCCGTATCAGACTCGGAGGAATTCGCCGCCGAAGGAGGAAAGTGGGAATCGAACCCCGACACTCACCCGATCCGGCTTCCCCTCAGCGAATCCTCCCGCCAGATTCTTCTCGGCCTCGATCCAAGCCAAAGGTTTGCGGGTCTCAGCGGGCGCCAGAGAACCGCCGGTCAACAACGTTGGGCCCTCCTTCCGGGCTACCAGACCCAGTATGATCTCAGTCAACAGGGACAGGAAGAGGAGCTCGACGACCAGGGAGTGGGAGCCAGTAATCCCTTCGCAAGCCGGTTGGTGGACGTCCTCGTGCCTGCGTCGAAGCGCCTCCAGAACATCCTTGGTCCACGGTTGCAGAGGGGAGTGGGAATGATGAGGATGGGATGAGCAAATACAGCGACAATGACAATACCTATTGTCTCACGAATAGTGTAGATCACGAAGCTCATCATTTAATCAATACACTGTCGTCGTATAATGTATAGCACACAACCCTATCGATGTGTGCACGTGTTTACAGAAATCTAGAGTGATATAATGCATGCCAAGCATCATAATAAGTTCTGCTTAATTAATATCCCTTTAGATCTTGTAATAATAGATAGGCCTACGTTTATTCACCACACGGGTAGAAAGTACAACAACCAAAATTAGGTATAGGCCTGCATACAGCTAGGTGCAAAATTGGTATAGGCCTGCAGTTTCTAGAATTAGGCCTATATCTAGAACTGCAATTATGAGTAAATTTACGCTGCACGCCTTGAATTCGTGGAATTGTCACTGTTGATATCGATGGTTTTAGCGTTTATACGCTTTAACTAAGTATATAAGCAAGTACATGTACATGTAAGTAAGTATCCTCGTGGCCTTCAATTACGCCTGCTAAGCGCTTAAGCAAGCGTTTTGAGCGGCAATCTATGTTGTAACCAATGGTAGTTTAGTATTCAACAATTCCTAGATATATGTTTCGTACAGGTTGTGGACCACTTGTGGTTGTTTTCAAAAATTGAGTACGGACGTCTAAAATAAAAAGTTAGAATAAATAAAAGTACTAATGAGTCGTTGTTTGAAATTGATTTTTAATTGATCTTTGGGCTACATAAATCTAGATGCTTTGTGTGGAGCGGTGGTCTAGTGGATTTGTTCGTCGCCTTGCAGCCGAAGGGTTGCAAGTTCGAATCCACCTCAAGTCGCCGCTTAGGGACCTTGGGCACGCCCTTCACTCGCAATTGCTCAGCGCTTCGGCGTGAAATCCAATGCAGTGTCCGCACTGCATTCGGGAGCGCCTCTAAGTAGTGAGAGAGAGAGAGAGAGAGAGAGAGAGAGAGAGAGAGAGAGAGAGAGAGAGAGCTTGAAGGGGCGTTATGACAAGTACACATACAAATAAATTAACCCTCAGGCTACCAGGGGGGTGGTAACCACCCCCCCCCCTAGGTTTTTTCGAGTTCAAACTTTTCCGTATGAAATAAAAATTTGACCTTTTAGGTAGCTGTAGGGGGTTCATTTGCACACATTTTGAGGTAAAATGTGTGATGATATACCATACCATTCAAAAGTTATACCCATTATACCCGAGGCACCAGAGGGGGTGGATACCACCCCCCCTAGATTTTCGTCTATATTTTATCCGTCAATTAACATTAAGAGAAACAAATTATACCATTCTATAGAGGGAATGTGGGGCTACATTTTGGTGGTCACGGAGTTGTCTTTTGACAACCGGAAGTGCTCAAAATAAATTAAAATATATAAAAAGGTGTTTTATTTTTGTAAAATTTACATGTTTTTTCTATTATAACATATCCATATTTTATTTTTTAAGAGAAATAAATTATGTCATTCTATAGAGGAGATTAAGGGCTATTTTTTGATACCAATTAATTTGTCTTTTGATGACCGGAAGTGCTCAAAATAAATTAAAATGCGTGAAAATGTCGATTTTTTTCGACGCAAACCGACAATGGCATAATTTCGTGTTTTATATTGATTTTTCGATAGATATGCATGTTTTTTCTTTTTTATTGTACATAAAAAAGACTTATAACTGGTTTTTATAATTGAATATATGACTATATTAAATATAAATTATATATATCATGTTCTACACACACAGAATCCAACATTTTACTTATGCGCAAGTACATGTTTTGTGAAGCTATGGGTGCTCATGGAAAAAAATTCATAACTTCGGGGTGCATTCATATTTATTAAGCTTAAACCTAAATATATCATTTTGTGCAGAAATGAATGCTGAATCCATTGGTGTATTACAAGTTATGATATCTCAAACCAAACCCAAAATCCAGGGGGTGGTATCCACCCCCCCCTTGGTAGTCAGTGTTACAAAAAAAGCTTGGTAGCCCGAGGGTTAAGTAACAAGAACCTTCCGCTTTGGCGCACGTTGATAATAGTAATAAACACAACCCGATAGGACTACGCGACTACGGGGGCTAAGGAAGACCTATATTATAGTGGTCTCAAGCAATTTTAAGGGCATAGGTTTAAGTTTGGGGTAATTATTTCGATCGGTCAATTAATAATTATTAGTTATTTCTGTAATTATTACTAGCTTCAGTAGCTTGCAACTATTAATGAGTATTGATGATTTTGATGAAGAACTACACGTTGCAATAATCTGACGAACAATAGAACTTAATCAGCTTCATGATTGATCTATCGATAAATGACAATGCCGTAATGAATATCCATGGCTCCCTCTCTACCAATCCCGAACTACGCCACATCACATCGCGTATACTTTGGCAGTGCCAGTCCCAAGCCTGGAGATAGGAGGAGGGCGACATTAATCATCCTTGATATGACACACACTGCCGATAAATACCAATTATTGAACAAACTCTGTCAATCATGATTTCTATAGAATGTCGAAAATCAACTCAGATATTATTGCAAGCAGCAGCACGGGCGGATCCAGGGGGCGAATCCGACCATGGTCCCCCATTTAGAAATGCCCATGTATCGTGCCCCCCATTTGGTTTGAACAAGTTTCGAACAATGCATAAGGGTATATTTCGAGGACATTTGGACTGGATGACTACTATCCTTTTTCCAAAATTTCGACCAGACGACTTAAACAAAAGGTCATCAACTTTTTTGGCGGATACCAAAGAAAATTTTTTCAGACCCAAGGCCAAGAATTTTTGGCCTCCCACGTCCAAAGTTTCTGTATCCGCCCTTAAGCAGCAGTAGCAGCAGCGGCAGCAGCAGTAGCATCATATCTATCGATTCCCGTCGTCCATACACATCTGTGGAAGTCACTCCCTCCCTTCGAAGTGCCACTTGCAGGTGAGGAGTGCAAAGTGCCTTTCGAAAGCATGAGCCTCCAACCCACGGCTCGCTGGGTATTATTACTTCAGAGGAATTGCAGAGAAGTGGTCATTAGCTTGCAGCGTCCCTCGCGCAATTGTCCGCAAACATTTTGGCAACCAAGAAGACCATTGATCATTATCAGGCCGTACCACCAGCAGTACCCGCCGACACTATACGGACCATCTTTACGGACCATTGGACACTTGAAAGTGAATCAATTTGGTCGAGCATCATCATGTTCTTATGATAACCGCGGCAGTGGCAATCAATCAATCAATCGATCAATCAAAAAAAAAATTGGCAGATGAAAGTCGATCAAAGCTGACATCGGAACTTGGCTTTACAGCCAAGCTGCCAAAACGATATAGCATGCCTACATTGGACCCATACAGAACACATAATTATAGGGTTAATTTAGAACCCATCTGGGGCTATTATTATTATAGAACCAATATTGGGTCCATGCTGCACCACTTTAGGAACCATGTAAAATCCATGTGTGGCCGATATGAAACCTGTATGGGTCGGCATTGGACACATAATTATAGCCTATAGAGCACACATGGGCCCATATGGGACTTGTTTCAGACTTATATGGAATTCATAATAAATAGTCTCATTTAGTAGCACTAACGTGACTTAATACCATGGTTTACTAAAGCGTAGGGAAATAAATTATCTAGCCTATAATATTCTCCAATCATGATCAGCCGAAGAAGATTGACATCATTGCCCAGACAGTGGCGGCGCCAGGATTTCAGTTTGGGGGGCTGAATTTTCTGGAATTTTTTACTTTTTATCGGCCAAAATTTCTGACGACCTTTTTTTAGTCATCTGGCCGAAATCTTTGAAAAATTTCCATTTTCGCCGCCAAAATTCTGATGACTTTTTTTAGTCCTCGGCTTTGATTTTTTTGGGGGGCTGGACGTCCAAATTATAAATTTTTACATGGAGAAAAAACGGATCGCCTATTTGGAGGGCTCATCCCCCTAGCCCCCCTTGCTGCCGCTACTGGACCAGCATGCCGTGAAAGACGACGACGACGATGACGATAACGATAACAATAACAATTAAAATAATAGTAATCTTCATTTTTAACAGTGTTGTTGAAAGTATCGGGCAAATGTACTTAAGTAAAAGTAAAAGTAAAATGGATTTTAATTACTTAAGTAAAAGTAAAACGTACTCATCACAAATTTTACTTAAGTAAAAGTAAAAAGTAGCCCCTTTAAATAATACTTTTTAAGTAAAAAGTAAAAGTACCGAGTCTTTCTATAAGCTTAACTCAATCGATTATTAACCTTAAAAAATACTAATTTCTCGAAATGGCACTTATCGTTGAGTCTAGTACGCACGCTTCCGATTCATTGTTAGCACAATGCACACATGAAGAGTCGTTCTACTGCAGAAATGGCAGTGCATCCAGCGTGCACCACCCATCGAAAATCTATTTTTACTATTTTTTAGGCATGAAAATTTGAATAAGCTGTCTTAGCTTAGCGAAACGATATGTTAATTAGCGCGTTGAAGTAACGAACATTGTAACGAGTGTCGCATAAATTGTAACGAAGTAAAAGTACTGAAATATGGGTAAAATGTTACTTCGTTGAAAGTAAAAGTATTTCATTTTTTCGATACTTCGTTACATGTGAAAGTAAGCTTACTCAAACTTTTACTTAAGTACAGTAACGCGTTACTTTTACTTCGTTACTGTACAACACTGATTTTTAACTTCAAACTGACACAACACAGTAGGCTCCTATGGTTGCAATAAGTAATGAACAGATGATTAGGCCTACAAGTTATTACAAGAGTTGAATAAAACTGCAGTCGGCAGCCATGCAAGGTGTCATAAAGTCCTACTGCTCAACTTACCAACGCCATCTGTCGAATATAAGATTAAGTGGGTTGATCCTTTCAAGGGGTAGGCCTATATAGCGGGGAAGTGATCCAGCATTCGTGCGCGCTTCGTGCCAGAGTGCTTGCGTGTCGTACTATTACCATAAACTTCTCGAGATCTGAACGTCGCTATATTTCCTACTTCTAGGCCTAACTGCACATATAAGGTGCGTGTTCCATATGTTGCAGAGTAGATCTTCAAACCAAATCAATCTGTAATATGGAGCACGTTTCACACTTAGAAACACGAATCGCTAACTTTGATCTATCTGTGTTTATTTGATATTTTGTTTTGATTTATTTATGTCTTGAATCTCTTGAGTTATGCCTACTAAGTCTTGCATGCGTCTTTGGAAACTGTGTGCTTTACCCGAATGAACCCATTCAGGCACGTGCTCTAATAGTTACAACAGCGACTATAAAATGTTACAATCGTGGCGCTATAAGAGTTCTGGGTTACGTCGACGGCGTGTAGGCCCTATACTAAGCTAGCTTACACTTAGGATATAGGATATATATAGGATATATATAGGATATCTATATAAATAAAAATGAAACTTTGCGATCCTGCGGTCACGATCACGCCGAAAGCTACGCATCAATTGTTTTGAAAATTTACCAAAACCTTCCATTCCGATAGCGCAAGGTCACGACATTTCTTTCCCCGAGAAAAACCCAATCGTTTCCACAAAAAGTGAACTTTGCAATCCGTTCGCCCGCCATTTGTAAATTCAACGAAACGGCACGCTTGCAAAATTTCACAATCGTCTTTACCAGAAACAAAGTGACGAAACATTAATGAGTGCGCGTCCCGTGACGTCATAAGCGACTCGATAAATAATTACGTTACGGCCTT
>OX243816.1:41383818-41515564 GCA_945859605.1 Lumbricus rubellus | reverse complement strand
CCATGGCAACACGGAAGATGATGATGACGATGATGAAGACGACGACAAGGATGACGATGATAACGACGCTAAAGATGCTGGTCCATCTCCCGGTTCCACCTCCTCTGACTCCATTGCGTTATTGTTTCTTGCAGCAGAATTCTACATAGACAAAGATAGAAACAGAGATACTTATAATTATGACCAGACGCACGTAGACTAAGAAAGACGCATAGAGAGAATGACACGCAGGAAGATATGAAGAGGGACTCGTGCAGATATTATAGAGGCGACATTTAGGCAGACAGTAAGGCATATATGAAACATGCACGTTAGAGAAATACATCAAAAGCATGCATAAGGAGCCATACAAAAGACCACATGCATCCAGACAAAGAGACTGATAGACAGACAGACAGATGACAGGAGGGCAGACATATTAGACCAAACGTAATTTAAAATAACGGGCTGTAATGCGATGTAAACCTCCAAAAATTCTCGACAATTCACAGAGAACAGCGAAAAGTGAGCGCTGTATCAACTGAAGTCAGTAAGAGTGGCGCTTGAGGTACATGTATACTGCACAATCTGCACAAAACCATATTGATAGGCAACAGAGAGGCAAACAGAAGGCGGTCAAGAGAAAGACGTCCACAATAAGACGGACAAACAGGCAGACTTAGCAAAAAAGTTGACAGGTTATTGCACCGCTGCCCTTCTGAATGAGCTAGTGTTCTGCTATATACCGGTAACCTTGGAGTAGAGCTGCAGAAAAATTGGAGTTTACGATTACGATTTATTCGGATACATTTTGTTGGATGACGATTAGTCAGTCAATAAGCTTACCTATAATTACTATTACTACTAATATTACTGCTGCTGCTATTACAATTACAACTACTGCAACTAAGACTACGACTACTATTATACAATGTCATGTACATGTAGCTGTTGACGATATACTACTACTGCTACTGCTACTGCTGCTGCTACTACTACTACTACTACTACTACTACTACTACTACTACTACTACTACTACTACTACTACTACTACTACTACTACTACTACTACAACTGCTACTACTATTGCCACTACTATGTATACTACTACAACTACAACTACAACTACTACTAATTCTACAACTACTACTACTATTGCTACAACAATAACTACTACTGCCACTATTACTACTACTACTGCTATTACCACTACATCAACTACCATTACTACTATTTCTGATTGTGAGTTTGTGAGTATATAAAAGGCGCTATACAATTGCTCTGATGCACACATTGCGATCTACGCTCCATAACTTACCTGACTTTGACTGGCGTCGACCTGTGGAAACCATCCATCACCGTCGACCTCCACCTCCTCATCTCCGTATCCTAGCAACGCATTGCATCTCTGCATCTGCAATTCAACGACTCGCAATCTCAACTTCAATCGTTCCGTTTCCAGGCGCAAGATGGCCGTCTGCTGGAAAAGTACGCAGAAAGATCCGCACACTACAAGGGTTAAGACAACGAGACACACAGCGCAGGTCAACCGACCCAACGCTGGATTTCGTTGTCTATCAGTCACAGAGATATCCAACCCAACTCCCGTGGGACCTTTGCTATCGCCTTCCGTCAGAGTTGGATTCCGTGTCCACTTCGAATCCAGGGTCCATCGTTCCGTTTCCATATCCGTTGCACAGACGGGTCTCTCCTCCACTCTCCACGGCCTAGTGGACTAGCGGAGGTGACCGAGGCACGCAGTGTATCGGTTTCGAAACGAGGCCCAATATGGCCGATCGTTCACGAAACGCTCCGGCAGATGGCAATGCGTACAATGGTCTGAACACAATGAATGACTAAGCAAGGACCCAACACGACTGTTTACCAAATAGAGCGACTCTAAGGCCGCGGCAAGAAGGCCTACGCTAGGCCTACATGTCACTCGACCGTCAGACTAGTTAGTCAAAATATATCGGCCTATTATTATAATGCGAGTCTTCTATTTCAAAACTCAAGTATTATGTTCATGTGAAAGTCCAGTGGCATCTCTTCATCTTTTAAACTGAAACTAACTGAAGAGAGATAATTTGGCAGCAGAATGCTTTTCTTTCCAAAACCCAGTTTTATTATTTTTCAACCACTATAATACGTCGCCAGGATACGTTACTTCAGAAGATAAGTGCTATACAGCTACATTATTATTAATGGCCATTGACACCAATTTATACGTGGGATTGGCGATCTTCAACGGTATAATCAACACCAACTTCCAGTCTCTTGTCAAACGAGTTCATACATGATCTGACAGGAAAGCAATTTTGATCGGAATATTGGAAATAGAAAATAGAGAGACATAGAAGAACATAGCATGGTTCAATGTGATGAAATACATATATAACATCATTATAGATCTAATTTTAATATCACGTATATATATACAACTATGTCATGGGTATCGTACATAGTGGAAAGCCGAAAGTTAATATATGCGTCTAAATATATTTATATAAAAAATTTAAATTAGCTTAATTAGGTCTAAGTCGACGATTGGAAAACAGGAAGTGAATTAGCATTGAACATTGCCTTTAAACTCTCCTCTATTTATTTACCATTCATTAATTATACGGGTTGTTCTGTTGGTGCGCAGAACTGAGGCCGATCGAGCACGCGTGACACCATCCAGGACCGTCACAGAAGCCGTAGAGACTATCATAGCCATGTGGTTTCGCAACAGGTGAGCTGAATGAATGTGCTCGATTGCCCAGTGCCTATAATATTAAAATATGTTCATTGTTCATTGATGTACTTCAATGACCCAGAATGCCTACTGACGTTTGAATATCGTTTTATGCATTTACAGTGTCCTGCATTTGCTTAGCTTTCAAGCAGATATCTTTCAAGTTTGCGATTATGAGTACGATTCAGATACACATTATGAGTGTGCCTCAATCCTCTATTGTACCAATGCGCTAGTGTACAAGTCTGTTGTTTTATCGTTATACGGCTAGAGAAACGTTGACCAATTGAGAACGCCAAAGTGCCAAACTGAAGCACCTCTGGATGAACTTTAGAATCGTTAGTTCACCATTGCAAGCTTGAGAGATCTATTATGGCGTCATTTGATAGCCAAGCGTATAGCTGCGATGAGTTATTGTTGACTGGGCTTGGTCTATAATTATAAAGCACTCGAGAAGGGGAAAACCCAATTCCTACTGTAATGAATGTCATGCTTTGACAGAGATGGCAATGCGGATGTGATGCTCGCAAATACCTGAGCAACTAAGGCATTAGTCTTAGCCAGCCACAAAACCATCGACTATCTTACTTCTTTTTATAAACTTTGCATGAGGTGAACGATTGACATGTGAAAATCCAGTGTGGTTGATCGACAATAATGGCCTTGCCGGGAAAGAACGAAAAAAGTATCAATGGTTTCCCTGTCTGTACCTTATGCACATTCCTCCTGATTCTTGTGCAAAGATTTAGGCAAACAACAATGGGTTGTTGTGTGATAGGCCTACATGAAGATCTTATACCAATATTGGTACAGTGGTTGACTGATATAATTATAAAGATCTTACAGTCATAATGGTATAAGTCACTATAGCGGTTAATTGCCGTGTGTATATCCTATTAGGCCTAACTCATATTCGTATAGTGGTTGATTGGGCCTAATATGTGAAGATCTTTTGTAGCCTACATAGATTAAAGGAATGATAGTTATTGATTGATCATAATTAATGTGAATATCTTACAGATAACTTCCTTCATCTCTATGAACATTTAGACTAAGTATTGCTAACCACTGCGTTACATCGAGCACCTTATTGCAAGTCTCCCATTTGCGGAAACTTATTAAAGAGGCTAAATTCACCATTGTCACCATAACTCTGAGTGAATTTTGCAGCTCTGACATCTCTCACTTCGCGGATATTGTCACTGATTCAACTGCTGCGCTTCTCACATTCGTGGTCACCTATTTAAACTATAGGCTATGAGTCTTGATAATGTTCTGCAGGAATTTTAAATAGAAAAAACTCTTATGACTAGGGTTATACAAAACGTCACCAGGAATCGACAATATTAATTCCTCACAGGGTCTCTCGCAGCTGTTCTTATGCATCGTTTGTGACCCCCAAAATAAATCTGTCTCGGCCAGGGTAGCCCACCATTGACCTGGGGAAATAGCTGTTGTTGCCCCAATTTCCAAGGTACGCCCCATTGCTGGTCTTACCGTTCTTAACTCAATTAACTCAGTCCCAGAAACGCCGATCCTCTCAGTAATAGCTATAGTTGAAGAAATTGTTGTGCATAGCTAGGCCTACTATAGCTTCCTGTTGTTTTTCAGCACGCTGTGTCATCAGTTCGCTTTACATTCTATGCAGGTATCACTATACGTCTGCAGCAGGTCTTGTCTGTCTCTTTCACCAATTAGGCTTAAGTGACCAAATTTTAAAGAACATAGCAACTACGTTCGTTGTCTCCTTGTTAAATTTTCAAAGGAATTCGACAGTACCAACCTGAGGCAACCTCTTGACTCGCCACAAAAAAACCAATGATGTTCAATGTTCCTCTTAATGTCTTTAGGGAACTTGTCAATTTCTTAGCGGTCGAACGCAGGTTGTTAACGCAGATAGAAAATGATCTAACTACTTTCCAATTACACAAACTAATGTAGGCTACAACGATCTGATCTATGGTTAGTTCTGTTTATTGTAATAATCGCGGCTCTCCGTACTTTCTGTGACGACAACCATATGTTTAATGATGCTGATGCTGCATGCTTTATAACTGAAGGTTTAGGTTTGAATACACTCATAAGAGAACGGTTCTACAGAACAACAAGCTCAACTAGCTCATTACTGTGCACACGAGAACGAGGCAAACTTAGCTAAATTGTGAAATATATAAATGCGCAGTTGAATTGAATTAAATTGAAAAATTTCTATAAAATTATTTTACAATTTAATTTTTGGGAACTCCCGGCCCATGGAAACATAACAATTACTGATAGTCAATATATGTTCGCAGTAGGTAAGTAGGATCTCACAAAATAAGTAAGGACTTTGAAAGTGGGTGTGCCACTCTTACCCTACCCTACCCTGCTGCTTTTGAACCACTTACCCCTACCGTTGATATTAGCCCACACTCAAACGTGGCACGTTCTGATCGGCGGGTGATAACTGTACAGGAAGCAGATGACTTTAGAGAAATCAACAAGAGCTTCACTCTACTTGAAGGAAGCTAAACCCCTGAAAATTGTAAATGTTGGTCTTATTAGCAATTTGTATAGCGCCACCGCATAATGTAAACAGTATCTATCGATGGCGCACTAAGCCAAAACCAGGAAGAGTGAATATTCAGAAGAAGTATGCATGGAAACAAGTTGCCTACAACTAATATATAATTTTAAAAATTTAGACTCTCATATTTATTTCAACTGCCAAACCACAAGAACGAAGAGTCTGCTTCACAAGCCTATTATACTACATTCGTTTATTTTCTTAGCGTTCCTCTGATCCATAAAAGAAACTGTGATTGGGGTGGACCGTGGGGTGTTCCCACAAATCACGACGAGCAAAGCTTCCGGTTCGCGTAGGAAGCGATCCAGTTCCAATTAAACTATAACCGGTTTCCATAGCAATTTTAATGAAAACAAAATTCATACTAAGTAAAGTTAAAATTCGAATGACTTCAAAATTTCTCGTTTGTCTGGACACGTGATCTTCAGGTCGACTATGGAGAGTCGTGGCCATCACAATTCTCATTTATTCCTCCAGATTACGGAAAGCCGTGTGCATTTCTTCGTACAGCTCGTCATAGTCCGCCTTTATCTTTACTTCGCCGTCTTTCATAGGATCCTGAAATAAATCATGCCAGTTTACATTTATTTAGAAAGTACATGCAATTGTATATTCGAACATAGTTCAAATCAAATCAAATCTGGTTTAATCTTGTCTATTCATAGCGATCAACAAATCAAAACAGCAAAAAATATATTAAATAAGAGTATGCAGTTAAATAAGGAGCTAACAAATTATTATCATCTATCAGGTAAAAGATCACTAAGAAAGGGTCACCCAGAAAGGGAGTGATCCCGCTAAACCTGGGCAACCACAAACATGAGTTTATATCAAGATGGTGGTGACAGAAGAGTGTAGTTGTTGTTAGGCAATGTAGGCAAGTTGAAGTGCGACTAAAAGCTAAGCTAATCGCAAAGGTACTGGAGTACCAGTTACATCAAATCAGCCAACCTTGAACTTCATGCTGCTGAGCTTGTAGAGGATGTCGTTCATGTGGTCACGGATCGTTGCCCACGTCACCTTGTTCTCACTTTGCGCCGTCGTTTCGACCGAATGACGAGCAAGGTCGTAGAAGGTTATCATGTTACGCAGCATTCCGACGGCTTTGTAGAACGGACAGAATCTGCGCGCATGACCAGAAACAAGTAAGTAAGTATGTATGTACATGTATGTGCTTTATTGAACCGCCTGCAAATGAAAAAAAATGAATGTCCATTGTAAAATCCCATTTCACCCCTATAATAGCACGCTTGAAAAAGCTACCATTCCAGATGTTTTTGAGCGAAGTAATCAGCGATCAATTTCTTGTTAAATGGGGAAGCATTTGATACGAGTTTCCGTGCATGGATAAATTACCGTAAAATATCCAATTCTCCATTTTCCAGGCTATCTCGTCCACAACGAAACCCAACATTGCCGATCATCAGACTGCATGCTCTCTCCAGCAAACATATTATTCTGACTTAATTTGACGTTTCTGGAAAGCTTCTGCATGTGACACGACCCAGAAGCGTTCGTGGACAAGGTGATGCCTTGCGATTAACTTTAGACCAGCGCTTTAGAATTAGAAAAAACTGGGGATGACGACTTCTTTAAAGGATTTTCTACAATAATTGCATTCGTATAACAGAGTCTTGCTTTACCTGTCATATGACGTGTAGCCGTTTTGCTGGAGATAGTCGTCCTTCAGTAGCTTAGCTACCTCGAGCGTTATCTTGTCACCTTCTGCCAGAGATCCCTGTATAACACGAAAACGAACTTCACTTGCGAGTTCTGGTAATGGTAATTGTGAAGCTGCTACATTGTATATGCAACTATAACGAAGAAGTAGCGATTGATGCGGACGAACAAGCTGGACGCTAAGCTTTAACCGGACATTAGCCAGACATTATTTTACACAAAAGCCCCCAGACTGCATGGATAATTTTAGAAGGTGTTCCGTTGACAGAATGTGCTTAGACAATTTATGGCCATAAGTCAACTATTATAGTGCCACATTACTTTTGAGATTATATAGGTGTCTAAGTCTTGCTATAGATAAGCTCAAGGACTTACTCAAAGTAAACAACTTGCCCAAGGTCGTTACCCGGAGTCGAACCCGCAGCCTCACGCTCCGTGAACCGACGCGTTACCGGTCCGCCACCAGGTCGCCAACTATAGTGCCACATTACTTTTTAGATTATATTAGTGTCTAATTCTTGCTATAGACAAGCTCAGGGACTTACTCAAAGTCACTAACCATCTCATGGGAGGCCTGAACTCATGCACCCTGAGAGACAAGTATGGCCATCAAACTAATCAGCTGCCATTTCACATAAGCTTTATACTTTATGCTTTAACTTCGTACTTCATACTTTAACGTTATACTTTTTACTTTAAATTTATACTTTGTACTTTATACTTTAATTTCATACTTTGTACTTTATAGCCTACTTTAAAATTTAATGGTATATTTTATACTTTATACTTTGAGCAACTTACAACAACAAAAACTCTATGGAAAAGGACGAGTCTGGTGGCAGCTTATAAAGTTATTATAACGGTATGAATGACTTTGAGAGATCAATTAGTAATTTCTTAATTAATTAATTATTTGATTACATGATTAGCAGCGATAAATTACTTTTCCCGCAGGTGAGTTACCTTGCCAACGAGTTGCACGATTTCCGACAAGTCTTCTTCTTCTTGTAGGATCTCACGACACTGAAACGAAAGAATAGGATATAATATATTCAATATGCTATGTTGCCATTTTAGTTAATAATAATTAATAATATTATTATTAGATAGTTATTGCAATGGTAATTTCAGAGAATGTGCATTTATTTCAAAGAGTATGTACTTATACTGGCGAGAGAATGTAGTCACTGCAAAGAGCATGCAATTAATTATAATTATCAAAGTAAACTTAATCAAAATTAATCAGATTCGCAAAAATCATTTAATTCTGGAATGATTCCTACATCGCATTATCCGCATATCTAAGGCGCTAATCTAAAGTTGATAACAAGGGCCCCAGTTTGTTCAAGAGCGCTGATGCCGAAGCATGCACATAAAATGATATTAATACCGATGATCTGCTTCCATTTATATTGCGCCCGTTAAAAGACGACTCCCGCCTATATACCTTTGTTCTGAGTGCAGTGAACTCTGGGAAATGTTTGTCGTAGTAGTCATCAAGGGCTCGCATGTATTTGCTGTAGCTGATGAGCCAGTTGACGGATGGGAAGTGTTTGCGTTGGGCCAGCTTCTTATCGAGGCCCCAGAAGACCTGAACGATGCCGAGGGTGGCCGACGTCACAGGGTCAGAGAAGTCACCGCCAGGGGGCGATACTCTGGTCAACAAAAAACGCAGAATATTCAGATTTACATTTCAAATCAGGTAGCCTACATAGAATTATTGTTATATGGAAATCAATTTCTGCATTCTAATGCTACGGTACTGACTGATCCCGACGTACAGCCTGTGGCCAAGTCGTGTCGGGTACGTCTGTCTGCTCGTCTAACTGTCTGCCTTGCTCGACTGTCTGCCTCCTTAATTACCTACCAAGCTCTATGTCTATCTGCCTCTCTCTCTCTCTCTCTCTCTCTCTCTCTCTCTCTCTCTCTCTCTCTCTCTCTCTCTCTCTCTCTCTCTCTCTCTCTCTCTCTCTCTCTCTCTCTCTCTCTCTCTCTCTCTCTCTCTCTCTCTCTCTCTCTCTCAGCCTAGTTGCCTACGTGTTTGTTTGCCTGCCCGCACACCCGCTGAGCCTACTTGCCTATACGTGCCTGCATGTCTTCTCGTTTTTCTCTTTAAACGACTGGCTCGATATTTTTGCCAGATTCTTGTAAGAGACGTTACCATAAGTCACTGGCTGTATGAACCAGTCTTGCCATATTAAAATTCAAGTCCCTTTGGACACTTATTAGCCGCCACTAGCCGATACTCACCACGTGCAATTAGACCTCAACAAACATGTCCTACAGTCCATTTTACATCAGGCACAATAAGAAGTCATACCCAGATCTGTACTTACGCTCCTACGATGGTGACACTGCCCTCCCGTTCGGGGTTGCCGAGGCACAAGACCCTGCCCGATCGTTCGTAGAAGGAGGCGAGGCGAGCACCGAGGTAGGCCGGATATCCGGAATCAGCCGGCATCTCAGCCAGACGACCGGAAATCTCGCGAAGAGCCTCGGCCCAACGAGAGGTGGAGTCGGCCATCATGGAGACGTTGTAGCCCATGTCACGGTAGTACTCGGAGATAGTGATTCCTAAAGAGGAAGTAAACATAGTCTTGAAGATGGGGCTCGAGGTATAGTTGTGTGATTGGCGATGCTTGCGTGTTACAAACAAAATAAATAATAGGCCTAATTATTACAAGTCCTGTTGGTCATGGTAACGTTGACAACGACGAAAATAAGGCGATGGAGAAGGATAATAATTATGAAGAAAAAGAAATGAATGGGAAAGAAGAAGAAGGATGATGAGGAAGAAAATAGACTTGAAACAATCTGTCTATTGCGGCAAAGATGGTGACGTTTTGGTGGGCTGATGACGAAACGGATAAAGATGATAATTAGAATTATAATGACAAAGATGATTACTATGCGAGAGATAATGATTGTGACAATGATTATGAAGGTAATTATGACAATGTGATGATGATGATGATAATGACGATGAAAAACGATAACGATAATGACGATAATGTTGATGATGATGGCGACGACGACGATTACTACATCATCAAATACTACTTCTACTTCTCAACGGCATCCACAATCAGCGTCATCGCTTGCAGCTGAAGCTGCTGATGCTGCTACTAGTCTTGCCAGTTCCAGGCTACGAACCTGTGTAGATGGAAGCCTCTCTGGCTGCCACAGGCATGTTAGAGGTGTTGGCCACCAATGTTGTTCGCTTCATGATGGATTCGGTCTTTCCATCGACTTCCATTGTTAACTAGAAACAATAACATCTTAACATAATAACAAAGACGATTAACAATTATATGCTATGTTATGTTATGCCATGATAGGCTATGCTATGTCATGCAATTCTGTGCTATGTTATGCCATGTCAGGCTTTGTTATGTTATGCAATTTTATGCTATGTTATGCTATGCTAGGCTATGCTATGTTATGCAATTCTGTGCTATGTTATGTTTCGAGATGCTGTGTTGCCTCTGTACGACGGTCTTTGAAAGCATCGATATAATTACAACAATAATACTGGTACCCTATTATTCGTCGATATCGCCTGGTGCCATAATTATATTAACTGACCTCTGGGAAATCTCGAAGTACTTCGGACATCTCGTTTCCTCTTTCACCGCAGCCGACGTAAATGACGACGTCACTGTTCGAATATTTGGACAGAGACTGTGAGATGACAGTCTTACCACAACCGAACGCACCAGGAATCGCAGTCGTACCACCCTGCACACACCTACACACACACACACACCAGCACATCGATTAGCATTTCACATCACCGTCGTCATCGTCATCATATTCATCATCAATATCGTTATCGTCATGTAAATTGTGATCATCATCGTCGTCATCATCATCGTCGTCACCGCCGCCGTTGGTATCGTCATAATCATCATCAATATCGTCATCGAGCATCACCATCCTCGTTGTCGTCATCATTATCGTCATCGTCGTCGTAATCATCATCATTATGATCAATATTATAATCACAATTCGCTTAAGTTAAACAGCTTAGCATAAGTTGAATCTGTATACGGTCGGTATACTCATTAGGTGAACTGGCTAAAGCTCTCAGATGGAGCCGTTATCTCGAACTCCTCCGACCTCTCTATCCATCGCACCCTCAAGCACCACATGACTTACGGGAAGAGGGCATCGAGGACCCGTTGCCCGGTGAGCAGAGGGTGGTTGGCGGCCAGCTTGTCGGCGACTGGACGAAGGGTACGCACCGGCCAGACCTGCATCATCGTCAGCTGCGTCTTCTCGTTGTCGAACTCGATCTCCATGACAACGTCCTACGATAATATTATTCATTATATAGCGCAAGATGAATCATTGATTGAGAGACTGAGCATCGGTCATGAAACTGTACGCTGCTGCGATATCGGAACATAATATTATGTGCTTCAGTTACGTACTGTACGGCATGCACGCGTAACAAATTTTTTTAACGTTATCGTCATCCTCCTCCTCATCATCATCAAGAACAACAACACAATTTCACTATGATCACCGTCACTTTCCGTGGTATCTATCGTCATTGTAACCATACTTAGTGGTATCATTGCCATGGTAACCCTCTTTCCCGCTATCGTAGTCATAATATACATCATCGTAGTCGTCATCATCATTATCAACGTTGCATTAGGAAGCTGCATGTTTTTTTACAAGACATAATTACGCAGTGAAATTTGAATGAATGGGTCCGAATTATTAGAGGGCTTGGACGGCTATTAGTGGAATGCCACTCAACGCCACAACTCAGCCATCAATCTTTTTAATCAATAGCAACAAGCACAGCTGCAGACTTGTCGTTTCAATATTATCCTCTTCTCGGCCTCATGACCTACACAATAATTTCAAACCACAATTTATTGTTCTAGTGAATCTAGTCCTACAACCCTGATCAAAATGACAGGGTGGTATCAATTATTAACCCCGCTCACGTCGGTGAGATTCAATTCAGAGATATGTTCAAGTTGTTGCTTACCGTGACGTCGTAGTTTCCGCTGTGTGCGACGTAGGTCACTGTGCCTGCACATTTCGGTGGAATCATGACCTTGTGCTTGATCAACGTGTTCTCCTGTACGATGCCAAACAGGTCACCTCCGGTCACGTGACTCCCCACCTGCCAGTCATCATAAAGTCATCGATATACGAATGCAGGTGGTGACAATAGTAGCATTTACCTACTGATGGTAGCAGTAGATGCGGTAGTGGCAATGAAAGTAAGCGCAGGACCTAATAATTATAACATTTATATTGCAGTAATTAATTATTGTAGATTTTGATTTTGCTGTTGGTATTGTGATTTAGGCTTAGGCCTACTGTCACTAACAGGCACAGCTGTTTTCGATTATAATTGCTATAGTTCTATTTATGATGATCGTTCCTACCTTGATGTTCGGTAGTATCTTTAGATCCCATTTGATCTGCCTGTCAAGCGCTGGGCTGTTTACGCCCTTCGGAATGTAAATGCTGTCCGTCAAGATATTGATGTCCTTCAACGGTCTCTGGATTCCTAAGAGAAGACCCAACAACACGCGCATACATGTCAACAGATCACGTGTCAAGTGAAGTCACGCCATGTCAAAAAGTTACCGTTTCTATGTTACAGTCGTTGCTATGTTAAATTCGTTTCTATGCTACAGTCGTTGCTATGTTAAATTTGTTTCTATGTTACAGTTGTTGCTATGTTAAATTCGTTTCTATGTTACAGTCGTTGCTATGTTAAATTCGTTTCTATGTTGCAGCCGTTGCTATGTTAAATTCGTTTCTATGTTAAAGTCGTTGCTATGTTAAATTCGTTTCTATGTTACAAGGTCGTCACTTAGTTGAGGTCACTTGCCGAGATAGTCGTTACTATAATTATGTTAAGTCGTTGCCATAGTAACTTATAGTCGTTTCTGTCTTAGACGCGTGATGTTGCAGTCATTACTATGATGTTAAGGCCGTTGGTATGCGGCATAGTGTTCGACATGTTAGAGTCGTAATCGTTGCTATGGAGATATATAGCTTACCGTCATAAATGTTTCCACAGATACCGGGTCCAAGTTCAACGGAAAGAGGTTTTCCAGTTCGAAGGACCGGATCTCCAACGGTTACTCCGGCTGAAGAACATCGTTCATCAAGGAAAACAAGGAATCCACTGATAATGTAATGTAATGTAATGTAATGTAATGTAATGTAATGTAATGTAACGTAATTTACTGCAATGCGGCACGATGTTAGGCAAAGTATTTATTATCTCACTATATGACATTAAGACTTTTATAAGCAACGAACATTTGATTTGTTTAGCGATGGTTCCGCTTCTGCCTACCTTCGCGTACAAATGATTATAATAGCAACGCATGTAGGCCCTACCATATAGCCTACTGTAGGCATTTATATTTGCTGCCATTAATTTGTGTAGTTCTTTTTCTCTTATCAACACCAGCATGGCCGTCGCCAGGATTTTATTTCGGGGGGTGTTTTTCACGACTTTTTCTTTGGGGTGAAATTTTCTGACAACTGTTTTTAAGTCATCACCTGCTTTTCTTACCTTTTTTGGTTCGTAATACGTTCACGGCGGTCCAAAAAACACTATTTTCTGCGATCTTGGGCTATATTACACACTTCTTACATGATGTATAGCCTACTATTAAATGCATCATTTCATTTATGCATTATTTCATTTGGGGAGGGGGGTGTTCAAACACCCCAAAAAACAAGCTACGGCCTTGCCTGTATTGTTCAGCCTTCTTATTTGTATGGCTGCGGGGAAATGAGTGAAAATAGAGTGAAAATAAATTAAATTAGTTAAATTGAACAAGTGAATGAACGAATGAGGCATATAGTGGAAAATGATGGAGCGAGTGAAGGATACAGGTTTCCTCGTAGACTTGTATGGTCGCCATGTCTCCCTCAAGTCGAATGATCTCTCCAACGAGTTCTTCGTGACCAACTCGAACCAGTTCGTACATGGCTGCACCGGCCATCTTCTCAGCCACGACGACTAATCAACAACGACAACAACAACAACGACACCGTTTATCATCATGTTCATTAATTACGAGAATTTGTTTAGCGCCTCTTCAAGAGGACTACTCAGAGGCGCTCCCAGCGACAGAGCGGCCAATGAGAAAGGAATGTCTGAAAAGGTTTTTTAAGAAGGTAGCTGAAGCTGTTCCTACTACTCATCCTCTACCAACTACATCTTCCTCAACTCCACTTCATGTGATTGTGCCAATTGCACCGTCTCATCCTTCCTCGTGTCTTTATCAACACCAAGTAAAGCGTCTAAAATCTAACAACACCATCACCAATAAATAATACATCTTCTAGCAACCATCCTCAGTATCTCATCATCATCATCATCATCATCATACGTAATCCTCGTAGTCGTCATCGTCAGCATTCTCATCCTCATCGTTGTAATCCTTGTAGTCGTCATAATAAACATCTTCACAAACATCACCGTCATTTTCCTCATCTCATTATTTTCTTTCTCTCATCCACGCCATCACTGTCGTCATCGCCATCTCCATGAAAAAATCCTCCTCATCTTCTTCCTCGTTATTCTAGTCAGCATCCTCAGCATCTTCAGAATCATCATCGTCTTTATTTTCCTCCTACCATTCACAGCCATCTCTTCTCCCTTTCCTTATCCTTTTCCATCTCCTCCTCCTCCTCCTCCTGCTTCTCCTCCTCGTCATCATCGTCATCCCTACCATTTATAGACAACCCCTCCTCCTCTTTCTCCTCCTCCTTCTCATCGTCCTCATCACCATCACTGAACCAATAGTCTGCTTTCCATGGTCTGTCTCCTTACTGTCTCGTGTATCATACATGTACATGCTCTTCTGAAATCGCCTTAATTCTCAGCAACTGTGGATCCATCGAATCCTCACTTTCTACCTTACACAATTTCGCCATCATTTGCAGTCTGCATCGCTTGAGGGTGATTCCACTGGTTAAAGCCAAGAGTGCAATTGACGAATGTTTTCTTGAAGTGGCGCTACAAATATTTCAGATTACAATTACACAATAATTGTTACAACGAACCTGGACCGGAAACGGCGTAGACATATCCGTAGAGCGACTCCTTCTCGACATTTCGGATCTTTGGAAGTTCAGTCATTGTCTCCTAGCATCCAAGACAAAGGCTGATGAAGCTGGTCTGAAGAGGAAGAGGAAGAAGATGGAGGAGTCTCTGTTCGTCTGCAGATGGATGATGCCTCTGCTGCTGACGATGCTGCTGAAGCTGTGTTGCGATGGAAACGGAATTGCATGGATTAATAATAGCAACTAATTAATATAACAACTAATTAATAAAAACAACTAATCTAGGCCTATGTAAAACTCATTGATATAATAAATAATTAAGATAACAAATGTATGCAACAACTTGTTAATATATTAACTAATTAATATAAATCGGTGAGTATGTTAACATGGCACACTCTAATTACTTTACAAAGTGCGGAAGTAATTCCATTAAGGTGTAATTGCAATAAGTGACTTCTATTACGCCGGGGGTATAGCGCCAACGTCAAACGGCAATCAGGTCATTAAACAGAAAAACAGTTAGCCTATAATAATTGCGAATATAATTAATATCGATGTTAATCAATTGATTAATGTTTTTTATTGATTATAATATTCATGATAATACATCGAGGTCTTAAGTCTGGTATTGATGTTTGCTCGATAATCTAGTGGTTAGTTTTCACAACTGTCAATCAAGATATGTACATGTATGTGCTCAAATCCCACCAGCGTTGTGTAGAGATCTCTCTGCTCCGTTCACGCCTCCTAGCGAGTGAGCTGAGGACACTAAACGTACGCTGAAGATGGGACGATTCGGCGAATAGAGAGACAGACAAAAATAGAGAGAAAGAGAGATAACATACGCAAAGACAGACACACACCCATAGAGAGAGACAGACAGAGATAGATAGATAGAGAGACGGACAGAGACGAGCAGAAATGATAATCCGCCAGGCAGAAAATTTGAAGTTCCTGATACGTCATAGCATTGCGTACTCTTGGATTAAGCTATAGCCCATGATAACACGAGAAATTAAGGAAGACCTGGTTATGCGTGAAATTAAAACCCATCTCGACTCCACCATTTAAACCCTGAACCGTAAGATTTTAAACGAAAAACATTCCATTACCAATCATAAGCACAGGATCTGCATATAGACCAGCCAAAACTTCGATTTGAGCTTTACAGCCTTTACTTTCATATCCACAAATTCACGTGACATATAAAATTATTGTAAGCAACTTAAACTACCTTACTTGCTAGTATTTCACTCTCGTGTACTGCAAAGTAACGACTTACCTGGCCGAGAATGGAAAGGTGACTGCAAGGCTCGATTACTAATACAGGTGAATAAAGAGCGTTGAGCTTCGAAGGACTTGTTTTTAGAACAGGTTCGTTTTAACCGCGGCCAGTTCTTCAGATCCAGTTCTTGCTGAATGAACTAGTTTCGTCTCCCGACCAACCAAACTTATAGCCTACACTTCAACGCACATTATACACCAGGCGGCTTTAGTTTATAAACACACTAATATACCTATACATGCATGCATATAATTATATATATATATACAGATATACATACATTATGCATAGGCCTATGTATATATATATTGCATTGCTGTTGACAAGTGGCCCTAATTAAGCGAAAATATATGGTCCATCCTGGGTCAGCCGATCAACTCTTTACAACTGTTTACATTGTACCGTTTTCAAAGTTTGGGAGCAGCAAGCAAAACGA
This sequence comes from Lumbricus rubellus, assembly GCA_945859605.1. Taxonomy (NCBI): domain Eukaryota; kingdom Metazoa; phylum Annelida; class Clitellata; order Crassiclitellata; family Lumbricidae; genus Lumbricus; species Lumbricus rubellus. The sequence goes on along the minus strand of OX243816.1, from coordinate 41,498,815 downwards.
ATAACTATCTATTCCTATAGCAAATAATTAATTTTTGTAGCGCATGTAGACTATTATGCTCGACCAAGATCCCGCAAACAAGTTGAAACCGTATAATCGCAAAATATGCCTATTGTGTTACCTCCTTCATCAAATTTCTGGCTGAATTTAATCTAATTGTTACCACCTTTAAATACTCAGTGTGTCTGTCTGCCTGATTGTCTGTTTGACTTTTTGTCTGATTGTCTGTTTGTCTGACTGTCTGTCTGTTCGTCTGTCTGTCTGTCTGTCTGTCTGTCTCACTCTGTCTGTCTGTCTGTCTGTCTGTCTCACTATGTCTGTCTTCTTGCCTGTCTGTCTAGTGTATACATCTATGATTGATTATTTGGTGATGTGACTGAAACTTGCAATATCAACGAAGCTAATCAAAATCAAGCGTGACTGAACACTTACATGTAACTTACTAAAAATTATCAGGACCTATTACACTATTTAGGCCTATATACTTGTGTGTACTTCGGGCTTAACGACACTGTTTCATATCGAAGATGATTAGTGTCGGAGGCAGAGTACAACCTCTTACTCCACGTTTATATTGCGACCGAGTTACCCGCAGTAAAGATCCGAGAAATTAATCTCTGATAAACCGACCGACCGGGAATCGAACCCGGGCCGCCGGCGTGGCGAGCGGGCTACCAACCCACTCGGTCACTCAGGATCTCTTATAATATACTATTAGGGCCTATACTATTATATAATAGACGATTGACTACACATGTATAACACTGGGTCACGTGGGCCAATGCAGCCTGAAATTTTTCCGGGTATCAAGAGTCATTGCAGGAACGGAAGAGTTTCAATAGAGTCAGAGGTCGATGAGGTCACGCGGTCTGACTTTTGCAATTTACCTCTCTGTGCAATAATTATATACCCTCAACGTCAATATGCATTTCATCACAATACTCTATATTCTCATCACAATACTCTATAATTATATTTTCATCACAATACTCTATAATTTTAATATATTCTTCTTATAACATGTTTAGCGCATTTAACTATATCGCAAAATGTAGTAAACTCAACATTTTCTAACTCTACCCCCCACGGCGACATGCTCTAAAGCAAAATGCAGTTTAAGGGCACCAGTTTATTTATGAGCGCTGCTTCAAGCCAGATGGCTGTTCACTGATTTCAAGTGAAGATCCAAATCCCATTGTTAGAGTGACCATAGACACTGAAGCCAGAGGACCCTACCCATAATTTTCCAACCCAATCTACTGGCTGTCCATTGTCCTAATACTCCACGCCCCCTTCTAAGTTTTTAGACATCTTTGAGTATACAACCATAATTTCCAGTTGCACGCAACAACAGCATGCTGTTTATTCAAGGCGCTCGTCCGCCAATGTTCAGCAAACAAAGGCTGGGTGGAGTATATAGAGAGGAGTAAGGAGAACCCAGGCATGTGCCTACGCAGGTGAGCAGTGGGACAAGGAGACAGATTTACCATTAGAAACAATAGCACAGATTGCGTGTTTTCAGCATTTCATAGTCGTATTCGCCTACTCATTATAATTATTGTAATCTCTTCAGGCCATGTTTACGGTCAAACCGTTTTGGTAATATTAAGGACCCTATAAACAGACCCTATAGTGGATGTATATATATATATATATATATATATATATATATTTATTTATGTATATATAATGCATTGATAATATGTCTATGCATATGTATATCATATGCATGTGTACATTTATGTGTGTATCTATATAACTATTAAGCTTATATTACAATCCCATTCAACCCATGTTTACGGCCAATCTCTGTGACAATATAATGGAAGTATTATCATACCTACGAGGCTACGCATAATATAAACACAAATGTACCCGGTATATAATTATATGTATTGTATTCCCAATGCATACGCACATATTATATATATAATATATTATATATATATATATATATATATAATGGTAGCTCAACTGCTCAACTGAATGGTCTGCCTGTCTAGACTCGAACATCCTTTTATTTGAACAGAGGGCCCATCGATTGCATGCGAACCGTGACTGCAGGTCTAACGCTATGTTAAGAAGAAGATATACAGGGTGGTCCAAAATAAACTGCACAGTGACAGTTTTCTTGATATAATGTATAACAATTCAATGTTTAATGCCATTTTTCTTGCGTATGATGAAAGAATTTCCAAATAAGACATGGAAACGTCGTACTATCCTCATTAAAAAAATTGATACCGAAGGTACCACAGCTAGGAAGCCGGGTTGCGGACGTCCGAAATCAGCTCGAACAGATGCAAATATCAAGTTGGTAAGCGACCTTATCTGTAGCCAGGAAGACAAACCGCTAAGCCATAAGAGCCCACGGGAGATCGCACGTGAAACCGGAATTTCACGTTCAACTGGTAAACGTATTGTAAAGAAAGATCTCGGACTTAACCAGTACAGGCGCAAAGTTGGACAGCAGTTGAACAGCGATTGCGTTTCATTGACCGCGCAATTGATCAATGGCGTCGTTGGCTTCAATGCGTGGTCGAACAGCAAGGAGGACACATTGAACATTTTATGTAACGAAATACATCCATGTAATGTTACAGTAAAAATAATTGCTGTGTTTTTGTGAATTTTCACGGTTATATTTGAATTGGTCTGAATAAAGTACTATCAATTTATCATTGTGCAGTTTATTTTGGACCACCCTGTATACTTGCGCGCAATATACACCGTGTCTAAAAAAAACTGTGGAAAATTGTTTTGTGAGAACTTCGTCAATTTTCTACCAATCTTTTGGTAGGTATATAGATGGCAAAATGGCTGAAATTTTATGCTATGTATAAATTTTCCACATCACCTGACTCATATCACCGCACTACCTTGTTAAACACAGATGTACCAATTTGTCATAGGCTATAACGGCATTTCGAAGCTTGTCTGCACTGAAACCCATTGCATCGAGCCGGATGTCAAAGTGAATGAGGCATATGCCTACTATCACGACAACCTTCTTGCCCAGAAGATAGCGTCAGACATACGCCGGGTATCCCAGGGCGAGTTTATTTTCTTTCAACAGGATGGCGCCCCGGTGCATCGAGCGCGCGACACCGTCTCTTTCCTGGAGCGAGAGACGCCCGACTTCATCTCTCCAACACTGTGACCGCCGATTTCTCCGGATCTTAACACAGTAGCATAAAATTTATTTCAGCTATTTTGCTACCTACCTGCCAAAAGTTATTAAAATTGGTGGAAATTTGACGAAGTTCTGAAAGAAGCAATTTTACAGTTTTTATTGAGACACGGTGTATATGCGTACAGTCTCGTGACACTATCACGTGCACGACACTTAAGCATATATATATACATAATAATAATAATATACATTATATATCATATATATATGTTACAAAAATATTATATAATATTATATACACGTATATGCTTAATTGCTTATTAATCGCATATTGGCTACTCATACTTTTTCTCTACATCTTATATAGCTACAATTATTCCTCTATCTCTGCCACTGTCCACCGTGCATGCTATAGATTCAAAGCGCAGTGCTTAAAATGCCATAAATTATACGCATGCACGCATAGCTACCACACTACCACAGACACTAGGCCTATCCGGCCACTAACGCAAACCAGTCCAAATATATAGATGTATCATGCATGTAGGCCATATAGTCAGTTTTACCTGAATAGGCAACGTTTTAATTAGCATGATACTGTAACCACTCGGTAAGACTACTGTGTTACCCGTGTAAAACATGCACCATACGCTACTCATCATGCATTAAACCTGACTGAGCTAAGCTTATATGATGTAGGCCTAATAGTTTAATTTAAAAACGGCAAAACGCTGCAGATGTACAATGACATGACTGGCTGTAGGCCTATGGCTACTCAGTGCATATGGTTGTGTTCGTTAGTATCTGTTTTTAATCTGCATAACTGTACAGACTACAGTGTACGCCAGCTAAACGATTTTCATTGTTGATATGAAACTAGACTGTTGCAACTCACTTCTCTGTCGTATACCTCAGTTTAAATGACGGATGGTGGTCTGACAGGCGGATGCTTTTGGGTGGGATGGAATTTGTAGGGAGAGACTCATTCACTGGATGGATGGACGAATGGATATATAGATGGACGAATGGATAGATAGATGGACGAATGGATGGATAGATGGACGAATGATGGATAGATGGATGGATGGACGGGTGGATGATGGATGGATGGATGGATGGACGACGAATGGGTGGGTAGATTGATGGATGATTGGATGAATAATGGTTTTATGAATGTATGAATGAATAGATGGACGGCCCATTCGTCCAGGTGCTAGGCATGCATCGTGCATAGTTCGGGCAATTATCTCCCTCGACCACCTGTTTCATTGTGTACACCAACACGTGACCTATCTCTTCTGCTTCTGCCGTATACACTGCGTAGGTCTACAACTTGTCACATAATATAATAATATGCGGAGTCATGCGCGCACTCACTGATCGAACATCAGTTATCGATCTGTAAGCCTATACATATTAACTCGACACGTGATCTGGCCGGTTGCATGCTGGCAGATGCATCGGGGGGGGGCGTGGGCGTTGAGCAAATGTGGGCCACGTAGGCTGCAGGGCAAACCAACCTACACGCCAGCATGTTCCTAGTTTCGATCGTCCCTGCTTCCCATTGTGCGTGTATACGCTGAGCAGTTTTAAGGGCACGGGTGAGGTTTTATTCAGGGATGTAATGCACACCTATCAGCATAGACAAAATTAGACAGATATTTCGAGTAAGACAATAGAAAGCTGTCTGTTGTGGACTTGAAAGTAGCATAGCGACATCAATGTCGTTGCCAATCGGTATTGTCCAACAAAGAATCAATCAATTGACTGATCTCAGTATTACAGATGCAAGTACATGTGAGACAATAGCAATCTATCTACGGGGTCATATAATCATACAGTACGTGGAAGCACATTAAACCAAAAGTAATGCAGATTAGCGTGGGAACAATAGGCACATCTGAAGGAACGGGTCCCGCTAGATGGGGTGACTGATCAAGGCTTAAGCCCAGTGGCGTAGCAAGGTTTTGGGGGGCCCTTGTGCAGGGCTTTCGTGGTGGGCCCCTTCAATGCTTGAACCCCAATTTCAAACAATAAGGCTATGCAAAAGCGTCTGGGTTTTGTGATAGACTATTTGTATAGGCCTAGCTCGCACTCGAAATTAAATTTTAAAATTGACTCATTTAAATGTTTATTATTTTCTTCAGTTCGGCTCATAAAACATTTTCTATATTATTTCTTCAGGTTGCCAGAGTCGGTCCTACTGAACAAAATGTAAACATCGTTTCCTCTCTTGCAGTATAAATTCCTATAAGCATCAACACTGAAATTCAAGCAAACAGTTGTGTTATTTGACTAAAGAAGAAACTATTTAATAAATTGGTATAATGTGAAGCGACTCAAGTTTGGGTTAGGCCTACTACGGTAGCATAAGTCTAAAAGAAGAATAAAGAAATTCGAAAATGCTGAAAATAATGGTCGCTTGGGTGAATACTTTTAGGCGAATTCCATTGCGAAAAAATCATTGAGATGCCTTCGTTCCAGAATTCTTTTGTAAAGTAACTGGCATACCACCAGTTTCCGAAGTGCCTCTCTGCTCGGTGTCGATATCCATAGACCTAGCCACCACCACTCAGCATTGGTCAAACTGAATTCAATTCTGTGACCCGTCTGCGCAGTCTGCACAATCCGTTCCTGCACCACCATTGTATAGGCTATGTGGATTTGATGATTTGAATGCATTCTGAATATTCTCAAAGTAAAAATTGACTGTGACTGCGGGGCCCCTCTACAACCGGGTTGTTTAGACAATCCGACTCAAATCCAAAAAATGATTGACTGTGTACGCTGTACATGTAGGTTTAAATACATTCTTAATATTTTTCAAGTAAAAAATTGACTCTGACCCCGGGGGCCCCTGACAGCCGGGGGCCCTTGTGCACTGCACAACCTGCACAACCTATTGCTACGCCACTGCTTAAGCCTAATAGACGTTAAAAAACTATTAGGATTGAACCAGAAATAGAATTTGCATTCATATAGGCTAATTATCTCATATATAGCCTACATGAACGAATGCATATTAAATTATACTTTTAAAGTGGGAAAGACTTGAGGCCGTTCGAATATCGTATGGTAGAATGTTCTACGCCAAGGGTCTTTGAAACCTAAACGAACATTTTCAAATGTTGGTTCTTGCGAAATTATGTATGAAAACACACCTACCCAATGTATCCATACAGCCATAAAAGATCGACAGCCTCTGGCAGAGAGAAGCAATATGAAAAAGAGTAGGCCTAAGCTTAGGCCTATAGCATAGATTTAAAGCAACTTTACATCAAGCGTCCTGCCTTCCGCTTTCACCCAGTGTATTGATTCTACACAATTATGGTGTCATTCACAACACGCCAGGTGGTTTAAAACATCGAGCTGGCGATCCCACAGTAAAATGTCAGTTAGACGTGTTGTCAATTTTTGCAGAACGTGGAAAAGCGTCAAAGTAAACGCGAGAATCAATTTTCATCTTTAATAGACCGATTAACCTTAACCTAATTATTAATAGTTAATTAATTCGAATGTCGGTTGCTGTTGTTGTTGTTGTTGCGTGATCTGTTGTACAATTTCATCTAATCAAGACATCGTTTGATTATGATTTTCGTGCGTTTTATTCAACGCAGAAATCCCAGAGGAGCTGTCGCGTGGTCTGGCGTAGTAATTCACGGTTTGCGTGGATCTATCTAGGTCGATGCACTATGCAGACTGCTCAACCCTTTTCTTACCTGAGGACGGATTCCCCAGCGGGAATTCCAGGGAACTCCCCGCGACCCCCTCATCACGCTCCCCACGCGGGGTTCCTAAGGACTCCCGAATACCGACAACCAACATTGAAACTGTCGGCGCAAAACGACAGGGAGGATGTGCTGAGACGGAACATCCATCGGGAGCTAGAAACGAGGATGGGACTGGTAGGAGGAGGACATGGGGTTCAGAGTGGACTGGTGGAGGATGACGTAGGTGGTAGAGGGAACCACCTGGAGAGGGATGGACGCAAGAGGAAGCGGGTGGATGACCGAGCGGTGGAGGGTAAGACCAGGCGCCCTGTGGAGCGGGGTGGACCAGACCGCTTGATGCGAGACCTTGCCGATTACGACCACCCTCGGATCAGGGTCAAAGTTCATGGTCTTCCGCACCCCGCACCCCAACCAGCGCCTGATGGTCACGTGTTCTACACTGGTGCCAGTCTCACCCCACACAACAGACCCTCGGACGCAGACTCCGGTTGCCAAAGCGACCACTCGGAGGTCCTCCTCATACCTCTGCCCCCTAAGGACAAACGAAGAAATATTGCGAAAGCCAAAAGGTCTTCGAAACGGGGAATATCGAAACAATCTCCACAGGGATATTCGAAGAAAGATCCGCAGGGGTTTCCGAAGGAACATCCACAGGGATTTTCAAAGGAGCATCCACATGAATTTTCAAAGGAACATCCACAGGGATTTGCGAAGGAATATCCACAGGGATTTTCCAATCAAAATCCACAGGGATTATCGAAGGATTATCCACAGGGATTATCAAAGGAACATCCAAAGGGATTTTCCAATCAAAATCCACAAGGATTTTCGAAGGACCCTCGACCAGACATCGTGCTAAGACCGGTCTCCATTGAACATCCGGGTATCTTTGACAATTTCGTATTGAAAAATAGACGCGACGTCGAACGAGAACAAGATGGCGGAATTAAGTTTTCAGACGAACTTCCGGTTCGCAAACAGTCCGCGAATCATCATCATCAGCAGCATCAGCAGCAGCACTACACTTCCGGTGATTATCTCGAACCGTCGCCACGCGTCGCAAAGCCTAGCAACGGTAACCACGGCCACGGTAGAGACAACGGACACCGCGCGAACAACGGTAACCATAGGAACGGTGTCGATCAGAAAACTGACGTCACATCCGGTGTTTCAAACGATATCCCTGTGTTCGTTTCGGTTCCGTTCCGCGGTTCCAGTGCGTCCGTCATATCCGGATCCAGATTCGGCGGATCGCAGGACTCGGTCGTCGTGCCAAGAGGACAGAATCAGAGACGTTGCTGCCATGGCAACGCCGTTACCATGGTGATAATACTCGTGCTCGTGCTTTTTCTGATTGGCTGCGCTGTTGGATTCATCGCTGGCTGGTTTGGCCGCCAGTCGGCGCTGACGTAACTTCCTGTTCATCATTCTGACTGCGGCTTCTTATCTTATCTCTATGCTGTTGAGAAATCATCTAGTCTTATCTACAGTCGCGTTCAATTTCATCTAATCTTGCATTTACCGATAAATATATAAATGTTGTATAGCCTAATGATGCCCTAATCCAGTGGTTCCCAACCTTTTTGACTGTAGGGCCACTTTTTCTAAGTTCGAGGACATGAGGGCCACTTTTTCTTAGTTGAAGGACATTAAGGGGCCACAAGGCTAAAATTTAATTAACTGAAAGCATATAAAGTCTGTTGTTATAATTGATTAAAAATAGAATGTTTGATGTTATTTATAGACGTCAAAATAAAATAATTTGTAATAGAAAATAATTATATATTTTATCCTATCTAAATTGTCAATTTTTCATATATTTTTGTTAATTCTTTGAGGAATGAGAGTCATGTTTTAGGCCTCGCGGGCCATTTTTTGAGGCCTCGCGGGCCACTTTTGGCCCGCGGGCCACGGGTTGGGAACCGCTGCCCTAATCTAATCTAATATGATCTAATCTAATCTAATCTAATTATGATCTAATCTAGTTCGAATATATCTTCAACTGACTGGAGTCCTGTGTTTATAAATGTTAGACTGACGACTCTATTGTTTTCTTCAGGGTATTTGAAACATACCTTTTGACAGACTAGTACTAGGCCTACGTGCTATAAACTTATTATACCCTTTAATCGCTCTTTCTTATTAGCAACCCCTCCATGATCAATTTTCCCCCATTGTAACTGGACGTCTTCTGCCCCCTCCCCCTACTTGTCCTGTCACTTGCTGGAAGAATATTGCCACTGACCATACACCATGGTCGCTTGACAATAGCTGCAGGACTGGCAAGACACACCATGGTCACGACAAGAGCTTGAAAATGCAAAACAGGAAATTAAGAACATGGATATTTTCACAGAAATATCTGCATTCATATATATTTCTCAGTTTCACTTCTTCGTATATAAAAATCATTCTAGTAGCCTATCAGTCGGCTACTGCTTTAGCGCAAAGAAATCCGTTAAAGCCAACAGTTTTAGCCTATAGTCAAAAAATAGATGTCTATTTTCCAGGGGGTGGGGGGCAAGTTCCCGCTCTTACCGCCATGTGCGGTCGCCTCTGCCAGTGGCAATTATATAGATTTAGCCAAATTCGTTTTATGACAGCCAATAAACATATGCAGTACCATGCAGCGCATAGTCAAAGCTATGATTGATACCAGCTGCAGCCGCAGTATCAATAACGATTATAAAGAGTCCGTTGCATTGTCAGCTGAAGGAGTATACAGGCATTAAGTAAACAATCCTTTCGGAAACAGAAATATATTACCGATGTGCAGATCCGTTTTAATAACAAGAAGACGACGCGATGCGCACGGACAGCCAAAGCTAGAGTCACGCATGCGCACGCATGCGCACCGACGACCAAAGACGGAGACACCATTACGAGATAAATCCCACACTTGATTGTCTCGTCCGACCACGTGATCACGTGATCACTCGCGCCCTTATAAAGGCAGCGCGGGCACCTGCTCTGACATCGCCTGACGACACGAACGGAGGAAGCAGAGAAGTGGGAGGAGAAGGAGAAGGAATCGAGGAAGGAAGTGGAAGAGGTGAAGTCATTTACGTGCATTCGAGTTTGGAAGGCTTCGTGGTGGTCAGGTGGTAATTATTATTCGACTTTGGACAAAGAAGAAGAAATCTTTTCATTTCTCTTATGATGAAGAACAGAATGAGTCTCTTACTGTCGCTGTTCGGTGAGCTACAAAACTACTTAGTATTTTTTTTACAGATTTACGTATTAGGCTCTATGTAGCGTCGATTCTAATAATTATTATTAACAATGCTATTATAAACTTAAATCTATAGCTAATGACGAAAGTGTTCATTACTGATTGGCTTTAAGTGCATCACTTAAACATTATTAGTAGCTATAATAATTGAGAAATACGAATGAGTAAGTCAAGAAAACTTAATCTGTTAGCTCTTTGATAAAAAATCTAAAACGAATCGTCAAAATTAATCCGTAAATTCATCAAAGTCGAATTGTTAAATTTCTTCAATGTCTTGATATCTTGCTCAGGAATGCGCTAAATTCGGTTGTGCAATAATTATGTGCAATACGTGCGGTACAGTGCAATGCAATAATTGTAATTATAGCGTAATTTCATATAGTCAAGGGCGCTTCAGAAGCGTAAGTGGAAGCCAGTGGCGTAGCCAGAAATTTCTGATGGGGGTGGTGGGGGGGGGGGGTTATGGCTGGATGCTTGTTTTTTTTATATAATTGGACAAATAACCTTTAAAATTATAATTTCTTAGCCAATGATGGGGGGGGGGGTTTATCCTATTTTGCCTTTAAAGTTACAGGCTCGTCTTTTTAACTCCACATTCAAAAGACCATTGTAATGGCAGAATTTATTATGTCGTCGGCAATATTTCTTCGTTTGCTAAATTGCTGAATGCAAGCCTACGGGAGTCCTTAGGAACTCCGTGTTTGGCGCGTGATGAGGGGAACGCGGTGAATTAACTGGAATTCCCGCTGGGCAATCCGTCCTCAGGTAAGAAAAGGGTTGAGCCGCGTCTGCATCGTGCATCGACTTGTCGCTCCACGCAAACCGTGAATCACAACGCATTGTTGCAGAGCGAGTGAAACTTGAACTTGAAAAAAACTTGAACTTGTTTATTGATCTCAGAAATATCAAACAGACAATATTATGCATTCATAAAAGCAACGAAACCATTAAGTCACCATGGACAGCAGAGCGCAGTGCGCGGCGGCCTATGCAAGTGTAAAGTGGTATGATTATGAACAGAAATTCTATCAGCAGGTCTAATATTAATCAAGCAATGTTCAGATACCTCGAAAAACTACCGTAATCAGTGCAAACCCGTAAAACTTAAAATCGTTCTAGAGAGATGCAAAATCGCTCCAGTTAACCATCAAGCTTATAAAATTGTATGCAAGGTAGACTTGTCCATCTTAGTAGATGCTTATGTGCTAGACACCGCAGAGGCGCCATGCGATTTCTCCTCTTCGTCGTCGTCGACTTCATCTTTTGCGCCAACGTCCTCATAAAATTTACGATTGTGTCTACGCTGCAAGTTGTCGTTACAGCAATGTAATGTAAATCTTATAACTGCCCAGCGTCACGCAAGCGTCACGTTGCTAGGAGACAGGATTAGCATCAGCATTGCTACAGTACTACACTGGCCTATAATAGCCTAATTATTTATTAAGTCAAGAATGGTCTTCAGGTTCGTATACCTAGGCCAGATGGTTATCATGCTGATTGAGACATAGGGGTGCGTGTGGTCGTGTGAGTTGTGGTAGGGGAGAGGGGAAAGACCTATGGGGAGAAGAATATTGATTTCGTGATTTCATTCATTAGTCAGATTTCTAATATTGTTTTTTTGACTGAAGAGAAATTTGCATGGCAAACTAATGAAGAGCGCACGAAGCCATGAAAGTCGGCGTTCTATGGTTACGTTCAGTATGAAAAACTGGTTCACTATTGCTGTTTAAAACAATTATAGGTGGCGCCTATCTGTCTGCCTAAGTTGTCGTTACAACTGTCTGTCTACCTTCTGTCTGTCTGTATGTCTGCTTGTATCTGTCTGTCTCTGTCTCTGTCTCCCTCCCGCGCTCCCATCCTTTCCCCTCTCTCTCGCTCCATCTCTCTCTCTCTCTCTCTCCCCTCTCACTCACTCACTCTCTCTCTTCCTCTCTTTCTGTCACACGCACACCCACACACACACATACACACACGCACACACACTCATACACACAAGCACACAAGCACACACACACACACACTCAAATCGCCCACGACCAACTTACAGTTCTTCAATTCGTTCGACTGTGAAAGAGCTGGTTTCTGAGACTGCGCTTTTCTGAACGCTGTAGAAATCTGGAGGTTACGACCATTATGTATCGTCGAATAGGCCTACTTAGACCTCTCCTTCGTTGCCAATAAGCTTAATAATTTAATTTGTCGTTTCTCGGTAGCTTTGAACGTCAGTCGAAATGGCAAAGCCATTAAACAATTAGACTATTAGACAATACGGCGTTTAATTGACGGTGGATATGTCAAGAGTTTCTTTCCTATAATAGAGGGACCTACGTGTTCTCCGGGTCTCAGAAGTACTCCAGTCCATGCGAGCCCACCGAAAGCACGTAGACTGAACCTCTACAACTCGCAACACTTAAGGTTTCTGCAATTGCGTTCGACAGCTAGACGGTCAGACACATGGTGAATATAATATGGAACAGGACAATGAAATCGCGTATTGATAGTTTTTAAGCAAAAGGGTCGTAGAAATCTATATGGAACAGGAGCATGCTTTCTCCCAGTTTAAAACTCGGAATGTGAGCCTTGAAAAATTAATAATATCGTACGCACCGTCGCCTATACAGACACACGCATTGACAGAATCCAATGCACGAACTAATAGTCAGGATTATGGCGTTCTGATATAATATATATGATATCATATATGATATCATATAATTATAATATTATACATACATAGGCTATATATATATATGCCTATCCATGTGTTTGCGTGGGTATAGGCTATGCCACTATGTGTGTATTGCGGCGAAAGATGGCCACTTGTTGATTCCTGGATCAGCCGGAAAGCGATCTGTTCCCCTAAGACGTGGAATATTGATTGTGCCAAACTACTTAATGCATCTGCATATCTTCAATTATCACTCTGTTGGGTCCACCGGAAACTCTATTATACCGCATGATGTATTAAAGCCAGCTCGTGTTAATAGCAATGCAATAGGTGCAGACAGGTTCAGGTTTTCGCTGCGAGTTCACGCCAAATGGGATGCTATATTTTTGCTTTTTAAAAAAAAGAACCTGCATTTAGTAGCAAATGTCGGAAAATTTTAACCTGATTTAATTGAGATATAGGCCTACAAAGAGTTAATTTTCAAAAATCGCTTACGCCTATAGGCTATGCTATACTCAATTGTAAATTATTATAATGTCTGAATATATTATTTTTATTAATTATAATTAGATAAGACTTTTCTAGAATTTAGGGTGTTCGACGCTACAGTTTAAAAGGCTATTTGGGACAGTTGTGCAGCATGCAGGACATGCCGGTGCCATTTGCCGATCTCTGGTCTGATGGATAATTGAGAAAAAGAATTCGAAGTCCATTTAGTTCACACGTCAGCGACTAAAGAAATTGTTCCACTTTAAAAGACAATAAACCACCGCTTTAAAAGACAATAAAGCAAGACACAGGCCTGATAACAAAAGGAAATGACCAGGTCACTGGCAACAATGCATAGACTAAAATAATTACGGTCAAGTGGAGGCTAGGTCTATTTCGAAAACTGACCAAGTCTAGAAATAGCCTGTGCCATAGATGCCCAATATCCCATATGTATTGACGGACTCATTTGATCCGTTCTCAGCAGAATTAGTCTAGATGGTGGCAGTGAAAGCAGCGTAGGAGTTTGTGGAGGGGCTGATGATATTTCAGAGAAACTATTACTGTAGCGCCTTTTGGTTTCCATAGCCAGACACACGGCTAGTCAACTCGTTGCTGGTCCTATGAATGTTGAGATGCGTGTACCTCCACCAAATAGTCTACTCCTCTTGCTTCGGCATTCATTCACTTTCTTGCGTTCGTCCAATCATTCATTCATTCATTCATTCACTTTCTTGCGTTCGTTCATTCATTCATTCATACGTTCGTATATTCATTCATTCATACATTCGTTCGTTCCTTCGTTCATTCAATAACAACGAAACTTGGAGACAATCTGATACCTGACGAATCCATGACAAAGACGAGGAGAACAATAGAATAGTCCTACGTCAGCGTCTTGTGCCGCCAGACAAAACCACTGTCTCTACTACAAATAGCTCTTGCTGCACAGTAGCAATTGGAAACCTTGACAACCACATTTGTTGTGCTCATTTTGTGTCCTTATAATAGTGGACCCAATTGCTGGACCAATAATATTGCTCCTATACAGAGGACTAGCGCTTGCTTTCAGCGAAACAATGCAGAACGTGGCTTAGCAATTTTTTACGATACTGATAAATTTATATAGCGCCGCCTCCTCCTCATCCTCCAGATGGAGATGAATCAGAGACCTTTCCAGTGTGTCCACACTATATAGCGATGAGAAGCCAGGAATCGAGAAAATGATTTTCCGACGCTTGTGAAATGGATGTAAAGAAAGACAAAAGAAGTTCATGATGTATTATAAAGTTTGAAAATTATTTATTACGATGCTTCATTTTCCTTCATTTTTCTTCATTTTCATTTCCCTTCATTTTCAAGCACTTGATGAAAAATCAAACCGTGGCCATCTATGTTTTGCCCGCCATGCAAAAATTCCCGTAGGCGCCTATGCTTTTATTCCTTAGATGTCCTGCTGCTATTGTCTGCTACAGCTCTATTGTCTCTGCTGCTGATCGATGGAATCGACGCCGTATCAGACCCGGAGGAATTCGCCGCCGAAGGAGGAAAGTGGGAATCGAACCCGGACACTCACCCGATCCGGCTCCCACTCGGCGAATCCTCCCGCCAGATTCTTCTTGGCCTCGATCCAAGCCAGAGGTTTGCGGGTCTCAGCGGGCGCCAGAGAACCGCCGGTCAACAACGTTGGGCCCTCCTTCCTGGCTACCAGACCCAGTATGAACTCAGTCAACAGGGACAGGAAGAGGAACTCGACGACCAAGGAGTGGGAGCCAGTAATCCATTCGCAAGTCGGTTGGTGGACGTCCTCGTGCCTGCGTCGAAGCGCCTCCAGAACATCCTTGGTCCACGGTTGCAGAGGGGAGTGGGAATGATGAGGATGGGATGAGCAAATACAGCGACCATGACAATACCTATTGTCTCACGAATAGCCTAGATCAGGAAGCTCATCTTTTAATTAATACACCGTCGTCGTATATGTATAGTAGCCTACACAACCCGAGGTGTGCATGTGTTTACAGACATCTAGAGTGATCTCATGTAACAGTAATAAAAGGACTACGCATCATAATAAGTTTTGCTTAATTAATATCCCTTTAGATTTTTTAATAATAGACAGGCCTACGTTTAGGCCTATTCACCACAGAGGTAGAAAGTACAATAGCCAAATATCCAAAATTAGGCATAGGCCTGCAGACAGATGCAAAATTATGCATAGGCCTACTGTATCTAGAATTATCTAGAACTGCAATTATGACAAAATTTACGCTGCGCGCCTCGGACTCGTGTAATTGTCGCTGTTGATATCGCTGGTTTTAGCGTGTATACGCTTTAACTAAGTAAGTATGTAAGTAAGTGAGTATCCATGTGGCCTTCAATTACGCCTGCCAAGCGCTTTAGGCACCTGCGTTTTGAGCGGCAATCTATGTTGTAACCAATGGTAGTTTAGTATTCAACAATTCCTAGATATGTTTCGTACAGGTTGTGGTTGTCTTCAAAGATTGAGTACGGACGTCTAAAATAAAGAAAAAGTTACAATAAATAAATGAGTCGGTGTTCGAAATTTATCTTTAATTAATCGTTGGGCTACATAAATCTAGATACTTTGTGTGGTGCGGTGGTGTAGTGGGTATGTTCGTCGCCGTGCAGCCGAAGGGTTGCAGGTTCGAACTTCGAATCCACCTCAAGCCGCCGCTTAGGGACCTTGGGCAAGTCCTTCACTCGCAATTGCTCAGCGCTTCGGCGTGAAATCCAATGCAGTTTCCGCACTGCATTCGGGAGCGCCTCTAAGTAGAGAGAGATAGAGAGAGCTTGAAGGGGCGTTATAACAAGTAGGCCTACACATACAAATAGATTAAGTAACAAGAGCCTTCCGCTTTGGCGCACGTTGATAATAATTATAAACACAACCCGATAGGACTATTATTATAGGCCTACGCGACTACGGGGGGGGGGGGGGGGCTAAGGAAGACCTATATTATAGTGGTCTCAAGCAATTTTAAGGGCATAGGCTTAAGTCTGGGCTAATTATTTCGATCGGTCAATTAATTAGTTACCTCTGCAATTATTACTCGCTTACAACTATTAATGAGTAGGCCCTATTGGTGAAGAACTACTTCTTCTTTCTGCTCTTCCATCAGTTTCCTGACGATGAGGCCCTTATGAAGTGTCTCCATAGTGTTCTGTCCTTGACAGTTTAGCCCACCATGGTCAAGTTTGTGTTTGTGAAGAACTAGGCTACACGTTGCAATAATTTGACGAACAATAGAACTTAATCAGCTTCATGATTGATCTATTGATATAATTATGACAACGCTATAAATAAATATCTTCATGGTTCATTCTCTACCAATCCCGAACTCCGCCACATCACAGCGCGTATAATTTGGCAGTGCCAGTCCCAAGCCTGGATAAAAGCGGAGGGCGACATTAATCATCCTTGATATGACACACACTGTCGATAAGTAGCAACAAGCTCTAGGCCTAGATCAATCATGAATTCTATAGAATGTCGCAAAACGATTAACTATAATATTGCAAGCAGCAGCAGCATCAGTAGCAGCAGCATTTCAATCATTTCCCGTCGCCTATAGGCCTACATCTGTGGAAGTCACTCCCTCCCTTCGAAGTGCAACTTGCAGGTGAGGAGTGCAAAGTGCCTTTCGAGAGCATGATCCTCCGACCCACGGCTCGCTGGGTAGGCTATTATTACTTCAGAGGAATTGCAGAGAAGTGGTCATTAACTTGCAGCGTCCCACGCAATTGTCCGCAAACATTTGACAACCAAGAAGACCATTGATCAGTATCAGGCCGTACCAGCAGTACCCGCCGACACTATACGGATCATCTTTTACGGACCATGAGTCACTTGAAAATGAATCCATTTGGTTGAGCATCATTTATGTTCCTACGATCACCGCGTCGATTGAAAATCAGTCAAAGCTGCCATCGGAACTTGACTCACAGCCAAGCTGCCAAAATGACTATAGCACGCCTACATGGGACCTATAATACAGAGCACATAATTATGGGGTTCATTTGGAAACCATATTGGGTCCATACAGCACCCATGGGCGCCGACTCTGCGAGGCCCGTGAGTGCTCAGCACCGCCATAAATTGGCCATGCGAGCCCCGCCTATGCATGGGCACCATCAGAAATCAACCAGCAAGATGTGCTTTTTAAGAGATTATTTCTCTCCCGGCATTGCTTATCTATAACAATTATTCCGTCTTTTGTAATTTTTTTAAAAATCTCAGTTAGTTTACCTTACTATTACTCCAGTTTTACCCCATGCTGTAGCAGGGCTGTTTTAAGGAATTTTTAGAACTGCACAACTCCTTCTTTCCTTTCCCATCCTGCATGGCAAATTACTCCCAAGCGGAGGAAATTGGCCGTTTTCAATTAGTTTTAGCTGCACAGAAGTGTTTCTACAACTGCACAAATCCATTTAAAACTGCACATTTTGTGTACAACTGCACGTTTAAAAAGTCCTGTGCTGTAGTCTGAACTCCATTGGTCCTCAGCCGATCAGCGAATAGGCCTACGAGGAAACACTGAAATTCTGCTTATTCGATCCGCTTCCGTCGGCGTCCATGCCCATGGACACAGAATATAATAATTTTTAAGCTAACTAAAGTCGGAACTTTATAAATAATATTTAATAATTAATTAGGCAGGCGTTTTACATGTTTAACATAGACTTAGTTATTGGCACGGAGGTAATTGTCTGGGGGTAATTGGCACGGGGGTAATTGTCCGGGGGTAATTGGTACGGGACGGGGGTAGTTGTCCGGGGTAAATGGTACGGGGGTAGTTGTCCGGGGTAATTGGCACGAAGGGGGGGTAGTTGTCCGAAGGTAATTGGCACGGGGGGTAATTGTCCAGGGGTAATTGTCGGGGGGGGGGGGTAATTGTCCTATAGAACCGGTTGCAATCTATGTAATGAATGGATGACCTCAAGTTATTACAGGAATCGAATTTAACCATGTAAGACGCCCATGCAAGGTGTCATCAAGTCCTACTGCTCAATTCACCAACGCCATCTGCCGAATATAAGATTAAGTGGGTTGATCCTGTCAAGGGGTATGCCTGTATACTGTGTATAGCGGGAAGCGATCCAGCATCCGTGCGCCGCTCTTCGTGCCAGAGTGCTTGCGTACCGTATCATTACCATAAACTTCTCGAGATCTCAACGTCGCTATTTCCTAGTTCTAGGCCTAACTGCACATAAGGTGCGTGTTCCATGTTGCAGATTAGGTCTTCATACGAAATCATTCTGTATAATTATTATGGAGCACGTTTCACACCTAGAAACACGAATCGCAAACTTTGATCTATCTGCGCTTATTTGATATTTTGTTTTGATTTATTTATGTCTTGACTCTCTTGAGTTAGGCCTAGGCCTACTTGCATGCGTCTTTGGAAACTGTGTGCTTTACCCGAATGAACCCATTCAGGCACGTGCTCTAATAGTTACAACAGCGACTATAAAATGTTACAATCGTGGCGCTATAAGAGTTCTGGGTTACGTCGACGGCGTGTAGGCCCTATACTAAGCTTACACTTCTATAGGCCTATATCCCATATATATATAGGTCTATAAATATACATAATTTTATATATATAGGATATATATATATAGGATATATATAGAATATATATAGCCTATATTCGTTTAATTCATGAAAAAGTGCAGGATGCATAATATTATGACACACATCCGTGCACCAAGATTCTCAATAACACGTCGCGCCTTATTTTCATAATTATTCCCTTGCAAAAGCGATCTTGTCTATTCAACTTATAAATAATGTTTGTTTCTCTACTTATAATTAGCATTCGTAAAGTTAAAACTTTCGACATCGACTCTGGTCGATGCAGATGCTAGGTCTACTGGAAATAATATTGCCATTGGGTGTTTTTAACCTATGGAAGGGGAAATTGTCATAGTAAAAAAACTATGTCTATATAGGGCCTACATGTAGACCTAGTTACGACAATTTCTGTAGCATCGACAGCAGATGTCCACATCTATAGGCTAGCCTATATGGTGCTTTAAACGTAGGCCTATAGGCATATGAGAATTGTAGATAGATAACTGGGGTAAGTCTGAACAGATGTCTCTATTCCTATCAGCATCTAGACCTACTGGACGAGCGCAACTTGAGTACAGTAGGGCCTATACGTGCAAGCAGAGGGAATTATGAGAGATGAGCCAAAACTCATGTCGGGGGATCGAACGATTGCTGGTCCATCAGAAGAGAGATGACATAGATTTACTATTAATTCAACCCGATTGTTTATAGTGAGATAGAAAACTCTGACTGAACTATTATAAGGCTGCAGCCATGATTCTATCTATTTTTTTGTGGGGGGGGGGGTGTTTACTCGACCGTGAGCACGCCTACAAGCAACTAAATCAACTGACTATTGTCCTATATGGTTTGGGGAAACGTCGTAGAATAGACCTCATTGCGGTTAGCCTATATAGCCTACATGTAGACACTGCGCTCCGCTGTATATTGAACTCTTTCGTCCGCTCTGCGACTAGATGTCGAGTCGTTTCATCTCTGTGGTTCATAGGCGCAACCACCCTATGGGACTCACGGGACGCGTCCCCTCAACTTTTGAGTGGTCCCCTAACTTTATTATTATGGTCCGCCCAACTTTTAGGACGTGATTCATTATGGTCCCCCCCAACTTTTAAGACGTGATTGCACCTATGCTGTGGTTGATGCATCAAGCACAGCCTGTAACGGGCGCTTCTCCTTACTATACAACACCTCCCAATTTAACCTGTTGTTAGTTTCATCACCTTTGAAGACTGTTTTTTGCTTCAGTAGACCTTTATAATTGGCCTCCATGGGCCGGGAGCGCTGCAGTGAATAGGCCTAGAGATCTTGAAGGGGCGATTCCATTTAAAGTCTGATAGATTGATAGGCCTAATTGATTGATGTGCGAGGAAAACTTTACTCTGGCCGGGTTCGTGGGAAAGACTGTAGGGGGAGGTTGAACCCACAACCTACCAATCACTTACACCTCGTGCTCTACACACGTAGGCCTACGTTTTGAATGCGACTGACAACAATATTGCGCAACAGGAATTGTAGCATTTAGTTGTCAGAGATGCATGCGTGCTCTCAGGGCCGGATTAAGGCATGTTCAACATGTTCGGTCGAACAGGGGCCCCACATTTTAGGGGCCCCACACATGAGTCCTTCACTTAGGCCTACAATTGCTCAGCGCTTCGGCGTGAAACTCCGATGCAGTGTCCGCTCTGCATCGGGAGCGCCTCTGAGTAGAGAGGGCTTGATGGGGCGCTATAACAAGTGCACATACAAACAAATGAGAAAGAAATTTTTTAAAGAAAAAATATTGGTAGGCCTATAGGCCTATTTTGACGAAATTTTGACCAAACAACTAAAAAGAGGTTCTCGAGCTGTTCCGGACAGAAAAATCGTGGTCTATGAGAAGGTACCCAGTCTCCCAAATGGAGTTATTGACGGATTTGAATACACAGATAGATAAGGGAAAAAATGACACCAAAATGAACCTGATAGCACAAGTAGTTTCTGAGATTTTGCATTTTGACTGACAGTAACTCGTTCGGTCAAAATTTCTTAATTTCTGAGAAAAAACGAGCTGAAGATGATGCATAGAATTGGAAATGCAATTCTATAAACAAAACACACATGTTAGTTTCATGAAGCGTTTTCAAACATTGCTAACAATAATACTAACAGAGTAACAAGGGAAAAAATTTTTTTTGCACACTACAGTCACCATTTTAAATTTTTTTAGTATGATTGAAAAGGTACCCAGTCTGTGTTATTATAATTATTATATTATTATATTAATATTATTATATTATTATTATATTATTATTATATTATTAAAAATTATTATAATATTTTTATTATATATTATATTATATTATAATTATTATATTATTATATTATATTATATTATATTATATTATATTATATTATTATATTATATATTATTATTATTATTATTATTATATTATTATTATTATTTAAATATTATTTAAATATTATTTATATTATTATTATATTATTTTTTATTATTATTATTATTATTATTATTATTTATTATTATAATTATTATTTTATTATTTTATTTATTTTATTTAATTTTTTTTATTTTTTTATTTTTATTTTTTTATTTATTTTTTTAAATTTTTTTTTAAAATTATTAAAACTGTCGTTTCGCCGAGGTGTAACTGAAAAAAATAGTTCTTTCTTAATTAATTATGTAGAAGAAGAATAATAGTACGGATTACTGAATTTTCGTTTTTAGTCAACTCTGACACATGCAATGCTTAAAAGTGATTTTACTCGATAACTGTGAAGGGAGACTGGTATCTTCTCATAGACCACGTCACAAATTTCGACCAAAGGACTAAAAAGGGTAGGCCCTAATCAGATTTTTCGATCAAAGATCTCCACAAAATTTTCCGAACAGGGCCTCCACATTTCTTAATCCGGCCATAGGCCTATAGCTGCATGCTCTCGAGCATCGATGTCTCGGTCTCGGTGGAATAGGTTTCTCAAGATGGTCTTTGTCCATATTTATCTTAGGATGACTTAGGATGAGCTTAGAAATCACATAGGCCTACATTACAAAAGAATTATTTTTATTTTATTTATTTTTTACTTGCGGAACCCTTCTTGCGGGACTTCGGTCCCTTATAATGGTCCAGCTCCCACCCTTTGTCTTCGTTATCTGCCTTGAGCACGGGCATGCGCAGCGGGGCGCAAGGGGGCGCAAGTAGGCCCCTGGATTTTTTGCATAGTTGCACATGAATAAATTTATATTATTTGACTGTGATTGTTACAACGCGATTTTCAATGTGATTATCGATTCGTTCTACAAGTTGAACCTATAGTATCTTTATTTGGGCGTATAACGTATAGGTAGGCTATATGATTCTCTCGTGGTAATAGGCCTATGGAAATTCAAACTGTCACCCAATAAATTTAGACATGTGACAATTATTTAAAAGTTTGCGCCCCCCCCTAGAAAAATTTATGTGGACGCCCATGGCCTTGAGACCTAACCTGTCAATGGAATTTTTGATATCTTATCTGCATTAGCCTAACTTTGATTCTTAGACCTGCTGAATGTTTTGAAGTTATAATAGGCCCTGGGTGTCTACATGTAACAGGGTCCCTCTGAAGACTATAGATCACCGATTAATCTAAAAGAAATGTCTAGGGATTCTAAATAAAAATAGTCTATGTTTAAAAAATACGATTTGCCGGCAGTTTAACAGCCGCTTAAGCCGCTTAGTCAGACCACACGCGCAAGAAACTTGACTGTCTTGTTTTACAGCGGAATATTCCGCTTAACTGGGTCGGCAACACCGGGCCCAGCAAACCGATAAGTCGTTACAATTTCACAGATGGTCTTCAAATGGTGGATTGAGAACTAGCAGTGAACTTGCGCACAGTCTTTCGTTTACATTCTGCGCATTGGAAGGCATTCAGTATGAAGGAATAATTAAATCTTGTAGGGATCGCAACCGCAAACTAAACCAAGTGTACGCCACACATCAGCGAAAATGCGCGACGTCCTCTCCCGTTCGCAGCTAAAACGGCTCATCGAGCACAAGTACAACGTGGCGGGGGTCTCCCTCGTCGAACCCATCTTCCAACCGTTCTGGCTGTGGGTGGTCGACCGGATACCACACTGGTGGGCTCCAAACGCCCTAACCTTTGTGGGTCTTGTAATCAACGTAGCCACCACCGTTTTGCTGATGGTCGTTAGTCCTGACGGCATAGCAGAGGTAGGAAATCAGATCCTAATGACGACACTAACCCTAGCACTAACCTTAACCGACCCTCACGACGCTTAACCTGATCCTAACCGACCCTCACGACGCTTAATCTGATCCTACTCGACCCTCACGACGTCTAACCTGATCCTAATCCTTATAAATGTTTCAATGCAATACAATACAATCGACACTCACGGTCCCCGATACTGCAATTTCGCAAATAAATCTTCTCTTGTTAATTGTGTACCGGCGATTTAAGATAAATTATGACCGCGTATTTATTTAGCATTTATAAGGATATTTTAGGTCAAACCACGGACTGCTAAGTTTAAATGTATTGTAACTTAATATAATACGTTTAGGTAAATGCTGTTAATTGTGCATTATCCTTGTCAGTTTACCAAGTAATTTATTTGAAGAGAAGCAGCTGAGCGTGCTTTATGCATTAATTATTCTTGTGTATATATATGGCCAGATATTTTATATATATCATATTTTAAAGTATCTCAGAACACTGCAGGCTTCGACAAGCTGATCACATCTAACTGAAACAGGTCACTTGTTGCTCCTAGATCAGTTGGAAAATGAATTTTTATCTAAGACCATGCTTGCAGATTTTCCATTTGTTTAATGCAACTACATGCCTTTGACTCACTCTTTTACAAGCTCTATTATACCACTTGATGTAGTAAGACCAAAATATGTGATTTTGCATCAGCTTTAAACAGATTGTATTCTTATCCTGCCGTATTATTCATGTTTTCATTTACAAAGGGTTTAAACTTTGGACCAAACATCCAGAAATTTTTAGCGTGTCTTTCTTATAATGATGTCAGCTTAAGGAAGCTGTTGATAATTCTATTCCCGAAAGTGGTTCATGCTCTCGGCCGAGGTCACGTATTTAGATTGGTTCATATTTTTTGTAGCCCAGAGGTTGGGCTTTTCTTCTGTGTGGCGCCGGTCTTTTCATTTACATGACTCTGGACGCGATCGACGGGAAGCAAGCAAGAAAAACGAACTCAAGTTCTCCGCTTGGAGAACTGTTTGACCACGGTTGTGATGCTCTGTCTATCGGTAGGTGACGAATTAGTTCAGTCTTTCGTACAATTCCACAAGGTTCCTTTGCTATTGGCATTTTTTTTATTGTGTGGGTATCAAGGCGCTTAGTACAGCTCCTTTTAAATACCTCAGAAAAGTACTACTTGCACTAGTGTGTTTAAAAAAAATTATTTTCAAAAACCTAAGTGGCTGGATGTTTAATTGAAGAGGTTTGGTGTTGTATATAACTCCTTAAATTTTCGTTGAATCGGACATCGTTTCTGGATGACTTTGAAGACCATTCTGCCAGAATGTGATTCAGTTATATTAAATTAGAGGAGATGAAGTTCCTCTTTAAATGGTGATATAAATTTGGCACAGAACTTACAGAATGGCATAGCAGGGAATCGCTTGCAAAGTTTGATTTCCTGATGTTTGTTTGTTGATGATTTTTTCCCTCTGTTCAGTCTTCATTATCACGGGAGCATGTATCGCGCTGCAGCTTGGGATGTCGCCGCGTATGATGCTGTTGAAATGCTTCGTAACGATGTTTCTCTTCTACGTTGCTCATTGGCAGGCATACTGCTCCGGTCAGCTCAGATTTGGCACGTGAGTATTTTCGATATTTTTGACATGTGAGTATTCTATATTTTTGGCACGCGAGTTTTTTATATTTTTGGCACATGAATATTTTTAATTTTTGGCACGCGAGTATTTGATATTTTTGGCGCATGAATATTTTTTTGGCACATGAGTATTTGATATTTTTGCAACCGACAGTTGCCAGTTGTGAATAATATTGCAGACAATGGAACCGATTCATTTGACAATGAAACCGATTCACTTGTTCAGAATGTTTATATAACGCCTCTTCAGAAGCCTACTCAGAGGTGCTCCCTGCTATGACGAAAGAGAAAGGTCTTGAGCAACTGGTAGAATGCAAATTATTCTGGTAAAGGGATAAATGGTTAAAGCAGATAGCACTTAGGGATCACATGGTAAGGGTAAATGGCAGGGATAGATGGATTGGGGTAAATGATAATAGTAAGGAGAATCAGGAAATTTTAGTGGTAAATAGTAAAGGTAAGTTGTAATGATTTGCAGTGGAGAAGAATGGTTGTGGTAAATAGTAAGGTAAACAGTTAAGGTAAGTGGTTATGGTAAGCAGTAAAAGTGAATGAAATGGTGAAGGTGAGGTGCTAAGGTTGGCAGTAATGGTCAATGGTAAAATTTGGTGAAATAGTTAGAGGTGAGTAGTAACACCATAATGTCAGTAAGTGGTGATGCTGAATGGTGGTGATATGTGGTAAAGGTATGCAGTGAAGGTAAATGGTGGTGGATGCGATTAAAACGAAGGTTCTAAGGTCATTGTAACCGCAAATCTTTCCAGAGCTCTGTTCTTAAATACAGATTTATGACTTTCGTCAGATTGTCAGGCCATTTGTTCAATCTGTTTTAGAATTGATGTCACAGAGGCAGAGCTTAGTATCATCCTCTTGCACCTGGTCACTGGTATCTTTGGCCCAGCGATATGGAGTACAGAGGTAGGCCAAACAACAATAGATGTGCTGCTATTGTTAAGTACTGTGGAGGTCAGATAATGTGCTTGCTTGTTGACATCCTCTTCAGAAATGCCTTAGAATGTTGTTCAAGATCACAGTCCTGATTGCCTAGTTTTATTGGGCCCATAGTTGACCCCTGTGCACGATACTCTAGCATGGTGCACAATTTCAGTATAATTTTAGTATAGTGGTTAGCATGTTGGACTATCAACCAAGTGGTTGCGGGTTCAAATCCACACCTGTGCAAAAACTTGCTTCAAGGTTTCTGCCCCACCTGCAACTTGTTACCGACTTGGATGTAGTAAGTTCTCTGACCTTATGCTGACAATTTAATTAATCAGGTGGTGAGTGAGAGTACTAGCCACCACCACCGCCACCCACACTTGTATGCTAAGGTCAAGAAA
This sequence comes from Lumbricus rubellus, assembly GCA_945859605.1. Taxonomy (NCBI): domain Eukaryota; kingdom Metazoa; phylum Annelida; class Clitellata; order Crassiclitellata; family Lumbricidae; genus Lumbricus; species Lumbricus rubellus. The sequence goes on along the minus strand of OX243816.1, from coordinate 41,472,757 downwards.
GTGAAGTCGCCAGCACATTGTACTAAATGGCTGGCTCTCAGGCTAGCCTAAGGGACTGCTCCTCTTCCTGTGAATAGCTAGCTGTTGGTCTAACAAACATGGATGAAATATTTCATGTAGTAAAAATATATCAGCACATCCAGTAGGTACAGATGAGTGACTTTTTTGTGTGAAATAAACTAATTTATTTGTTAATTCATTCAAATGGCGTGCTAGTACAAGTCAGCCACCCATGTATTTTGTAATTATGTTTTCATATGTGACCTCGGCCGAGAGAGGAGACCAATTTTGATACAATAAAGAAAGTCGTAGAAAATTGTTTGTGCCGTTGGGCAAAATTTTATGCCGTTTGCGTATAATAACATAAAAGCTCATTTGACAGGAAATCGAAAATAAGAATTCAGTCTGTCTCTACTTGATGCAAAAATCACATTTTTTTGTCTTGATGCATCAGGTGGTGTAATATAGGTTACAAAGCAGTCAGCCAAAATCGCAGTTGCATGAAATAAATGCGAAAATCAATAATCGTGGTTTTAAGTAAAAATCCATTTTCTGGCTCATCAAGAAAGCTGCAAGTGGTCCCTGGTTTCGACTGAGGTCGCATATAATAAAAGTCCTTTTGCGGTGTATTTAATTATAGCTTAATTTGCATTTTGTAAAATCTTTTGTAAAAATTAGAGGGATTGTTCCAAGTCAGCTCTGATGCATGAGAAAACGTGATGATAACAATGCATTTGTCTTATATGTTGCATTGTGTTTGCTGCTATTATCTACCAGCTGCCATGGATTGGATTGGAGTTGAAGGTGATTCCAGTGACATTCGCCATCGTTAGTGCCATTTTCGCACTCCATTCCAGCTTCAACATCATCCTTATGGAAGGAGGAGTTGGAAGGAATGGATCAACTGTTGCCGTAAGTGGAGATGATGGATTTTTTTCACGTGGAGATAATTTGGAAGAAATGGTTTTCCAGTGCAAATGTCAACCAGATCGTTTCAATAAGGAAAATTATATTACAAGCCTGCGAAGGCTTTTCTCTATTGGCAAAGTTGGGCTGAGAGTGCCACTGAGTAGATATATATATCTTGAAAGGCCGCCATATAAGTCCAATGAATGTTGTTTTCAGGGCACGAGCGTTCTTTCTCCGTTCATTCCGATTGGCGTTCTCTTCGTTCTCGCTGTCACCATCTGGTCGAAGTCAACAACGCATGTTTTCCAGCAGAACATCGTTCTATACATAATCAGTTTTGGTTTGGCGTCGTCAAAGATTTCCGTTCGTATGGTGGTGAGTGGCATTTGTCTCGTTTGCATCAGCGCTCATTGCTAAACGTTTCAATGTTGACGCTGCTGTTGTCAGGTACACCAGTCCACAGATGTGTACCCATTAATTTTATCTGGATGTTAATAAATAATGGAAACCAGGGCTTTTTTAACGTGCAGTTGTACACAAAATGTGCAGTTCTAGATGGATTTGTGCAGTTGTAGAAGCACTTCTGTACAGTTAAAACTAGCAAAAAAATGGTCATTGTTCCCCCGATTGGAGGTAATTTACCATGGAGGATGTGAAGGAAAAGAATGAGTTGTGCAGTTCTAAAATTTCCTTAAAAACAGCCCTGATTGAAACTGAGTAGTAGGTACTAGTGTCTGTTTAATGACAATTGGGTTATAATGAAGAAGTAATATTGCGGGGGGGGCCTGGTGGCGTATTGGATAACACACTGGCATGAAGATCACAGAGTTGAGTTCGATTCCTGAAGATAGACGTGCTTTGTAGGATGCTATTTACGCCGTTTTATTGCAGGCTGTCTGTTCTGTTAGTAGTTAAGATTGATGTTAATTAAGATAACTACATAAGTACTCTTCCGTAACTGGTTGCGGTCTGTAAACCGGATTGTTGAATAAATGAAAATTATTATTGTTGAATAGCGTCTCCCTTCTTTTTCCGACTTGAGACTGGTGCTACCCATGTATCTGCACATGGTTTGTACAAGAGATGAGAATGTACTACATATGACTGCTCAGGAGACCAATCCAGCTTATCATTCAGTTGCTCAAATGCAATATATTAGGTATTCAAAACTCAAAACTTATTTCTTCTCTTGTGGCCTTACGCACTGGTAGTGCCTCTGAACGGTTCACCCTAGTAGAGGCACTTTATAAATGTTTTAATACAAGCGCACAAATATAATTGGAAGACCAATCCAGCTAATTATTTAGTTGCTCAAATGCAATATATTAGGTACATTCTAATACAAGCTTACTTTAGCTTAGAGTCATCCTAGATGGTTCCCGATTTAATTCCGTTAATTTATATGTTGCCAGGTGGCGCACATGTCACGCACGGAGATGGACATGCTTGACTCGTCGCTCTTTGGACCGGGTCTTCTCTTCCTCAACCAATACTTCAACACCTTCTTCGACGAACTCTTCGTTCTCTGGGTTTTCCTCGTCAGTTTCTTTTTTATCACTTATAGATAATTATTTAATTATAATTATGGATATGGAAATAGAAAACTGTTTGTTCGTCGTAAAGTAATATTGTAATTGCAGATTTATATAGCGCCACTACAAGAGTCACTGATCAGAAGCGCTTATGACCTAACACGACGAAACCGAATGTACTTAAGAATTTCTTGTGGAAAATAGGCATAGGGCGACAGACAGAGAGGGAGAGAGTGAAACAGAGAGATGAGAGAGACAGAGAAAGAGAGAGACAGAGAAAGAGAGAGAGAAGGGAGAGACAGACAGAGAGACAGACAGACAGACAGACAGAGAGAGAGAGAGAGAGAGAGAGAGAGAAGAGTTGATTTCATAGGCAGCCTCTTCCTGGAGAATGGGTTCATTTTGACCGCAGCAAGACTCCTATAATATTGTCGATTTTATGTTCGGTAGATTTGTATCAACGGTATAAAGCAACTGAAATTTAGTAGTGCTTGACACATACATATTTAATACAAAGCATTTTAAGAGACTGCAATACACAACTATATCTAACTGGTCTTAATAAGTGCATTTTGAGACAACTTTAGCGTGTTTCTGAGCAGAGTATAAGAGTATATATATGCCCCAGCAGTACTATTACAATTATTATTACAACTTCTATTAAGATTTTAATTGCAATTACAGTAGTATCTATAACAACAACAATGGCGGTGTCATTCTTTGTGCAGGCTGTCTGCCTCGTAGACCTCACCCTCTACTCCGTACGGGTCTGCCTCCAAATGGCAGACTACATGAAGATCAGAGTCTTCTCCATCACTCCGCCGTTTCTGCCTCCCTCGGCCGGTGGCGGAAGTTCCGTGGAAAAACCCGTCAACTCTTCCGTCGCCAACGTGCGCACGAGTCGCGACGACTCGGGAACGGCGAGCTCGCACAGTCGGAGCAGCAGCTCAAGCTCGTGTGATACGTCCGCTCGGCTGCCGAGCTGTGCGGCCGTGCGCGGTCGGAACGCACAACGCTGCTCGTGACCGCCGTGCGATTGTGCGCGCGCTGGGGAGCTCCTCATCGTAGGCAGAGTAATCGCTGTCGTTTTAACTGTTGTAATTTCTTTTTTTGGTTGGCTGCGGCATTTTGAGGTTCTATCTTTCCAGGGAAAAGCATTCCTTGTTGGGTGGGTATGGGTAAGGGAAAGAAAACCCGGTGATGTAAATTAAGTAAGTAAGTAGCCCTTTGTTGTATCTGAAAGGCACGCATGCGTTGCATTGCTTAAAACGATAGAATATATATTTTAAAATAAGCTATGATGGATGGCGGGGTCGGATTTTAAATTCGCACTTGCGGAACTTGATAAAATTGGAAATGCGTATATGTGTTGGCGTAAAAGATATTGATTTTTTTAAAAATTTTTGCATGAGGCAGTGTGAAAGGAAGAGCTGGTAGGAGCGTCGTGATACATTTTTCCTGGATCTTGATTTTCTTTGGTGGATTCTTATAGCATCTGGCTAGACCTGGGCTCTATTAGCAATTGTTGTATCTTTGTGTCAAACAAATAGATTGTGGGTTAATTGAAATCAAGGTTGAACTTTCTTGGCCAAACTAAGCTGAATTGCGGTGCTACGGGGTTCTGTGATCTGAATGAACTTTGGTGCTGTGCTCATTTAGACCCAATTCCACGGCTACAGTTGCCTACTTCAAATTTTCTCCATTTTTGATTTTCGCTGATTTCTTTATTTCATGTATTTTTGATGAGAATATACCTGGGTTTGTCTATGATATTAAATTGGTATTGATATGAGGGCAGAGCTGTTCATTATGGGTGACTGGGCAAACCTCTTTTAGGGGATCTGGGATTGACGGGATGACATTTCATTGAGGTGGTTGCATTATAGAAACCTTAGCATGCCTTGAACCTACTAATACTGCATATGGCTACCATGTACATTTAGGATGCACCCCTTGGCATTAGGATCTGGCACCGTTACTGTATAAATATTAAAGAAGCAATAAACAAGAAAGGGAAGGGAAAGTTAAGTTCGAGAGAAAGGTGACCTTTTTTGTGTGGCATTTCTCTTCGTGACCTGTGGTTTTATTTTATATATCTGTCTTTTATGCTTTCGATGATGACGAAAATTTGAAGAGAATTTGATAGTACTCGTCGTGTGCGGCCATCTAGATAAAGAAAGTTCTAGTGTTGATCGCACGATTTCTTTTATGGTAACTCATGATTGTTATCTTGCATCTGTTTGTACCACATTGTCAAATTGCATCGCAGTGCTTTGTGAAAATTCGTACATTTCTTTGGAACCATGGAACAACTGTTATTGTCTGCTATTTTCGACTAATTGTTCGGTTGCTATTGGCGATGCTTCACTCTGGTTAGCAGAAACATTTAACGAGGTTATGCAGTAAATTTGTTAGCAATTGTTGATTCTATTGGCAGCCTATCTGGGTCCTGCTCAGTCTTTGTCCGTGTTGGTTTTAGTTGAATTCGTTATGTGTACGTATATTTCTACCGGGCGATGAATATGTGAAATGCGGTAATATAAATGTTTAATGTGCATTTTGTGTTCATTATGTGGAACATAATGAGAGCACCTGTTCTTCAGTGTATTGTTTCACCCGAGATATTGTTGTTGGCAATCCATTGTCTTGTGCATTTGGCAGCGGCGCTACGATGAACAATACATTCGTTCATTGAATCTTTACATTTATGATCGTAGTAAGGACTTCTGTATTTCGCTGTGTTTTCCCGTTTTGTTAATACCTGTGCCACATGTGTTTGGTTTTAGTCGTTCCACAACGTGAGTGTCGCCCCGGTTTGATTTAACATCTCGTGTTTCATCATTATTGTTTCTGTTGTTACGATATATGATATTTACAAGTGGTATTGACCATGCTCACATGTTACGGGCATCAACAAAAACAATTCGGCTTTTCTTATTGTGCCACATTACTGACACGGGTGCTGTTTCAACAAATTAGTATTTTTTGCCATTTTCTTGGTGAATCACATTATTCTTGGTCAATGCGAAATGTGTGTATTGGGTTATAGGGACTTGGCAGCCAACTGGTTATAGCAATCACCTTGTGGCGCAGTGAATGCGGGTTCAAGCCCCCATGAGACGACTTTGTATAGACCCTGAGCAGGACCTTCGCTCACAATTGCTCAGCGCTCGTGATTTATGCTCGGTCTTTAGATAGTGACGCGTAATAAGAAATAGTAATAATTGCCTCTGAATAGCGATCTTGAAGGGGTGTTATAAAAATTTTGATATTTTTTGATTGATTAAATATTATAATAATTAATAGTTGCTGAAACTGTGTTGGTTTTGTATATTCGTGGAGGGTGCTATACAAAGTTTTATTTTTTGGGGGTTGATTCAATTATAATAATAGTAATCAATAATAATGATAATTAACAATTGCTGAAACTGTGTTGGTTTTCGCATATTCGTATCATTTATGTTCTGTGTTCAATGTTTCAGGTGTCAGTTCTTCTGATTGTGGTTTGGTTTCTGATAAATACCATTGGTTCATGTCTTATCTATCATCTTATGTATTAAACATTGGCATTATATTTGCTGATGATGGTTAGTAATGTTTAGTGAGTGTGTGGTGAAAATATATTCAAAGCTTGTTTTAATATCAGTATGTTAACTGCATTTAATCCCACTTTTACGAGCGAAAGTATTTGTTGAATTAAACTCGCCTATCTTATCTGCTTATGTTGTCAGTTTGAGATATTTCATAATTGTGCAGGTTTTCTTAAAGGGTTGAAGGCTTTTAACGGCTTAAAAATACAGTGTTAGCACGTTTTTCATGTTGTATCAGTATATGGTATGTCCTCCAATGGCATTGTTTTATGGGAGTCCTCTTTGTATTCAGATGAGATGCATGCTTCTGAGATCTGAAATTTTAGATGCACTGTGAGAGGTGGTATCTAAATGAAGAGTTCAGAATTTTTCAGTTTGGTGTGGCCTAACGTACGGTGGCTTCGAAGAGGAGCGCATGCTCCAGAGGTTGTTGATATCTGATAATTATACGTGCTTTTCGTGAAGACAGATATTAATTATTAATTATATATATATATACACCGTGATTCAATAAAAACTAAGCCAAATTGTTTTTCATATATCTCTAATACCTGATAACATATCATGCTAAAATTTTCCAAATATTTAGAGAATTGGACCAAGAATATGATTCCAAAATTTCATGATATAAAGTTGAACGGATAAAAAGATATGAATATTTAAACGTCATATGCCGAAATTGCAGCTTACAAGCAATTTTCTGTCAGATTCAATAAAAAGTAAGCTAAACTGTTGTTTTTTATATCTCCAATACCTGATAATTAATCATACTAAAACTTTCCCGATATTTAGAGAATTGAACCAAGAATAGGATTCCAAAATATCATGTCATAACTTTGAACGGATAGAAAGCTATGAATATTTAAACATCATCTCCAGAAATTTCAGTTTTCAGCAAGTCTGTTATGGTGTTCATTGCGGTTTGGATGCTTGATAGTTCCCAATGTTGGTCTTCAAGGATCCTGGTGTAAAATTAACGGAGTATATTATCGCAATGTTCTGCTGTCACAACATCTTCCACCTGTTATAAGAAGGCAGTTTTCTTTTTCAACAGAACAGCGCCAGCCCGAGGATAATCGACGATGCCGTTTCCCAATGCATGGCGCCAGCGCCTACAGGTTTGCGTGCAAGCTGGAGGAGGACATTTTGAGCATGTTTTTTAATTAAATAATGAAACCATGCTGTTGGGGTCATATTGTTACTTCAATTCTGCACATATCTGGAAATTTTTAGAATGATTAATCGTCAGGCATTATATAGAGATAATAAGGAAACATTTTATTGAATCTGACAGAAAAGTGCTTGCAAACTGCAATTTCGGCATATGAAGTTTAAATATTCATATCTTTTTATCCGTTCAATTTTTTCTCATGAAATTTTGGGATCATATTTTGGGTCCAATTCTCTAAATATTTGGAAACTTTTACCTTCATATGTTATCAGGCATTAGAGATATATGAAAAACAATTTGGCTTAGTTTTTATTGAATCACGGTGTATATATTACTAATGATATTATTAACTATTGTTACCCATCTGCATTGTACTGCATTTCATTTCGGTTATGTTGTCATCATTTTCCGATTGCTATGTTATTTGATTTAAGTGGAATTTTGCTGTCTTTCTTCATATCTTGACGACGTCCCAGTTTTCTTCCTGTTTCACTCTGTTATCTTGCTTTTTCTTTTCTGTTTATCTGTGTCTTTCGTTCAACTAGAGCTGCACCGAAAATAATTAAATTCGACTCGCTACGAACCCGAATATTGCTCCGAATAGTCTATTCATATTTGGCCGAATTGTGTCTTTAAACCAAATATGAATAGCAAATGTGCTACATAAAAAAAATTAGCGCTTCACTGCGTAGTTTCCATTGTGATTCGAACTCTGGTTTTTAGCTTTCCTGTCTATGAATTCTAAAAAAAATAAATGTTATATATTTTTGGTTTTGCAAAATCAACATATATAAGTCATCTTCTATGTGAAAATTGTGTTGTTTTACGCACTTTCAAAATGCATTTGCATGTGCTTAGTTTTTACTTTTGTTACTTTTTCTGTTATCACCAACTATTCTTGTTCGGTCACATGATGTGACCAATAATTATTCGTATTCAGTCGAATAGTTTAAAAAAATATATATCAGTGCAGCTCTAGTTTCAGCATTCTTAAAATCTTCTCTGCCTGCTCACCTGTACAGGCAGGCAGGCTGGGTGGAGAATACTAGAGGTTTGAATTTATCGCTAGAATTAACCAATGGTGATGAGTTCAGTGATAGCAAACCTAAGTTATCTGAAGTGTACAGATGGAGCCAATATAAGATCGATATTATAATTATGGGACATGTATGGTGCCGATATACTAATGCTAATGTAATTGTGACCAAGCTATATTTACCTTATTTTCTGGCATTTGTGTCGTTTTTCCCTAACTGCGTAACAAAACCTTTGGTTTTTTTCTGTGTGTGTTCATCACTGATTGTTTTAACCCCTGATTGTTTTTAGTGTATTCAACTATTTGCCAGTATATATATATACTTATGAATATATTAACATAGTTAAAGTGCACGACAAGCGTGTGCTTTGATACTTACATGGTTGTGCTGAATATCGGGCCAGCAGCAGCAAATATTTTACGTAAGAAATTAAAAATCATTGCACTGCTTTGTTGTTTTTTCCTTCTTTGGCTGGTTGTGTAAATTGTTTAATTGATGTGGTGGTGATAGTGATGGTATCGATGATGATGGTGGTGGTAGTGACAGTGGTATTGGTGGTGGTATCATCATCATCATGGGTGTTTGTTCATAGCAGTGCTGCCATTGTTGTGAGCAGTGCATTTTTAATGTATAGGTAGGGCTTAAAGTGTGGCTGGACGGTCATGGACGGCGTTCATGCACTTCTTTTAAAATCTGCACACCATCCTGCCACTTATTTCGCCAACACAGACTGGAAAGTTAAGGAGCGTTCAGGCACTTTTTTACACTTTAAGCACTGTGTATACGGTATTATCTTGAACAATCACTATGGCGAAGATGGGCGTTAGGACTTATTGTCATTGATGTGAGAGAAAGTGATTGTTGTGCCCAACACAGACGACTAGTGATTGAGTACGAATCATAATAGCAACTGCTTGTGCACTGTGATATCTCAGTACAAAATTAGTCTCATTGACCCAATTAGGAGAAGAGATCTTTTGCCTCATAGGACCCTGTGCAGATTTTGTCTAGCCGAGGTAAAACTGATTTAACTTAGCCCCACAAGGTAGTTGCGACCAATGCCCTACCCTCTCCCCTTCCGCTTCCCCATACAAGAATTTAGTAGCTAGGCCTGTGACTTTTCAGCCAATATTATAGTCTTAAGTAAAAAGATATTGTCTACGTTTTATTTCACAGCTGCTATGGATCGCGCCTCTCTGGAACCATAGGCGGAAACCTGAGCGGAGACTTGGGGGGGGGGGACGAACGAGTGGCCGAAGGAAATATGCGCGGAATTTTTTGACGGACGGAAATTTTTAACGAGTCCGAAAGTCAAGAAAAATTTCTAGTTCCGCCGCCAAAAAGTTGATGACTTTTTTTTAAGTCCCAAAAACTTACCTATGTTTTGTCCCCCGTGAGAGTATGTATGTATGTGCACTTGTTATAGCGCCCCTTCAAGCTCTCTCTACTCAGAGGCGCTCCCGATGCAGAGCGGACACTGCATCGGAGTTTCACGCCGAAGCGCTGAGCAATTGTAAGTGAAGGACTTGCCCAAGGTTCTTACGCGGCTTGAGGGTGGATTCGAACCTCGGACCTTCCGGCTCCAAGGCAACGACGCCACCACTAGACCACCGCGCCTCCCAAAGAGTCTTCACGCTCAACTTTGGGGAGGACCAATACATGGGCCGTCCCCCCAACACCTTTTTGGGGGGACCGTCCCCCCTGTCCCCCTAGGTTTCCGCCTATGTCTGGAACAAACTTCCACCATAATTACGTTAACATTTCTGATCTATCCTATGAGCTCGTCCAGACTTAATAAAATTATGTAAGTTAATTTACTTAACCCCTTGCAATATCTCCACAGGTTTTTCACTTCATCTTGAACACATTGCTCATAATGAAATCTCCCTCTGCCTCGTACCAACCTCTCAATTTCAATTCTAAACAACATGACAGCATAAATAATATTTTATACTGTGATAATGTTATAGTCAGGAAACAGAAGTTGAATCTGTTGACCCTTATGAGTCGTGAATCATTTCGTTGTTTCCACTTGCTTCAAAAATCTTTTACGGTGTCATAAAGTGGTGGCGACGAGGCTTACACCGTTGCAACAGAAAGTTGCGCATTGGCTATAGCCTATAAGTTGTCACTGAAAAAGCACATGCAAAAACCGTTTAAGCATGCATAGAAATTGTACAATAGGCGGCTACTGCCTACAGTTCAATAGATATTTGTATCTAAACAATTTAATTGCTTAGAGAAATAACAAAAATGTAAGTCAAAAGAGTTGGTCGCGAACGAATTAAATTGTTTGCAATCATTTTCTATAAGCTGTCGTCTTTAAGTAGTGTTATAGGTGGCGACACTGTGCGCATTAAGTAGGCTACGAGTATCTGTTACGATCGATACCCTTTATTCGGGGTTTGGGCGAAAATTGGTGCTTAAGTTGTTTTAGTTCTATTATTAATAGTATAAATGTGCAAATTGGCACTATAAATTAGCCAGTCGAAGCGGATACCTATTAAGGATCTTGTTTTCTTTTGGGAAGGATAGACGATAGCATCGTGACTGAACGTGTCTTGAGGACGGAAAGTGAGTCAAGGCCAAAGCCCTGGACACGTAGTAGGCCTGTATCCCCCTCGCTAGAGCAGTTAACCGGTCTCGAAGGCGTGGTGAATCATCTGGGTTACGCCTAAAGAGGGCGAAAATAGGGAGGTCTTAGCTTATTGGGGACCTAAATCCAGCTGATTTTTCGATTAGTTGTATCGTCGAAATTAATCAATGACGGAATACAAACTTGTCGTCGTTGGCGGTAAGTAATCATGTCAGGTGTAAAGTAATATCAATCAATCAGCCGTTTATTGACATAACAGTGCTCAGCAAATCTCAGGTAAATTTAGAAATGAAAAAGCCCAGAAAGTTCGAGATAATTCTGCAGGTGAAAAAATGATGAAAGACAATAGAGTCATTTAATTCAAGCTGAAGAGAGACCATTTGAACTTATTTAATTCATAACACTCGTGTAATTGTTATTATTTGATGTAGAATTGCCATAGAATTCAAAAGTCATTTTACTGAACATCATTGTCATATTGGAGTAGTCCCCTTGAAGAGGCTATATGCAAATTATCGTTATGTGTATTCAAATTCTGTGACATGGTTCTGATATTTGAAAACAATGTTATGTTGCAATATCCGTAGCAATTAGTATATCCTGAATATTTCTGTATATGATTCGGCTATATTGATTTGGCGTAATATCCGGGATTTTAGTTTTGTCTGAACACTGGCAGTATTCAGATCATCAGATTATATCATAAATTGACGGTTGTAATCATTTTGTTTTATATTAATCAGTAGTTTTCTATGTGTAACAGAAGAATTACCACATTGCATTTAATTAAATTTTATTCTGCTCTGTATACATATACATAGGTACCCATATTTTGGGCTCTCCGCCTCATCATGATAAACCCGTAAAGATTTTTAAATAGCCTTAAATAAGCCTTGGTTTAAAATGAAGACTTTTGATGACTCATCTGGCCATTTTGATGAAAAATTCCCTTTTTATTCCAAAGCAACTGTTTCTTACTTCAGAAGAGGCATGCAACATATAACCTTGGTATACATGTTTAATAACTGGATAAATTATTATTTCTTGGCCCTGGCATTTTAGTCCTTTAACACTGACATGATCAATTTACTGGGCAGTGAATTTTGTTAACAGAGACAATTGGTCCATTTCAAACTGCTGGGCCAGCAACAGAGAAAGCACATCGCTGCCTGATAACTTGCCATCTGTTTTTAAATACTTTGTAACCTAAGATCAAGTTCATCTGTAATTGAACAATTGAATGTTCTGTAAAGATCTTTCAAGAGGTATTTAAGTAGTCCCTATAAAAACATTAGCCAAAGACCCCTTGAACATTTAATCAAGTTAGTTACTAATGTAGAGAGGTTTTCTGTGACTCTGAGGTCCTTTTTATTGTTTAAATACGCATTCATTCGTTCATTCATTACAAAGATTTATATGACCAGTGCTCATTTGGGGTTACTGCTCAGGAGCACTCTCAACCCAATTTATAATGGATAAATTCGACTGCATGTCAGGGATGAGCTTATTGACGTTTTCCATAAGGTTAGCCAACTTGGCTTTGATGCGTACACTGACCATGACTGTTGATGGGAAGTTAGGATGGCAAGGGAGAGGATTTGCCACTTGCCCTCACATCCTGAGGCTATGAAAGTCACTAACACTTCATACCCATGACTGCCTCAGGGCTCGCACATAAGACTGGTTTTTCTTTTAAAAATTGTCAAGACATGTTGTCCAAATTGAATCACTTTTTTGCACCCCACGTAACATATCACTTGCTGGGAATGAGCACATAGAACTTAAACCTTCCTTCACCTCAGTGGTCAAATGGGTTTGGGTGAGCAGTGGGAATGCCAAATGGGTGAGCATTGGGAACGCCAAATGGGTGAGCAGCAGGAATGCCAAATGGGTGAGCAGTGGGAACGCAAAATGGGTGAGCATTGGGAACGCCAAATGGGTGAGCAGTGGGAACGCTAAAGAAGACTTGTATTGTAACACATGTGTTTCAAGGGTTCCACGCATGGTGAGCAGTGGGTATGCAAGCAGAGAATTTCGAGCCGCAGTGGAAACGCCGTTCTTACGGGCTCACACCCACTTTGATCGTGACAATAAGCAGCAAGGTTCGACCACCTGACACGTAACTTACAGCATAAGTTGGTCCTAATAAATCATGCGCACATAAGACTTAACCCTCCTCCACCTGATGCATTCATAACGTAGCTAGGTTGGCCCTAATACATCATGCTGAATAATTTACAGTTTGCAGATGACTGAGCAACAGATGCAGAAGCCTGGTTATGAGATCTATATATTATACAGAAATCAATATTAATGATCTCTGTGGTGAAAGACCCCTTCCCTTTCTGGTCGATCTGTGACCAACAAATGGTCCTTGTTTTTGGTCAAGGTCACACACACACACAAGCACACACACAAGCACACACACACAAGCACACACACACACACAGACACACGTGTGTATGTTGGCGTATAATACGCATGGCTATATCTAGAAGTTTGCAATTTCAAACAGTCCCCGAAGTACTGTATGTCATTTCCTAAATGTTTACCATAAACTAATTTTCTTTATATTTTGTGTTCTTTAGGACCATGTCGATTGGAAACCACCCTCACCTCCCCCATGAAACTCCAAAATCTTTTCTGGCTACACTGCTGTATATATATGTTTTTTTGTATTGCCATATATTGTATTAAATGTATATATATTTACTGAGAATTTGATATAGCGCTCCTTCAATATATATGTATACATAATATTACGTATTTATATTGACATTAAAATTTTTGTTGTTGATTTACATGTTATATATGAAATATATATTATATACCGGTACACATGTAAGTATGCAGCATTACTATGCACACAATGTCATTGTCTCATATCCTGTGGCCAATTGTTTGACAGTGATGGGTATGAATAAATTGTCTAGAGATATTCGTCACCCCAAGCTACATGTTGTTGGTCCATGGGTAAAATGTCACGTATCCAAGGTCACTGCCATTGCGCTCTGCACAGAAGGGGTTCTCTTGGTTCCATTCGTATGAGCTGCTGCAGCCATGCAGAATATCTAGAGCCTTTTTCTGTGGTGGGCCCAGTGGTCTGGAGTGGACTCCCACACGAGCTACATCTGCTTCCTGGGGGTCTTACTGAAGATTTTTTTATTCAACTCAAAACTACTTTTTTGCTATAGATGCTAGAGTTGAGAGTGCCTCTGTCTGAGTAGTCCTCTTGAAGAGGCACTATAGAAATTCTTAAATGTATGTATGTGTATATATTTATGTATGTATATATTTATGTAGTATATGCATTGTATACATACTGATCTCTGTCTGTCTTGTATACGGTCTATGATGACGTGCTTTGGCCAGTGTTTTAAGTCACAATGGATCATGGAATAAACAAATATTAGTATCGTGATTGTAACTAATTACAGCAATTTGATTGGCATCATTGGACTTGATTGGCATCGTTGGTTGCAGACAGTTCTGTGATGACTTTCAGAACTGATTATCATCATCGGTGTATAGCATCAGAGGGTAACTAGAGAGCCAGGCCTCTTCCTTCCTCCCAAACATTCGTGGCACAACCATAGCTTCACATAAATCACATACATTTATATGGCGCCCTTTCAAGATCTCTACTCAGAGGTTGCCGATGATCATTTCACATTCACAGACTATTTTTACTCCTGACATGCCTTATGATCTGCCAAAAATGCTTCATAATTTTTTTAATATCTTCTTTACATTTTATTTCTTCTAAATGCCGAGTAACTCTCATGACCCTGACGCGACCTGCTGAGATTGTGTACCTGGCACTGCCGCTGCTCCTAAATAGAAATATTGCAAATGCCAGCCATTGGTTGTATCATCCTAAGTGAAAATTTGAGCCCCACACCCACCCCGTGGGCCACCAGAAAGTTCCTGAGTACCAATTTCCTTTGGGCAGCATAGGTGCCGTTGCTGTGATTTTCTCTGGGACACACTGTCTGTCTGTTCGACCTTGTCCGCCTGCCTGCCTGTCTGTCTATCTTGATTGCTCTGCCCTCTTTGTCGACGACGACGGGTGTAGTATGTCTGTCAATGTGTCTGTGTCTGATTTCATTGTCTGTGTGCATGTGCATGATGTGCATCTCATTGATTATTATCTTGCCTAGCAATATCTGCACTGAACATCGGCTGTTATCAGAGCTCTCATTATTATGGTAGTGGAGTCTTTTGCCACACCAATCTTTTTTATATGATTTATGTTCATGTATATATGTATGTAATATGTATATATGTATATATTTGTATATATTTATGCTGCAGTATGTGTGGTATGCCGTTTTTGCAGTATGGTAGAATTTTTTGTGTTTGATGCGTGTGTATGTGTGCGTTCGTGCGTGCATGCGAGCATGCATGTGTGTTTTTGTTGTGTCCTTCACCTTGACATATACTGGTATTTGTTTTGATGGTAAACGGACATTATCTCTCTGGACATTATCCCACTCCATACCCCCGGACAAATTGCACCCCGGACATTATCTCTCTGGGGTAGGACATTATCCCCACAGTCTATCATATCATAATTTGCAGATTATATCTCTAACTTAAGTCGCAAACAACATTAACAAGTCTTAATTGTGGACCTAAATGACACTAACAACTCCGTGCGTTGGAAATTAATAACTTAGAAATTTATGACACTAGTAATGAGTCTTTAGCTTGCGTCTGAATGGCAGTTGCAAGTCTTATCAGTGACAGCATTAACAAGTTGACACAGCGAACAGAACCAGGATGATTAAGCTTTATAGATTAGTTAAATGAAGAAATATTTAGACTAATTGGGCGGAGGGGGATTTTGTCTTGGGGGATAATGTCCTGCACAAAATGGGGTTGGGAGATTTTGTCCGGGGGAATAATGTCCTACAACCGTTTCTGGTCTGTCTGGCACCCATTCTGGTCTGTAAAATGCCAATTCAAATAGACAGTTGATTGTGAAGAAAGTGAAAGTAAAACGTAACTTGGTATGCCCGTGCCTTTCCAAGTAATGCAATGTTTATCTAAGAAATTAGTAAGCTCTTGTTTTTCTTGTTCTTTTTCTTCTGGCGTGGCCTGATTGAGCCAACAGTGTGTAATGTCTAGGTGAGGTGAGCACTTGAGTGATCTGAGTGGTTGACCATCAGACGCCTTGTGTACACAAACGATGATTTGTACTTTAAGATCTGCACTCGAGATTTTAAGGAGAACCACCATTGCGACCAAAGAGACTTTAAGTCTGTAATGACGATAGTGTTGTGATTAGTGCTCTGTACTGTCAATTGGGAGGCCGGGGTTCAGGTCCCTGCCAGGACAGAAATTGTGTGTGTGTGTCTCTTTGCGTGTCTGTTTCTCTGTGTGTGTGTGTATGTATGTATGTATGTACTGTATGTGTATGTGGGTGCATGTTTGTTTGTGGGTGTGTGGGACCGTAGGTGCGTGTCTGTTTGCGTATGTGTGTTTATCTATATGTGTGTGTCTGTGGGTGTGTGTGTGTTTGCATGTATTGCACTTGCTTTGAAGTTACTCCATATTTTATGGACGACTATTCTTTGATGCCACAGCTGAAGTGCCACTTGCAATTTCTTCCGCACCCTATGGCATTTACGTCCCACTGACCAGCCGGTGAGAGAGCGAGACAGACAGACATAGAGAGAGAGAGACAGACAAACAGAGAGAGAGAGAGACAGAGACAGAGAGAGCCACCTGGTGGACGGGTTTTTCCCTCTCACCACTTCCGTGTTCATGCTGAAATATTTATGTTTGTTGGTGTTGTGAACAAGGCTTTGTATTTTTCTTCCAATTCCCAATGGGAGTTGGGGAGTTCGGTTAATGAGGGAGTTGTAACGCTGGACAAATTTGTCAAAGTGTTTGTTGCACTTGTCTATAGAGTGCAGCAGATGTGCAAATGCTGTGCCACCAAGATGCAACAGGTAGCCCATTATAATTATCAGACTGTGTAAGAACAATATGGAGGGAGGGATGGTTTGTTTTTCAATTGTCTTCATGGATGACCTCATTTCTGTGGAATCTGTTGAATATATTGCATATTTATAAACGAAATGCAGCATTTGTTTTTGTTGTTACAAGGGCATTGTTTTCCTTAGCACGAGTTTAGCTGCAATTTGCAATATATGAAAGGCGAAAACTGTGCAAAATAATTTTTTTTACCCTTCAATGGCTGCGGTAGTGCTGCCATAAGATGATGTTTTGACTCTAGGAAGTCTATATTCATCCATAAACTTTGCTGACTGTAATTTTAACATTGCGGTTTTACTTTTGTTAAAATGTCAGAACCATGTCAGAAGTATTTCCTTTTTAATCTGCTATGCTAACTTCCCATGACATCTATAGTATAAGTACTATTCCTGGATTTAAAGCAAAGTACACACGAAGCATTTGATAGCATGCTCACTATAATAGAGCTCTTGGATTTTTGCTTGAAGCAGTTGGATACATTGGTAGCAAATACCATTCAAACCTAAGAAATGGCTTGAGACGTTATAAGCACAGACTATTGTATGCTTGTTATTGTAAGTGCTCATTTATATAGCGCCTTTTGGTAGAAATTCATTCTAGATTGGTTTCCAAAGATGGCATCATATGCCATAACATACCATGGCATTCATCATTGTATGTTTTCACTGGATTGGAGTTTTGATTTCATCAGAATTGCAGTCGTTGTTTTTGCCACAAATTCTGATGAGTCCTTTCAAGTGTGTTCTTATTGTTTGGTTTGGTTTTCTGTTTTTGTGAATCAGCTGGTGGTGTTGGCAAGAGTGCTCTTACAATTCAGCTCATCCAAAACCAGTGAGTGTTGCTCTTTAACTCATATTTTTACGAAAATATAGTTGTGTACAACTGTTTATTTGTTTATTTCTCGCATTTGCTATTGCGCCCCTTCAAGCTCTCCAATCAGAAGTGCTCCCGACTACAGCGCGGACACTGCATCGGAGTTTCACGCCAAAGCCCACGAGCCATTGCGAGTGAAGGACTTGCTCTAGGTCTCAACGACTTGAGGTGGATATGAACCTGGAACCATCCGTCTCTAAAGCACAGACACCACCACTACACCACAGCACACCACGAGGACGAAGGAAATCTATTATATGGCATGTTGAAGAAGAAGATAGCCGAAAATCGTGATGACTGGCGCCATTTGATGTACAAATCTGCCTAGAAGAAAAGGCATAAACCAAAGAAGAAGTTATATACATAAGATCTATAATTATATATATATATATATATTTAACATTTTCCACATATATATATATATATATGTATATATATATCCATACAGTATACACATATTTATGTTAAGTTTGTGCTGAATATTCAATACATACATGTATTGTGTGTGCGCGTGTGTGTGCATTTGTGTCAATGTATGCATGTATGTTTGTGTGTGTGTGTGCATGAAGTTGGTTGTATGTGAGTTATTGCAACTTAATGTCAGTCCCGAGTCGAGAAGTAAAGGGTTTATGTAGTATGGCAGTTGCTAGATTCCTCCCAATGGTACGATTGAAAGAGTCATCACAAGCACGAAAGCAATATAACGATTGCACACTGTAGTCGATATATGTTTAGACGCAATTGGTTGGAATTGTCTTTGTGGTGTGTTTGTAGCGTCGTGGCCCATTGGTCCACTTGTCTGGTCAATAATTTTGGCATTGACTTTTATGCTTGCATAAAACCTGACCTTTCGTGGAGTTTATGAGCTGAACCCAGTGGACTGACTTGCTTTATCAGTGTATGTGTATGCTTGTATGTTTGTATGTGTGTTTGTATGTGTGTTTGTATGTATGTTTGTATGTATGTTTGTATGTGTGTCTTTATGTATGTTTGCATGTGTGTTTGTATGTTTGTTTGTATGTGTCTTTGTATGTGTGTGTCTGTATGTATGTTTGTATGTGTCTTTGTATGTATGTTTGTATGTGTATTTGTATGTATGTTTGTATGTGTATTTGTATATGCATTGTGTATGAAAGAATGTGTGTATATTTATATGTATTATGTATGTATTTACAATCTGTCCTTTCCGCTGGGAGTCGGGTCGGGTGTTGGGTTGCCTCTGAGTAGAAATCGTGAAGGGGTGCTAAATTTAATGAATGAATGAACGAATGTGTGTTTATATAATTATTATGAGTGTGTTTGCTTGTCTTTATTTGTGTGTGTTTTGTGTGTGTGTGTGTGCACATATGTGCACATGTAGTTGTGTGTGAATGTGTATGTGGGTGGTTTTGTACAGCAATTTTTTTAAGAGCTTCTCTGTAGAACTTGGCTGTGTAGCAGATCGGAGAGTATTTCATGTATGAAGATAAACGGAGAACGTGGCTGGCGGCCAAGAGATTGAAGAATTGCAACTTGTAATATTGTGTCGCCTGTAGGGCATAGCCGGGTGCTGACCCGGTTAACCGGTAATGCCGGGTATTTGACACCCGGCAGATAACCGGACCCGGTCATAAAAGGTCTTCCGGGCCGGGTGGCTAATTATGAATAGCATAACCACACATCAAAGGGCTTAACAGCTAACCTGCAAGATCTCTCAACTGGGCATTGTAGTACAATGAACAGACAATCACAGAACAGACAGCCAGCCTGCTGATGGTTGCTTTATATTAGACTATCCTATTTCAAACAGGGGACCATCAAGAGGAGGAGGAGGAGAGAGTTTGTATCACCCTCTTCCATGCTGTCTTTCCTCCTCCTCCTCCTCCTCCTCCTCCTCCTCCTCCTCTTTTTCTTTTACTACCCCTTCCTGAGCGGAACAGTGGTAGACTGTGAAGGAGAAGAGGAATAATATATATATAATATATATATTTAAATAGAAGAGTGGCACCTTGTTTCATGCTTTCTACCCTCATCTTCCTCCTTCCTCCTATTTCTTGTCTATTACCCCTTCCTCTTCCACCTGCTGCTTGGCTGTTTGAAATATCTAACAGAGAAGAGACAGGAGATGATGAAGGGGAGGGGAGGAACTGTGGTAGAAGGTGAAGAAGTATAGGAAAGGGGAAGAGTGTATATATTATGTACGTACATACATATTATATATTCATATATTTTCATATATATATATATGTGCTGCTCACTGACCATAGCTATATAGGTTGGCTAGTGGTCATCTGTTAATCCCTTATCTTTAAAGTCTGTTTGGTCTGTCACACTCTCATTCAAGTCAGAGAGACTAGGACTTGTCAGAAGGGATACCTTCCACCTGTTGATATGCCTTTGCAGCCAAGCTTAATAGGCTTGCCCCACCCCCATATGATCAAGTATACATCTCACAGATTAAGGGATGGTGCACTTTGAAATATATCTACATGTAGTTGGACTGCATACACCACAGAAACAGGACTGTTTATCATGGGCCTCTGACCTCCCGTTGCCTGGCTGGACAGGTCAGCATGTCTTTACTATAGAATGATTCTATCCACAGAGCTCATGAACAGATATTACTGGCACCTCTCAATCAATAACCCTTGGCAGAACTCAACTGTAGTAAAACTGTGGCACAAAGAGTTTTACTCAATTCAACCAAAAGTACAGTAGCTAACAAACTGAGTGGTGTTCATTTGACAGCATTCAAAGTGGAGACATGCTACTCAGTTTAGAGATTAACGATTACTTTTAATACCCGACCCGGTACCCGGACCCGGCAGATTTTATTCAAACTACCCGGACCCGGTACCCGGTTGAAAAACGGCACCCGGCTATGCCCTAGTCGCCTGTATCTAAGTGGGTCCTTGGGCGAGAAAAAGTTGTTGAATGAATAGCAGTGGAGTAAGTGCATTTTTTTAGACAGTCTTAATCAGATGTAATGTATTTCCATGACCGCATGGGAACGTTGTGTATTGCCTTTTATTTGCGTATCTAATCTGTGAACGTTGATCTCGTTGGTGACTTTTGACTCAGTGAATCAGATGCTACTCGACTGGGTGGCAGTCACCTCTGGTAGGCCCTCACATACATGTAGAACCTCATGGATAGGTTTCTCTGTGGCTCTTCAAGCTGTGTCCTATCATGATTCTAATCCTGTGCCACCCCCCACATAACTGCCACCATCAACGATTTGTGTGGTAGCGCCATACGATGTATCTTTGAGACAGTGGAAAAGTCACCTGTGGGGTTCCTTTTAATACTTAGCAAAGGACGTGTAGGATGATGTGTGATTGTGTGTGTGTGTGCGTGCGTGTGTGTGTGTGTGTGTGGGGGGGTGTGTGTGATTGTGTGTGTGTGTGTGTGATTGTGTGTATGTGCGTGTGTGTGTGTGGTCTGCTTTTCTAGAAACAGACGCTGACTCGACCATAGGTGCTGTAACTTAATCAATTGCTTTTGTTTTCTTTTGCTCTGTTACGCCGATCTTGTTGCATCATTTTCTAATTGATGTGCAGCTCTTGGTTATTATTAGTAATCTATGCACGACGACGACGACACATTCAATTTTCTATATATCGGTTTTCGTTTCTGTTTAGTTTCGTCGAAGAATATGACCCAACAATCGGTAAGCTCAGACAATTAATATAAATAATATATATATATATATATACTAGAGCTCTTCTGAATAAAAAAATTGAAAACTCTTGTAGCTGATTAACTTATTTGTTATATATATATATACACATGCATATATATGTGTACTGTGTATACATGCTACTATTATACATTTGTGTGTGTGTGTGTGTGTGTGTGTGTGTGTGTGTGTGTGTGTGCCAATGGGCGGTTTCAATCAAAGACTAATTAGGTGACCACTTCCAACTCAGACTAATAAGGTTGGACCCTTATCTAATGTTTTTTAGTCTGACTTCTAAGTTCTAACCCATGCGTACTTGCAGTTAAAAGAACGTTCAACTCCGCTTTTTTACAGTCGTTGCTAATGCTGGTTTTTAACTATCCGAATTCTTCCCTCCTCTCCAAGGCCTGCAGTACCTTTTATTCCCGGTCTGGGTTTTGGTCTGATTGTCTTGGTGTCACTACCAGACCTGCAGGCACTGGCGCTTTGCAACAGCACGTTCGAAAGATAACACGGAGAAGTTGTTAAGCATTGAGGATTAGGCGTAAAAAAAAGTGTTGTGTTTCCGGTAACGCGACCGACCCATTTTTAGGGCCGCGACCCAAATATTTTTATAAAAAAATTTTATTAAAAAAAATTTTTTTCTAGAAAAAAATTTTTTTTCTAGAAAAAAAATTTAATTTTAATTTTAAAAAAAAACATTTGTATTGACATAACATAAGAGACGTCAACAAAATTAAATTAATAGGACTGTTTCTAGAGCAGTTTTAGGTGCAGACAGTCGGGAAATAGGCAGTTTATACTTGCTTAGAACACGTACTTTGTTTCAGCGTGCAAAAAAGACTAGTGGGGTATACTTTTTCGGATAGTCACTGCATAAAAAATATTTTACAAAATAAAAATATTTTCCGACCTACCTACCCAATTTTTTTTAGCTCTGTTACCGGAAACACAACATATTTTTTTGGCCTTATGTAAAAAAAAACGAGACCACTGAGAGTAGCATTATTCCACCGTGGATCTATGGCCGCTAAACGGCCAGTCAACAAGTTTTTAGGCCGTCAGAACTATCTTCTGGAACTTGGAATTCTTCTGGTCTGGAAGAAGGCCAGAGGACAGGATCTTGGATTGTTTACTAACTAGTGAAATAGACCAATTTCCATCCTTTTTTGTAGGGCTGTATACCAAATGTTTCCTTCGTATTCACTTCGGGGCCAAATAGTGGGCTAAATAGCTAATTTGGTATTCGGCCGAATAGTAGCGGTTGGACCGAATATGATTAGTGGTCACATGACATATGTTTCTGCATATGCGACTGCTATGGCGAGTGTGCGCAGACTGGCAGAAGGATGCCAAAAAAATTACATGCAATTAACTGTTTACTTTTAGTTTATACATGTATTAAATTTAGCGTCAAATGAAAAGTTTTGCTTACATTTGAAATTTTGAATGTTGTCGGTAGATCTATTTTGTGCACTATTCGTATTCGTCCGAATAGTTGGTCCAATTATTATTTGTTTTTTTGAATGGTGATTTTATATCACCTGTTCGGTACAGTCCTAGTTTTTTTAATGATTTTATGCTGTCTGGGTCTGTTTTTTTAAATTCAAGGCTGACAATGGACTAAGAAAAGTCACTGACCAGGGCTGTCATGTGCTAAGGTTGAGAGAAATGGAAGTAGTTGACTTCTTGTTGTTGTAAGCTGAGGCCCAACGAAATGAAGATGTTGAGCTGTGGCTCTTTTGCTGGTGCCAATAAAATGAGGACTTTGACCTCTTGTTGTCAGAAGCTGAGACCAAGAAAGTGAAGTGACCTGTTTGGTATTTGACTCTGATTATAATTATAAAACCAGTATGCCACAACTGAATTGGTTGACTGCTGTATGCTTATGAGTTGCAGTCGAGAAGCTCCACGTGGGTTATACTCTTTTGGGTTATGCTCATGTGGATCATGCTGTTTTGGGTTATACTTATTGGAGTTATGCTCTTTTGGGTTATGCTTTGGCCTCAGCCTAATCATCTGGGCACATGTTGATTTAATCAAGCTCAACATAAGACTAATGCCAATGTAGTGATATTTCTTCAGGTATTAATTATTTGTTTGTTTACATCGTGAATTAGTTGGAAGATCCTGTTGTACCTTGCCACAGGACCATCATGCTATATTGCTATAGGCCTACGAGCAGCTCAGCTGTTCAAAATTAGACCCAAAAGGTCATCGTATATTTCTGATGATGGCAGATTCGTTTGAAAGCTCCTCGTGTAACAAGTAGTGTCTGGCTTCAAGCCTCCTTCTCGTCCTCCTCCTGCTCCTTGTCCTCCTCCTCCTCCTTGTCCTTTTCCTCGTCCTTCTCGTGAGATGGATTCTATGAGAGCAGAATGGATGGTTGCTTATGTTTTGTCACTTAGTTATGATACTTATTCGTTCATTCACTCTGAGAATTTATATAGCACCTCTTGAAGAGACCTATTCGGAGATGCTCCATGCCCAGCCACAGCTAAAGAAAGCGATTTGAGCATTGCAACGTTGATAATTATAATTATATGTCGTGTGATGTGTTTGTTGCGTTCTGCAGAGGACTCTTATCGTAAGCAAGTCGTCATCGATGGCGAGACGTGTTTACTGGACATTCTGGACACTGCCGGTCAAGAAGAGTACAGGTCAGTGACGATGCTGACCATTTCAGTTTCGTCATTAGGGGGGGGGGTTGTTGGAGGTTGGCCTGTGCTGGTGACCACCTGAATGAAAACTTTCGTTATGTGTGTTGTTGGACTGCGGAAGGTTTTTTTAAAGGAATATTTAGAACTGCATAACCCCTTCTTTCCCATTCCCATCCTCCATGGTAAATTACTCTGGTGTCTTGCTGAGTACGGTAATAATAATAACAATGACGGCTTCTATGGCGCCGTTACACAGCCATGCCGTAATACAATAATACAAGGGCGCCTAAGTAGGGGGAAGAAAAGCAAGGGGTGTTGATGGACATGGTGTCTTGCTGAGTATGGGGAAGAAAAGCAAGGGGTGTTGATGGACATGGTGTCTTGCTGAGAAGGGGAGAGAAATGTATCGGTGGGTGTGGTGGTGTCTTGCTGACCTATCACCATCCTAACAAGACTGATCAGAATTAGACCGACCGACTGACCGAGTTCTTGGTTTTTCCGTTTGACGAGACGCGTGTTCACCATTTGTGCTTTGCCATCTGAGAATGTTTTAACCATTTGTTCGTCTGTTCGCAGTGCGATGCGCGATCAGTACATGAGAACGGGCGAAGGATTTCTCTGCGTTTTCGCCGTCAACAACACGAAATCGTTTGAAGACATCAACCAGTATCGCGAACAAGTCAGTGCTGACAAAACATCCTCACGTTTTTAAGCATCAAATCTTCAGTTTTTCATTATTATTCTTGTTTTAAATTTGTGAAAATCGAATCTCAAATATATATTTTATTGAGAGGTTATCATTTAATTGTGAATATATCTATACCAGTCAATGTAGTGGACAGTGCACTCGAGTGGCAGCTGTACTGCCTTAGTTTGTGAGTATGAAGTAATATTGTTTAAACCCTTTACACGTTTGCCCCGAGAATATCCGCTGAAAACACGGGCTTAACGGGAAAAGTGAATGGGCAAAGGGTTAATGTAGATGTATCATTGTTTAGCTTTGGTTTCCACTGGCTGCCCTGTTGGCCAAGCTTGCTAACAACGTTAATAAGATATGAATATTCTTTTATTGACCAATTGATATCCGCACTCTGTTGTGCAGACATAATAACAAACATACATCATCTATAGAACCGATCAGAAATCAAGTGTTTTAAAATCATACACATCATCCCAATGTAATGTAGGCATGTTATTAACGATCACCAATGATTTACACCGCAAACATGCAAAAATAAGTTCACTTAGACTTGCATTTTCAATCTACTTGATCTCAAATTCTCGCTGGTAACCCTGCCACCTGTGTTGGCTTTCTCAAAACCTGTTTTTTCTCTCGTGGCCTGGTGCACTGGAAGCGCCTTTGTACTGCTCACCTTACTAGTGGACCAGTGGCACTTTATGAATGTTTTAATAGAATACAATACTTGGCCATGATGATACAACATGAAATTTTGAAGCAGATGGTGCTGCTGGTGTGTGGTATAAATTTTATGTTTTTCTATTGACTTTTTTCTTTTATGATTTGGCTAGACTTGAGATTTATTTTAAATGACTTTTTGTGTCGTAGATAAAACGTGTCAAGGATGCAGATGAAGTTCCTATGGTCTGTAAGTAAATTGCAATTGTCTTCAAGAAATTCAAATCTTGGTCTTTAGTTGATCCTTAATTTTAGTGATCTTTAGAAATGCCTACAGGTGCTCATTCTACGGCCCTAAGATAATTCAGACTCTTTGATACTCCATCAATGGTCTTTAGATATTCCAGTGGTCTTAAGATGTTCCTGTGGTCTTAGGTCAGGGGTGTCAAACCTTTTTTAGTGGCGGGCCAGTTTGAACATCTTCCAACAAGTGGCGGGCCAGTGTGAACATTTTCTAGCAAGTGGCGGGCCAGGGTGTCGAAGCTCCTGAGCAAAATTGGGTAGTAATCTGAGATGGAGGTCCGGGCTTGGTCAGCCAATTCCCAGAAAAGTCCAAATATTGCGAAAAGATCTTGATTTTCTTGATTCAATGCCCACTTTTCGCTTCTTATTAAATTTTGAAAACATTTTAAATAATTTTTTAATCTTTAGGGAAGGCTCCGCGGGCCAGAAAAAAATCGTCGGCGGGCCAGAAATGGCCCGCGGGCCAACTCTTTGACACCCCTGTCTTAGGTAGTCCTTTGACCTGTAAGATTCTTTCATAGCCTTCTTTTCATGTTCCATTGGTCTTGAGATATTCCAGTAAGCCTTAGATATTCCAATGACTTAAAAATATTCATGAAATGCAGCTGGAGTTGGCCTCCACTAGCTGTCTCACTCAGACACGTAGCAACCAATCAAGGAATGATCATCTCGTTAACCTTTAACACTCATGAGTGTGCTCTCACTGGACATATTTGGGCCGATTAATTATTAATCTGAGTGGTAAGGGTTAATGGAATGTTAATTGATTGACAGGGCAGTGCATTGATGGATTGACAGGGCAGTTCATAGATGGCAGTTCATAGATTGACAGGGCAGTTCATTGATTGTTTGTCAAGGCAATTTGTTGATTGATGGGGCAGTTCATTGATTGTTTCTCAAGGCAATTCATTGATTGACACGGCATTTCATTGTTTGTTTGACGGGGCATTTCATTGTTTGTTTGACGGGGCATTTCATTGTTTGTTTGACGGGGCAGTTCATTGATGGGCAGTTGTGGGTGTTTTGGGAACATCGAGAATCACGAGTGCATGCATAGTTTTTAGAGATTTTTCTTTTCCAGTGGTTGGCAACAAAGTGGATCTGCCATCGCGGACGGTGGAGACAAAGCAGGGCAAGATGAAGGCGGACTCGTACAATATTCCGTACATTGAAACGTCGGCGAAAACTCGACAGGGCGTCGACGATGCCTTCTACACCCTTGTCAGAGAAATTAGGAAATATGTAAGTCTATGTCAGAGAAATTAGGAAATATGTAAGTCATTGTCAGAGAAATTAGGAAATATGTAAGTCTATGTCGTTGTCAGAGAAATTAGGAAATATGTAAACCCTGAATGCAATTAGAAAGCATATAAACCCCACGTTTAAAGCAATTGTTTTATGTTAGATCTGCAACTATTGAAGTGCAAGCAGGAATAGGCTTGCTTGGGGTGTGGTGGTGGGTTTGTTGCGTGCCTTGGAGCTGAAAGGTTGCAGGTTCGAATTCACTTCAAGCCACCACATAGGGACCCTGCGCAATTCCTTCACTCTCGATTGCTCAGTAGCGTTCATAAGGAGGGCGAAGGATGGTAAAGGATCGAGTTTGAGCAATAGTGGTCGTAGCTCGTGGGACAAACTAATATTTCTATGCCGCTACGTGACGCATTGTTTTATGGTCACATTTACAACTTGGTCTTATTTATACATACTAGGGACCATGTCTTTTTACTTGATTTGCCGAATTCAGTTTTGTGTTTTGTTTGTTTCTGTAGAAGGATAAGAAAGACAAGAACCCGAATAAGAAGAAGAAAAGGAAGTGCGTCATTCTGTAATCGGTTGCCGTGCGTGTGATTGGTGGTTGCCGTCTGGACTTGTTATTAATCCTTTTCGTGGTGTAGAATATTGCACGTCTGTGCTTGATGTAAGATGTTTCTCAGAGGGCAAGCAGGTTGTATATTGCTTTAACCCAATTATGCACATTTAACCTTGGCTTCACATGGGGGGTCGGTATCCCCCCCCACCCCCCAGTCTTTGATGGATGATCTATCTCTGCATTGTTCTCGCTGATTGTGGAACCCAGTTTGGCATCTCTGTAGTCCATTTTGTGTGGAGACATTGTCATCAGATGCCTAAATTACAATGCTGTTGTAGACACAGTTATTAAGTTGAGCAAAATGTGTGTAATATTGTTTAATGGTTTCGTGTTTAAAAGTGTGAAGTTCTTAAATGTAGCACCCTGCAGTGACGGCGGCGCTACCGTAGGTCGTGACAGGTCATTTGACGTAGTACTGCCTATTTTACCTCTGGCCTGCTTTTTGACATGTCAACAATTCTTTGGAATTTTAATATCTTCTTTTAGGGCTTTTTTAGTGTGCAGTTAGACCCAAAATGCACATTGCTAAGAATGGATGTTGTGCATTTTTAGAAGCACTTCCATGCAATCAGAAATGGTTTAAAGGGGTCGTTTTCTCCTAATTAGACTAATTTGTCAGGGAGGATGGGAAGGGAAATAAGGGGTTGTGCAGTTCTAAAAATTTCTTAAAAGGCCCTGTCTTCTTTACATTTGCTACTTCTACCTGCTTGATACCTATGATGACCCTGACACGACCTGCTGAAATGGTATAGCTGACGTCGCCACTGATTCCCTGGCGTAAGGAATGTATCTTATAAGTGTTTATTTAAGAGTGATGTTCAAAGAGTGGCATTCTTACAAAAGACTCTTTAAAGGTGCCATATGAATTATAATTTAGATCGTTGTGCTGTGATGATTGACAGGATTTAGGCCCTTCCTCGTGTTTTCTGTGCACAAGGGAGCCTAGCTAGTAGCGTCTCATTTACCGCAGAAGATTTTGTTTCTACAGTTCTGGGCTGGCCAGTTTTTCATTTTACTTTCCAGTTAGAAGCGATGTGTATTTGAAATCTGGTTTTGTAATTTTTACAAAGTCAGTGGCAAGCCATCGTGGTAATTGGACCGATGCATTGGATAGAGAACTTTTAGAGCAGCGGTTTTCAAAAAGTGACTCACGTACTCTAGTGGTAGAGAAAGAATTTGAAGGATTCAGTTTCTGAGTTTATATCCATCTTTCTTGGATCAGCTATTATACACCATACATGTGTTTCTAGCTATCCTATGCCTATGGTACCTTTAATTTAGAAATGTCACAGGCTACCCTTAGTGGCCAGTAGCACACCAGTAACTCTTGTTCAACAAAACCTAAGTTTGAAAACCGCTGTTTTAGAGAATTCCATTGTCATGCCTGAAGATTGGGATTTGTTGAAAAATTGACTCTGTATTGTAGCATTTTGTAGCAGAAATTATGTAACCTGTTTACAAATTGATTTAATTGTGTAAGAAAACTGGTATGAAACACTTACCTACTCATTCGTGAGTAGAACCTGAATCAGTTTTTGAACTATGTATAAATATATTTTTTATTGATGCTAAAAATTATGTTTTAAGACTGAAAGAAGTTGGTTTATGGATTTTGTGCTGTGAATAAGTATGTAAGCAAATCTGATTTCTGTTTATTTTATATAAATTACAAATTATTACATGAACTTCTGCTGCTTAGGATTCTGTGGTGATTGCTTTGATTGCAAAATTTTGTTAATCAAATGTTGCATGAAGTTGTGCTTTCCAACTACATGTAATTGTGAATTTTTACATCAAAAGAGAACTCAAATATTTAATTCAATTATTTCCAATTCACCTCAGTTAAAAACCCCAGTAGAAAGTCTAGCTATTACAAGAGTTCTGAACTTTTAGGGTAAGTTGGTATTTGATGCGGGAACTCATTTAAAAGATTAAACAAGCTCCCATTAAATTGTAAAGTACTATTTCTTAACAGTACAAGGCATCCCCCATAGTAAATTTTACATACCTCAACCCTGTTGAAAAGCATCAACAGCCAGGCCAGACTGAGAATGTGCAGGACCAATTATCAAAAACTGTCCTTTTTAGCTGTGCTAGAGTCGGGAGCGCTTCTGAGAAGTCCCCTTGAAGAAGCACTATATAAATTCTAGAATGAATGAATGAAAAAGATCATTTGGACCTAGTGAAATCATCATCAGAAACTGTTTTGTTATTACACTTCCACGAAGATACAACTGGTCGCTTGAAAAGACAAATGACAACAGACATACACAGCATTTATTGCAACAGAATTTACAAACTGTACATTTCCGTATAAAATTCGCCGACTACAGTCACGTCTAAATCTATAAAAATCTAAAAGTCTGTACATAATCTTGCTGCCTGTTTAAGAGACGTTCAGAGAAGAGATAGATACATTTTATATACATAGATAAAAACATGAATACCACAATTATACCATTATTTAACACATTTCAAGTGAACACTAAAGCCACTTCATGCTGAAAATCTAAACTACACCTCAAAGCCAGTTCTCTCCACAACTTTTATTGTTAGTTTTTAATCATCAAGGGTCTGATATGCCAACTCAAAACATGCCAAGGTTCTCCATAACCCAACCATCTAAAACAGCAGTTCCCAACCGGTGGCCCAAAAGTGGCCTGCCAGGCCTAAAGAAATGGCCCGTCAGGCCTCAAAATTGACCCTCATCTCTCGAAGAAAAAAATGTATGAAAATTTGACAATTTTCACAGGATAGAACACAATTATTTTCTAATATAAATTATTATTTTTTGATGTCTATAAATAACATCAAACATTCTATTTTGAATCAATTAAAACAATTTTATTTGCTTTTAGTTAAATAACTTTTAGCATTGTGGCCCCCTAATGTCCTTTAACTAAGAAAAAGTGGCCACAAAAAGGTTGGGAACCAGTGATCTAAAACATCTCCCAACTGTCAAACTACATTCCTGTCGTACGAATTTCGACAAATCTAAATGTTCTCAGTATTGAGTATCAATGCACAAAAACCAACTAATAGGTTAGCAAACTATCTTGGATGTAGTGCCAATACTGCAAGGCTTTAATTCGTTTTCCAATACCCATTACCATTCCACCGAACTGCTTCCTTTGGACAAACGAAACTTTAAAAATATTGGGTCAACTGAAATGATGATTACGACATTATGCAACACGTTTAAAACATGCAAAAAATAACCACACGTAAAATAAAACCACACACGACATTTCAATTCAGAGTGGCTTGGACATGTTATTCTTTTAATATACATCCAAACACTATACAAAACCAATCACGTCAGCTAAACTCCTAAGTACTTAAAAACAAATGGTAAGAATGACGAAAATTTAACAAAAAATTCCATTCCTCAATAGAAAATCCCGATTGCATTTTCGTACAACATTTTAACTTTCCGCAACAAATGTGCCAACTAAGCTCATGTAGCAAAAAGCTCAAATTAGAAGCTGAACCATAAATGTCGTCAGTTTAGAAACATCTTTCGGTAAACCCAACAAGAAACTGCAAATCCTGATTCGTCATTTGGACCAAGTAAAAGCATTATCAAGAACGAATATCAGAAACAGTAAAAATTGGTTTTTGTTATTACAATTCCACCAGGATACAACTGCTAGCTTGAAAAGACCAATACCACACAAATAACTATTGTATTACAACCAAAATTCCTAATTTTTAAAACGCCCAGCTGCTACGTTAATGCCATTTGAACTGTTCTCGGAACAAAAGTTCTGCTAAAAAATCTCACATGCAGAAGGCCTATCGTTATTGTTTACTCCCAAAGATGGGCAAGAACATTCTGCAGATAATTACAGTCGAGATCAGTTGACATAGTCAAGATAGCTGATGCATCAGATAACGGCTTAAATAGAAGCACACATGACTCCACAATATTCTCTAGCGAAGGCAAAACAACGTATGACTTTACAGTAAACAATGGCTTTCCTATGAAGAATAGCGTCTTCTCTGTGGTGGACTCGGTAGTCTGGAACAGTCTCCATTGATAGCTATGCCACACCTGGAGGATTCTATCCGAATTGCTCCACACCAAACTAAAACTGTTCCTTTTGGGGCACCCAGGAGTTGGAAGCACCCCCTGAGAAGTTTCATGAAGAGGCGCTATATAAATTCCAGAATGAATGAATTTTTTTACGTATATGGCAATGTTTCTAATATCAAGATAAAGCCTTTGGTTCCATTAAAACAAAGAAGATCTAAGGATTGTACGTACATGTAGCATGTCTGATGAAAAGCCATTAAACGACAGCCAACCATTATTAGCAAAAGGCAAATGTAAAACTCACAATAAATACAATAAAATTATATTGTTAAAAACAAATTCTCCAACAAGAACCTGAGTTCATGATAACATAATAATCGCCTTCTGAAACTAATCCGTTTACAGCAATTAAAATCATTTTGCTTAACCCTTTCACCAACAGATAGTGTAGGATTCCCCATGTATACCACTTACTACACTTTCGTCGGTAATGGGTTAAAAACAAAATGGGAATCATGTAGAAATGGGACATACATGTATATTCTTCACCGATATTCTCAACAGTCTTAAATTAAAATCGTCAACGCAAGAAAATCAACAAGTTCACCTCAAGCCCGTGACGGCAACTGTTTGAGCAATTTCAACCAAAGCACACAATCGCATAAAACCAGTTTGCTTCGAACGATAGATTGAGACCGGTCAACAAGATTAGCCAAACATAAACATTAACATGCCACAATTCTCACAAATGCAAAACCATCAGAACAGTTCACGCTTTTTTTTCTATTTTCGCGCTTTAAAAGACGACAACTTGTACACAACAACATTAGAAAAATTCTCACCGCAAGACCCTCGCATGTAGCTGAGCTTCCGGTACGTGAGATACTTTTGTGCTTGGATAAACAATTAACATACAGATTAGGGGAAAAAAAAATACAAAAGTTTGTAGGACATCAAAACAAGATGCTTTCAGCGAAATCTTCGCTTGTCTGCCGCCGCTGAGCCTTTCCTTCCGCAGGCGACGAACGTTAACCATAATCACATCATCATCAACAGATCATTTACACGTGCTGCGAATTTCATTTTCAGTCTATGTACAGATACAGTTCCTTCAAACGCGGCTGACAGCTTGGAATGGACGCCGATCTCCCCTTTGCCACCGCCATCGTCGCCAACCGCACCACCTTCATCAGTTGGCGTTCGAGAGAGGCAGATGACAATGCCGACCGAATCAAACGGCTCTTTTACCTTGGTGTGCAGGGCGCCGGGTACTATGCAAATCCTATCAGCGTCTTTAGTGTCATCGATGATTCTAGAAAACAGAGAAATATTACTTGAGATATATACATATATAAACACGCTCAGAACTACGTCAGCAGCCAAAAAATCACGCACTTTGTCAGAATCAGAACTAGAGCTGAATAGAGCTGTAGCGGAATTCTAATTGAATTCAAAACAAAAAGTGTTCTTGTTCTGGATAGATCATTCGTATACTGCTGAATAGTTTTAAAAAATCAGATATGAATACATAAATTGTATTGAGTATTGTGGTCCAGAAGTTTACTACTCAACAGCCTGCTTTTAATAAACAGAATTGGCAAGCAAGCCAAAGAGATGTGCACACCTCTGCAGCTATATACCGCTGTTTAGGATATGCAAGCAGCACTGAAACCGACAGTTTACGTCTGTATCTCATACTGTACATAACCAACGATACAATAATCTAAAAAGCCATTGGAAATTTTGCAGGGGGGGTTCAGGGTCAAGGAACCCAAATACGTGGCGCGCAGGGTTCAAAGGGTCAATAGAAGACCAGTCCGAAAGAACAGCCAAAGGGTGAAGCTAAATCGAGAAGAGAACAATGGATAGAACAATGAATAGAACAATGAATAGAACAATGGGTAGAACAATGGAGTACATGCCATTGGAAAGACGACATACACTTTGCGGAGATGGCTGCGTCGTTTTTGTTGAGAACGATTTCAGCGCCTCTCGCAGTTCTCCCGTCTCGGTTAGATCATCGTAAAGACCGTTCTGAAGAACATATAACAAGATCTTGTGTCAACGACAACAAATCACAAAGCGCTCAACAACTTCAAATCTGCTAAAACCAACATCTGTAGGTCACGCGACTACAAAAGCTTTGCCCAAACTTGCTAAATTATCACATTCCGATTTAAGCAATGAAATAACCATTTCTGCAAACAGAACCTTGAGCAAGTTCAGTGCTGTTGCATGTTACAGTATGAATCATAATGTAGCACCTCAGCCAAAACCACCAAGGACACACATATATAAGAAGAGTACTAGTTAGTCCTTTCAGCTAATCTCAGGAACAAGCAGAAGACCCAGTTACTTTGCTTAAATTGTAATTTCAGCATAGAAATGAATGATTTTGCAGAAGTCACATAAAAACAAAAGAAAGAATTAACACGAAAAATAGCTATAGTTAACCAAAAAAATTCAAGTGCTACATGTGTGGTCACACATAAACAGACGGCACAAGGCACAGCTCTGAATGGCATTACTGCACCTGTTGCCAGTCATCAAAAGCACCTGAAACACCTACAGTACTGATGTGAGTAAAGATGAGAAATGCATTTATTGCTGAAAATAATGACTCTGCATACCTGTGCATTCAGACCTCCGACCATCGGATCACACGTCTTGTAGACGCTTGGGTCTAGGTCGGGAATGACAGGCTGCACAACTATCGGCTCAACATCCACCGCAACTTCAGCTTCTTTCTTCACTGTAAACTCCGCTGGCTTGCATGGCTGCTGCTACAATAAACGAGCAAACTTACTATATTAACAAATATTTAATCTAAACAATGTACGACATTCAGGGAGTGAGCTTCCCAAATCTAAGCCTTTTAAATTAAAACTTTAGCATTAATTTTGTCGTTCATTCTAGGACATTAATTAATTCATGATCCATCCAGACAACTCCCAGTTTCCACAGCCCATTATGATCAGCCAAAACCAGAAAAATGAGCATCAATGTCCAGCTGGCATTAATGATAGTACTCAAGGAAACTTCCAAATATTCTTCTTACACTAATTCATCATTAATTGAATCAGTAGCATGCGCACAGTCACAACGAAATGTGAATCTGAGGTGTGGATAGTCAGCTGCCAGGCGAAGATGCATTTGGATAGTACAAAGCTTGAAAACCAAGCAGAAGTAGCAAGTTCAGTCACTGTTTAAAGGTCCGAACAATGGCAAAACATGATATCAGGGACTCAGATCCACCACACCACAACGGCAAGAAAATTCAGGTTTTCACCTCACCTAGCATCTCCTAAACTGAACACATTGGCCATAAAACATTGATGATATTTTACCTTCTAGATGACAGTCCAAGCTATGAAGTTGTTTACACTTCTCATCTGCTTTTTAGCTTCATTCTAGGGACTGATTATTTTGATAGCTCTAGAATAACGCACCTTCTCAAATATCAAAACAATTTTGAATTAAACGTCAAACAAAAGAGGAAACAATTAATTACGTGATTGTTTTCCGGCGTAACTTTGTAAATCTTGAACACCTTCACGTCTGATTGTTCTGCGAGAGAGCTGATGTATGCGGTCGGCCGTGGGTTGGAAGGAGGTGCGATAACAGGCACCTTCGCTTCTTCACTTACGACATTCGAGCCCACGTTCCCGTTGTTCACGACCTTTTCGTGCCATTCCGTTTTATAGCTGGACAGCACTGAATGAAAAACATTTTGCTCATATACTGCAAGTACATACAAACACAGAGCTTTAGCTGATTTAAGAGACACGAGAAAAAGCTACATTCGCTCATCACCTGTTGTAAGACTAAGTTCTTTAATATACCCAGCTGCAAAACAGTACTCGGGTGAACAAGTATCACATATAAAATTCACATAAGACATCAAAAACTATCAAGACTAAACAAAGTAATTGTAATATATAAAGTCATATATGAATGGGCCTTAAGTTTGAAGCACTTTACACATGTTCACATATATTCGTGTGGACATACGCATTGCATGCTTAGCGTCTTAAAAGTACATAATCTCAAAATCACTGTACACAGTGTACAGTATACAAATTAACATTTTACTGAAGATTTATCGCACCCAGACAATTTTTGCCAAAAAAACGGCAAAGAAAACCTTTAAAAGTAACTTTTTAAATAGCACTAAATTGCACTAATTGAATGAAACATCAGACATAATATATTAATGATGCAATAGTCACGAGTAATTAATTGGACAAAGTCAAAATCGTAACTTATCGACTGACCATGCTTTGAGTCGGGTGTTCTCCGTGTCCACTTGAGAATGTCCTCGTCTAACCGGGCGATCTTGTCTTCGTTCAGACCCCACAGACACGCCTTTCGCGTCGTTCCGTTCAACGACGGTGTCTCGAGTTTTTGAAAACATTTATTCAACGAGAGATTGTGACGAATGGAATTCTGTAGAACACAAAACACAACGACCATTCGCAAATTGTGGAAACAATCAGATATAACCCTTTAATGCCAGAGGGTATAGGATTTCCCATACCATTTACTACCATCTCGGCATTAAAGGGTTAAAAAAGGGAACAATGCCATCACTGTTAAATAAGAAAAAATGGCAATGTTAATTGAATTGTGCAGCACTGCACTATTTATAGCGTCCAATAGCAGTCTTCCACCCAACTACATATAAAATTACATGCAGACAAACTCTACTTACAGGGATCCTGAAAGAAAATGTCTGTACATAATTATTCTGCATTGATCACATCAAACAAAGCTCAACATTCATACATTATACACTATAGAACTTTTTAAGTGGCAGACTGTCTTAACAAACTGAGCCATTGTACATTTGTTAACAAATTGTAAACTACTGTGCATACTTGTTCGAAATCGCATTTGTTAATACTTCTCAACTTACAAGACTTCATGCTGATCTCCAGGTTTTGCATGGTCTATTAAATCTCAAGCCAGGGATCCATTCTAAACGATTGACACTGACAAGTAACAGACTTCACAATTCATATGATTTAATGTTAAAATGTAAACAAAACAATTCCGTCTAACCTTCCATCCATCCGGTGCAGTTCTAAAGAATGGAAAATTTTCTCTGCAATGCAAAAAAAACAACCATCACAAATCATTCTGTATAAATACAACAAAACCCAAATACAACCATATGAACAACACTACAGCTTCAGTTGACAACACCTGAAAAATTTTAATTTTCTAATTCTGCAACTGGTTAAGCTTGCCTGCTTTTTATTTGTCACTCAAATCACACTTATTTCACCTGCGGTTGGGATTGCATCTTGAGTAGGTTTCTTCAACAGGTGTTGTATAAATTTTCAGAATGAATGAACTATGGTCCATAACATGCATTCTGCCCACAGAGCTTTCCTTTAAACCACTTCAAGATTTAAACCCTGTAATAGCCAATAATCACATGATCATCTCCAGGCCCAAATCTTTTACATATCGTAACACATTGTATCTGAGATATCATAAAGCTTATCTCACGGTACAAGTTATTACAACAAACTGACAGCCCTGAGGGAATAAGAATGTCTGCAATCAGGGGACAGATACACATGGGGCTCCAACATAAAATCAGAGTGATCAATATTAATGAAAGTCCTTCTAGTCCCTTGGATCATTCCCCCTCTAATGTATACTGCACACTAATTATGTCTCCAGAAACTCATGCTTAAGTGAATTGAAACCACAACCCAACAGTTCAGCGAATAATGATTTGAGCAGAAAAATTCTTACAGAATGAAACTGTAGATTTCGCTGACTGGCAGAAACCCCGACTCGGAGTTCTTCAAGGCAAGCGCGATAAGGCAGCTGTACGAGAACGGCGGCTTCTCGAATCGTTCCTCTCGTATCGCTTTCGTTTGCGTGATCACGCTTTTCGTACAGTCCGTGCTTTTCAGCTTCAGAGTCGAACCGCCGTTCGATTTCGTCGTCGGCGCAATCTGGATGAGAACGACCTCGTGGTTCCACGGCTGTTCCTCGAGGACGAGGTTCGTCTGCTGTGGAACCGGTGGAACGGGAACCGTACTTTCCGGCTGTATAACAATGGGATTCTGATGATGCAGCTGCTGCTTTGGAACCACTAGTTCCTCGTCGAACCTCACTTCGTCGTTGCACTCCGGCATGTCTTCCAGGCTCTCCAGAGACGACGGAAGGTCGAGGATGTCGACCGGGTCGTCCGTCGCTTCGTTTTCCACCTTCACGGGAACCATGGTGAGTGGATTGAGCATCACCATTCCCAAATCGCTGTCCAGCGTCGCGTGTATTTCCAGCTCGCAGGACGTACCGAGGTTCCAGCTTCCGAGATACGACGCGTTGGAACTCTCGTGTTTCACGCTTGGCGAATAGAGCAGACACTCAGAGGTCCACGTGTTCAGAGAATCGACTGGTTCTCTGTTGGGATTCTCCTGCTCGAGACAGCCCCCGCTGCCCAGTCCGCTGCGGCTCATGTGTGCGATCTGCTCGAGAAATGGCATTGCTTCTGTGTCGAAGAATGGATGTCTGTAGGACATTTCCACACTCCTACAACCAAAGAAATCGTCGACCTCGTCATGTTTCTGTTTCGTCATGTCAAAAGACAAAGTCTAATTAAGTAAACGAAGAGGAAAGTTAAAAAATCACTTGAAGTTGTCATGTGTTCAACAGTCAATGTAAAATGGCTAGTGCCATTTCCTTGCTAACAGGCAAGCAACAGGTTGCTTCAGTCGGGGAAGTTATAATCCCAAATGCATACTTCTGATGTATCACAGAAGCTGATTACATGGTAAATATGGAACAATGAATTTAAATAAATGAATGAATTTTGTACAAATTCATTTAGAATTATTGCTC
Organism: Lumbricus rubellus; assembly: GCA_945859605.1. Classification (NCBI taxonomy): domain Eukaryota; kingdom Metazoa; phylum Annelida; class Clitellata; order Crassiclitellata; family Lumbricidae; genus Lumbricus; species Lumbricus rubellus. The sequence continues at coordinate 41,434,301 of OX243816.1, read as the reverse complement.
TGTTGACCAACATTCAGCAGTTAGATCAAGCACTGCAAGACCAATGTCATCAGTGGATATAGTTTCCACAATTGTTAGTGCTCTAAGCAATCAGTCAAACTCAGTTCAGAAACTCAATATTTACAGAAAATGAAAGAGACTACGGATCTTAACACAAAAGAATCTGGCAAAGTGTGATCCCATGATAGCTTGACAGAGAAAAAGCTTACAGTGCCAAACAAGCATACATGTTTCTTAATCTCTCACGGACTTTCTTGCCCGGAAATACACACAAGAGTTAAATAGTCTTAAGCAAACACTCTGCACCAATCAACGGTGTCATTAATCAAACTCATTACCATAATTATAAAGCTAGGTAATCTACATAATAAAAACATCATTATATTTTCAAAGTCCGTCGATCAAACCGAGCAAAACCCGCCGCCAGAAATGAAAGCTGCACGTGGAAAGAAATTAGGACGGCGAGTGGGAGGAGGAAGCGAACAAGTCATCGGGAAATACCCTCGTAAATGTCGCTCTACATCCTTCGCGCAATTTCAAATTTCACGCGGTCCCGTCCCAAATCAGAACCAACGACGTGACTCCTGTTCGATTATACAGCCACAACAACGTCCGATCGGGCTGAATCAAACATGCTACGTTCGATACCGTCAGGAAGTCATCCGAAAATTGGCAAAAATCGCTTCACTATCGCAGAGAAAGCTAATCGACTCATTGCATTAGCCTGAAATCTAGGTCGATCGCCATGTTTTTATATAGGGCAGTCAACGTGCCCCAATTTTGACGATCCGCACTCTAAATCCAGGAAGCGTCAAGCGAATCCAAATATCACAACGTATTCTCCGTAAAAAACGTAAAATATTACTACAAAAATTATATTAAATTACGTTTTGCTAGCGCAGTATTTTAAAAGATTTATTCGGAAAAATACAACACCTCTTGTACATGTTGAACGACCCTGGACAAAGAAATAGGCAAGTTTGAATTGTGCGCTTCTGATTGGTCCATTTTCAAATAGGTCAATAAATGGCTCGCGTTGATTGGTTTGCATACAAATTTTTCAGCATAATTTATTAGGGAGAAATCATTTACTCATGCGTATACTTTTTAATATTTAAAAAAAAATTACTGAGTCATTTATATGGTTGATCGCTCGAGGCGCTGCGGTCGTTCACATTCTTACATCGTGACATCGTGAATAGAGCTAAATAAGCACCATTGCAAACTAATGCATTTTAAAATAAATGCGTATTTGAAACGATTTACCTTAAAGCATGTCGAAATTGAGAACATTGTATTGTCCAGGTTTTCAATTAGCATGAAATGGACAAACATTTATAAGTCTTTTAATTCGTTTATTTCAAGTTCTTAGATATTAAATTGTAGACTCAGACCTACGCTGAGAAATTTAGTAATCGTTAAGCCTATAAAACCTGATCTAGAAATTTGTGCTAAGATTCTGTTTCTTCTGCGCCCTTAGCCAACTCGGTTTACGACTAGGCCTAATATGGCCAACTCAACCACAGACCTTAAAAATTCCATGCGCGAACGATCATCGTAGAAATATGAATAGGCCTAGATCAACACTGATTGCACACTCTCGGTGTGACTATGAGACGACGAGGAAGAGGAGTAGCTTACTCGTTCCAATTGCATTTTAAAAATATTTCATTAGGCTACATAGGTTAAGAAAGAAAGTCACGTATTTTTAGGCCTACAATCTACGAAAATTCTCACTATGTTGCGGAAATACAAATGACCATTATGTCATAGCAAGACATCGAGTTCGCTCAATCAAGTGTTCCGTTAAATATTATAATTAGCCCACGTCCGTCCGGTGTTTAGCATGGCTTTCTAGTTAGGCTACTTGTCGTCGAAAACCCTGGTCTTTCCAAGACATATAAAATTATGATGTATCTTTTTTGTAAGTTGTAATAGCCTATAGTGATATGTTGATATTGCATTATTTACAGGCCTTGTTTTATTTGGTCGCAAAATCAAACTTTTTTATAAATAGACTGGCACACTCACTCACTCACATGATATTTTATATAATGCTTGTTATTTATATATACTTTATATATACAATATATTATAATATAAATATATTGTTGCATTTAAGATTGTGATGAAAAAACCATGAATCATGATTCATGAACTATTCTCGTAAAAAAAACTGATATGATTGATTGATTCATTTTGAAATATAAATATGCTTCTTACTTACTTAGTAATTAGCCGGAAAATAAACAATAACAATAATAATTATTAGGCAATCGTTTTATATTAGTTCCTCGTTCGTGTCTTATGAATTTACTAATTCCCAAGGAATTAGTTTGCGACTCGTTTTAAAGTAGGTATAAAGGGAGATCTTAAATAAATTATGTAAATTTGAGCTGCGCAATAGTGGGATGAATGTGCAGGAATTAGATAACGTGTGACGCACTGAATTTCACTCACGTTGCAGGTGACGGAAGGGTGTCAGAGTGATAGCATGGGCTGCCGCGCACTGCGCTGTGCTGTCTATGGTGACTTAATGGTTCCTTTCACTCGCCCTGCAAAAATGCTGGGGCGTTCGTTATCCGTGGTTGGTCCAACAACCTGGAATGGGCTTCCCTTGACTATGCGACACCTCCCAAGCTGTTCTCAATTTCAAAAACTGTTGAAGACTGTTTTTTTAATCTCGGCCGGGAGCGCCTCTGAGTAGGTACCTTGAAGGGGTGATATATAAATTGATTGATTGAAATACAGGAAGAGTAGCAGTCTTGATTCCAGCATTCATTCATTCATTCATTTCAGTCATTTATATAGCGCCTCTTCAAGAAAATCTACTCAGAAGCGCTCCCGACCCAACCACGGCTAAAGAGAACAGTCTTAAGAGCAGAGTAGAACGTAGTCTCAAAGGCTCGAGGCATTAGACGTAGTTCCACAGGGAGCCCATTCCAGGTTGCAGGGCCAACAACAGAAAAGGCACGGCGCTGCACAATAGCATCTAGTCACCCCTACTCGATTATCGTCCTATTTAATCCTACATGACTGCGTTGAAGAAGTTGAGTTGATAATAATAATAACAGCAGCAATGGGAAAATTGCTGCAACGAATTAGCACAATAATGCTACTGTCATGTGTGTGTGGTTTCAGTTAGACATACTGTGGAATGGACTGCACACCAGAGAAATTGATCAACATTTTGACGTTTCCTAGTGGAGGACTCATGCTGCTTCCAGGAGATGCAATTGACGAAGTCTTTCCAAATCTTTTCATCGGAGACGAGTTAGATATATCACCTACTGATAATACTATGAAAGAAGCTTATGCAGCTTCATCACAATTGAACGTGATAGTTTTCTATTAAATATCCATGCAATAAGCATGATAAAATAATCATAACAATTGTTAGCATAATAATAATTATTATCTGAGGTGCATTGAGATGGCATTCAACAATAGTGAATTTATCTTTTTGTTCATGCTGTCAAATGACAAATCATGAATGCACTGTTCATAGATCCTGTTAAAACTATTAGGCATTTTGATGCATTGTAAAGAAGAGTTTCTTTTAAGCCTGGTAGCCGTGGATGTAGTCGTAGTAATTTCATTTTTTAGCCTTGGCATACAACTTGGCATACAACTGGCCAGTTTTCTGTTGATACCACCTACCCCACATACTCATTCTGTGGTAGAGTTTGCTAAATGAGCATTAATTACAACAATGAACTTAAAAACTGTTTTTAATGCTTGCATTAAGGTCTGCAGCTCGAAACCTAAAGCTGCTAAAGAAGATGAAAATAACGCATGTGTTGAACGCAGCGAAAGGCAAAACAAAATATCACGTCAACACAAGTGAAGATTTCTACAAGGCTGATAAGATTCAGTTCATGTCTGTCAAGGCCTTTGATGCCTTGCACTTCAAAATACGCCCGTACTTTGAAAAAGCAGCAGAATTCATAACGCAGGGTCTTGCTTCTGGAGGTGAGCACAATCTGAAAACAATTGCTATTGTATATGTCCGTTTATAAAAGCACTTCTCTCAGCAAAACTCGTTTAGAAGCACTCGCTTACCTTGAGAGAAAAGGCAGGATTTGAGCACAAGATGAGGAACGACCACCAGAGAGAAAGTTTTAGCGAACTGATGGTGGAAGTCTATCAATGGAGGGAATATATGCAGGCAGAGCAGCTGAACTGAGCCATGGCAGCCCAAGATCTGTCTATTATATTGTCTGATAATTATAGTGGTTAAATTTGAATTAAGAATAGGAAATGTAGCGACACTTGTCTTATCGTGACAATTGGTGTTACAGCCAATTGTAACTACATACATGATAACACGTGAACAGGAAATGTTTCAGCCCAAGTTCAGTTCAATGCTCAGGAAGAAAACTGTCGAAACTACAATGAGCATGCACATGTAACTTCAACAGGTTTTGTGTCTACATTTGTTTTGATCTCTTTGTCTCTTGTGTTCGGTGTGCATTGGCTCAAAGCCTATCATTTGCTAGCTAGGTCCCTCAACATGGAATGGCCTGTTCCTCTCTTCTACGAGCTAATCTCATGTCTGTGCTCCTCCTCGCATCCTTTCGCTCTCTCAAGACGTTTTTTTCCCCAGTGCTTCTGTGCTGAAAGCGCCTCTCAATCTGCGAGAGGCGCTCTATAAATGTTAAAATACAATACAGGTGCTGCTGTGTTGTCATGAAGTAAACAACTGCTTCTGTTGTCATGAAGTAAACAACTGCTTCTGTTGTCATGACGTAAACAACTGCTTCTGTTGTCATGAAGTAAACAACTGCTTCTGTTGGTTGTGTTTAAAGGTAAAGTTTTGGTTCACTGTCGAGAGGGCATAAGTCGTTCAGCAAGTCTCGTCTTGGCATATCTGATGCTGAAGGAAGGCATGACGGTCCAAGATGCTGTGCGAACTGTTCGAAGTTCACGAGAGATCTGTCCAAATGAAGGATTCTTACAACAGCTGTGTGACCTTGACAAGGAACTGCGGCAGAAGAATAGCAAATCACCCGATAACGTTGCTGACCATTAACAGATACAAACTGATAGGCAAAAGGCTGGAGTGCAATTGGAGCACATCAGTTTTACAAGTGCATTAGTTATCTGAATTCGACAGTTTATTTTTGTTATACCATTTAATGCCAAGTAGCATTGTTCCGGGTATAAAGTGCTAACATCCAATACCTAGTCTATGCACATGCAATTTTATATTTCCACTATGACTATATTTTTTCTAATGTTGAACATAAGAGAAATGACATTCGTTTAGTTTTTACAGTTTATTTTCTATTTTACCAATAGAGTTCAATTTGCACAAAAAAACTGAGTCGTCATTACAGCCAGCACGAGTACAGAAATTAATAACCTTCAGCGCGGTCAACTACGAAACTTAAATGTTTGTCGAAACAAGTAGAAACACACTGTACACGATTTATCATGTCAATAGAAACATAAAATCAAGACGCGTGCATGCAGGCATAAAGGGGGGGGGGGGAGAACGTGAGACAGAAACAGCGAGTGATAGAACCGGGTTCAAGAAGGAATTCTGAAAGACTTAAAAAAAGTGAAAGCAAGAGTGATGCTACAAAAAAAGCCAGAAACGAGAATTCTGACGGACTTAACTAACGTAGAAACAAGAGTGATGACGCTCCAAACTAAACGCAAGAAAACCGGACGACGCTGAACAGAAAAATGGCATTTCGACGAAGAAGGAACTGAACGCAAGACGAATGAATCTAGGAATGAGTGCTACACATCAACGTTAAAATGCTCAAAGTCTGTGACGACGCAAATTACTGTGACGGCAACGATTAAACGTTTAAAAACATGACCTAAAAACATCGAGTGCGTCGTCGTGCGATTCAACTGCAGTGCACGCGAAGACAACGCCGCCGGTTGAAGACCCTGATCGAAACAGAAGGCACCAGAAAGACGCGGCTTTCGGTGTGCCAACGCAGCGGTGCATTCTGCGGAACATAAGAACAAGTGGAAACGCACGACAACATTAGCAGAGCACTATGTAAAACAGCCAACAGCCAAATACTATATGCAGTGTTCAAAGCTCGCTCTCTGTGTGTCGCAGAGAACAGAAGCAGTGGTCAGCAAAAGAGTCGTGGTGCGACGAGCGTGCTTCAGTCCTTTCGCGCCGTTTTTATTTTGTCCAATCTCTTTTTCAGTTCTTCCAGATTCAGAGTTGAAGTAGGCGCATCGGACGCAGGCGGTCCGTCTTGAGTCGAAGACGTACCTGAAGCCTGTGTTTAACAAACCAAGACATTCATTGATAACAGTCTGAAAACAAATCTTACAATCAACAGGCAGTAAATATCAATCACTCATCCCGTAAATTGAAATTTACATAAATCAGCAACAATTATACAAGGTGAGCACTTGATTCAGTTGATTAGGTGCAGGGCCGCATTAAAGCTAGTGCGGACCGTGTGTTTTGATCACCCGCCAATATCCTCCCCACTCGTCCAAGCTTATCTAACACTCAACAAAATTAATCGACTATAGTTGTCTATAAAATATTTATTTTCATCTATAAAACATTTATTTTCATCTATAAAACATTTATTTTACCATAACATACTGCTTATTTTTGTTGCCAAACATCACATTTTGCTGCCTACAATTATTATCTGTTATAGTTTTCTGTTAAGATCTCTGAACAGAACTTAATTATAATGTAATAAAATGCCATCAGAAAAAATTATAAGATAACACAGAGTTATAAATTAAATAGACATTGTGGACATCATAATTAGAAATTAATTTTTACGTGTATGTGCATTTTTTCGAGATACATTCCCCGCCGTACACACGTTGCACCCGTAAGCAATTCGCATAAATCCGGCGATTCCCTCCCTGCAAACGTATACAATTCATGCTTTACCACTTACCAGTTGGGATGGTAAACTGGAAGTGATGTTCGACGACTGCATTCGACTCGCGTCCGTTTTGGCGCCAACCGACTCAGACGACGACGCACTGTCCGTGCGTTGCTTTAAGTCGGAGTCGAGCTTTGAGTTGTCGAGTCCACAGCGTGCTCGAAGCACCTTCAGTCGCTCCATGTACTCGGCCGCGCTCACGTCAACGGTTGCGTTGTTCGAGCGATTGTCAACGGACACCGGAGCTGTGCTCGTTAATTCTACGAAAAATGAACTTGTTATGAACTATAGAGTTTATTAACACATTGACCGCCTACACGCCATGTTAAATGACTGGCTGTCACCTGGTCACCTGGTGCCGTCAGCTACTGGAGCTCTGGCGAAAGCCCTGGTGCATCTTCTCCAGTTGATCCTCTCCCTAGTCGCCTCTCTTAGTTCCTCCAGTCTCATGCCAGACTTTTCCTGTACTTCATCCAACCATTTCTTCCTTGGTCTTCCGCATCTTCTCCGTCCCTCACCGCATGCCGTCATCAGCTCCTTTTCCAAACCGTTAGATCTCATCACATGGCCGAAGTAGCTCAATTTCCTCCAAGTTGCTGTTTGCTGCAGTGTCTCCTCCCTCTCTATTCCGAGCTCCTCGCGCACCGATTCGTTAGTTCTCTTCTCCGTCCATGAAATCCTTAGCATCTTTCTCCAAATCCACATCTCACACGCGTTGATTTTCTTTTCCATATCCCGTGTCTTTGTCCATGTCTCGCATCCATATAGGACGACTGGGAAGATCAGTGCTCTTACCAGTCTTTTCTTTGTTTCCCTGCTCACGTATTTGTCCTTCCAAATCTTTTCCAGACCGTTCATTGCCGTTTTCCCCATTGTTACCCTCCTCCTTATTTCCATATCACTTCTTCCCTCCTTCTCTATCATAGATCCCAGGAATGTGAAGCTCGATACTACCTCTATCGTTTCTCCATCCACCTCAAAGTTTTTCCATGTTGCAGTTGTCATAACCTTTGTTTTCTTTACATTGAAGTATAGTCCCGCCTTTTCGCTTTCCTTCCTGACTCTTCTTATTAACTCGACTAGGTCGTCCCTCTTACCCGCCAATAATGTCGTATCATCGGCGTACCTCAGATTATTCAGTACTTTCCCCGCTATCCTTACCCCCTCTGTTGCCTTCTCCAATCCAGCCCTCCTCATAATTCTCTCGGCATACAGATTGAACAGGAAAGGGGACAAAATGCACCCCTGCCTCACTCCTTTCCTTATTTTAAATTTCCCTGTGTCACCATATTCAGTTCTTATTACCGCTTCTTGATCCACATAGAGGCCTTGTAGTAGTTTAATCAAATGCTTCGGAATTCCCATCTCAATTAGCGTCTGCCACAGTAGTGTATGGTCTATGCAATCAAATGCCTTGCTATAGTCTATAAAACACATATGCACCTGTTGCCCGTATTCCCTCTGTCTCTCCATAATCCACCTTATATTGGCGATGTGATCGCGCGTTCCTCGCGCCTTCCTAAATCCCGCTTGGTTGGTTGGTAATTCCCTTTCGATTGTCTTCTCCATTCTTTTGTGGATTATTTTGAGGAGTATTTTGCTCGTGTGCGATATCATCGCTATCGTTCGATAATTTCCACACTCTCTCGCATCTCCTTTCTTGAATATTGGTATGAACACGGACCTTTTCCAATCCTCCGGCCACTGCCCAGTTTTCCAGATTTGATTGCATAGTTTTGTAATAGTTCTCACCACTGCTTCATCTCCCGCTTTTACCAGTTCTATCTGGCTGTACTACGAGTTAACTCGTAGTAGGCGACCAATGTGTTAACAAACTACCTGCTCTCTTGCTGGCAATATTGAAAGTATTATTGCTAATAGTATTTTGGAGTTTCATTCATTCATTCACTCACTCTATGGACCTGTACACAGTGTACAGCACCTCTTCAACAAACCTACTACTCACTAGCGCTCCCAGCCCAGCCACAGCAAAAGAAAGACTTGAGAGATTTATTAAATGAAGTTTGATCAGTCAGATCTGTAATAAACACAGCTTTGAAGCGAGGTCATTCCAGATTGACGGCTCTTCAACCGAGAAAGCTCAGCATTGCCTGGCAACTAAGCGAGCCCGTGGACCTAGGAGTTGGTGTGTATTGCAAAATGTGCTATATAAATTTATAGATACAATAGATAAAAAAATACAAAACTGTCACTGTCAATACACACTCATTAACGATGATGAAAACAAAGCCACCGCATGACCAGAGACACTAATTAATTAATCAAATTAAACTCGTTAATTAGCGCTTACCTGACTGCACAGCTGAAGATGAGACAGGGGCCTTGATCTTTCCCTCTCTCTCCTGCGCGATGTTCTTCAGACCTCGTTCTATGTAGTCCTGAAAGAACTGCGACGACTTCTTCAAGAACGGATCCAGATCTGCGTCCGGATGCTTCAGTTTGAAGTCGTAGAGGTTGTTCAGGCCCTAAACAAGCACCAACAGTTACAATCAATCGATTGATTGATCTGGTTCCTTTTATGTCTTTTCTGTTGTTTCCCAAAACCATGTTCATATTTCGTAAGAAAATTGTGTTATTTACTTTTTGTTGACCTCTATGTGAGTTTATTAACACAGAATAAAAATTCAGTTGACAAAAAACTGACGTCACCAAAATTGATCATTCTCCAGTATCACTCTAGGCAGTAGGCTGCCACATTTACATCACGTGATAAAGAATTGGATTCATATCTTTCTGAAACTAATTCAGCTAATTACCTCGCGCGTGTTTTCTTTCGATCCGATCTTCTTAAATATGTCGGCCAAAGTATCGTGCACTGTTCGAGAGATTCGTCTCGGCGACTTCTGACCAGATTCAGATCCCTAAAACAATCGACGACCAGTGATTTAAGCAAATGATGATAATACTCAGAATTATATTGCTTAAAATCATGATATCTTTAAATCAGACACCAAAATCCATGCTAAAACTTCCTAAGGAGTCCAAGCTTACCTGTAGTAGAAAGCCAAGATAAAAAAGACTAAACATCAAATGATGATCGTTAACTCCAGAACAACACAGCTTTTAGTATATATTGTTTTTAAAGCCTGAGGAGGGATCATATATACCTCAGGTGCTAAAAAACCCCCAAACCCACAACTTTCCGTAGCTCGATCATTGGGCCACAGCTTACTTGGCTACAGAACTAAACCAAGGCTTTGCAATACATCCTATCAACATAAGTCTGAAATCCACACATGAGTCAAACCCACCTCAGTTGTGAGTGATATGGCGGCTGATGAAGCATTTTCGATGCCTCCATTCAGCTGTTCGTTTCGTGAGTTTGCCGTCGACACCATCTCCGTATCGGAACTCGTACGAAGCACTTTGCGCAAGTAGCTTTCGACTTCTGAATGGTCATTGTGATCGATTAAAGTCAGATGGCCAAGAATCTGCAGCAGACAGAAAATTGAACAGAAAACATTTATTTCCACCAAATAATCTCCAAAACTAACAATACCGATATAACTGATTATTATATACCATATCAACAGTGAATGCAGTGAAAATGAACCACAGATATCTATCTAATTGACTACAATTCAAACCAAGGCAAGCAGTACATCACTCGCAATTGATCATACGCTTAGATGCGAAACTCCGATTCAGTGTCCGCACTGTTGTGGGGAGCGCCATAACAAGTGCTCATATATTATACATTCAGGCAAACTGCAAGCTACCTATCTGACCTCAGAGTTCAACATACAACATCTGAGCGTACCTTGTTTCCCTTGATCTTGGCCAGCGAGTGAAGGATAGTTTTAATTGTGCGTAGTGGCATGTCCGTTGACTTGTTCTTCCACGTGTAGCTCGGAAAAGCTTTGAGGAACTGATTCGTGTCCGCGATGACACGATCTAGATTCAGATCGTTTATAATCGTTGGAAGCATTCGAACCATCTTCCAAAGACACTACGCAAAACCATTCAAACAAATGCATTACGCAAGACCATTCAAACAAATGCATTACGCAAAACAATTCAAACAAATGTATTACGCAAAACAATTCACACAAATGTATTACCACAATTCAAACAAATGCATTACGCAAAACCATTCACACAAATGCATTACGCAAAACCATTCAAATAAACGCATTATGCAAACCATTCAAACAAATCCACGAATCTCATAATACAGTCCACAGATAAAATATTAATAGAGCATAATACAATGACAACATAAGTTATATATACAGCCACTTAAAAGTAGCATGTAGCCGGACCAACCAAGCAAGCAGGAGGTCATCATATTCAGTTTTACCTTCATTCAGCTTTATTGGTTTGTACACATAAACGCGTCAATAAATAATTTGTGCAAAAAACAAGAAAATTTAAAATACTGCTATTTTATTCAGTCAGTTGACCTGAAGAATTGTGAAATATTAAGTTCACATACGAGTGTCCAAATTATAATGTCAATTGATAAGTTAAGTGAGGAGTAATTAATTAGGTCCATCAGCTGAGTCCATTAATAGTTAGTTAATTAACAACAAAGACATGAGGAGATATGGAAAGAAATCTCTTACTTTCATAACAAGTTCGAGGAACTGAGGCGAGCAAGTTTCGATTCCGACTGTTTCATGCAGCAGTTTGATCAGCGCACTACAGACAAAAAAGCAAAATCAACGGTAAACTTTTTCATCAGTCAGACTCAAACGACGCTCAAAAAACAAGATCAAATTCATAAAATATTTTCTTAGCCACTCAAAACAGTAGAGCAAACCTAGTAGAAACTACATATAAATAAATGTTACTGACTCCTGCCCTGAGGAAAAATGCGACACCACACCACAAGCAAGACTGTTGACGTTGCATCTGCCCCGAGCATCAGATTGAAAACATCAGTTACGCAGTTCAAGAGACATGGAATAAAACTGTGAGTGGTATAGCTTTTGTTCTGTTTGAAATATTTTAATGAAATCTGGCCATCTGGTGTAAATATGAATTGTCTTTAAGACTGTAAAATTTCATTTAGAAACTCTTACTTGTTGTCAAGATATTGGCAAAAAATCTTGGGGGGGGGCGTTTTTTGGGAACACTCTGTAGAGGTGCTATATAAATTTATAGATACAATACTGTACAATACAGCACATCTGCAGCGCATTTGCAAATCATTTCAGTTACTCTTACCTCATGATATTCGTGACGTCCGCCTGTTCGACAAACTTGACGACGGTGACGTTGACGGCGCGAATCACTTCCTGTCCATCTTCGATTTCGTTGAGACGATTGTCGAGAAGAATCGTGATCAGATTGTAGATGAGATCCTTCAGAACGTCGCGTGTCGCTTCTCGCACCAAGCTGCTGCACTTGCACAACTGCAACAGACATATGCCAAACGGAAACTTATATAGCCCTCCCCCACAAGGAAACTGCTCCAAACTCGAGCATGCCCAAAAAGAACAGCTTTTATGTTTAGTGAGGGGCTCAAACTCGCTACCTCTTGCTCTCTATGCCAGCGTGTTATCCAATGTGCAACCGGGCCCCCAAGGTGCTCTGGTGCTGGCAGTGCCTCTGAGGAGTTTCTTTTGAAGTGGCGCTATATAAATTCATGATTACAATTGAAACATGAGACTGTAGAGAGAATAATTTCTGACCACGAGACAGAAGAAAAACGGAAGTCAAAGTGAAACTCACAGAAATGAGAGTGGCGAGTAGACACCTGTAGAGTCGGATAACATCACGGTTCATCGCATTCTCACTCATGTGTTTCGAGTAGGTAACTCGCAGTTGCAGCGTGCACGCAATCAGGAAGTGGTCAACATGTTCGTGCAACGCCTCCGACTTTTCAGAATCTTTCAAGACTTCGTCAAGCTTTGAATTCAACAATCAAAATCATGCAAATTACAATACAGCAGGCATCATCAAAAAATCTAACATCTCTAATGACATTCATAATTATTAACCCATTATTTCCATCATACAAGTCATTCTTTATACACTATTTATACCTGAACATAGTGACTTGTGCAATCTATGACTATAACAGTGCTTCATTCTATCATAATGGATAGAGTCTCAAACGATAGACATTTAAAGTGAAACCACATTCAAAATCCAGATTTAAAAACATGGTTAAATCAAGGAAACCAAACATCAGGCAAACGAAGGGTAAGCAAGCTGAAAGCTCTAAAATAGCATTGATTTGAGTTAATTCATAGATTTGGCTTCCATAAATTTGTACTAACATCTTGTCTCTTACAAGCTAACTGAGTGTACCCTACAAACATATCTTGTCAAGCTAATCTTCAAATGCCTAGAAGTTGTAACAGTCTTTGTCGAACATCACAAATACCTAGAAAGACGGTAAGATCTGCACATTACCTGGCGCAAAGCCTGAAGACTCGTCGTCAGGTCGTTGCTGGCGATCTGCGAAATGACGAGATCGACGGCCGATTTGGCGTCGGCCGAATTGTGCAACAATTTAATCGCGGGTGACGGAGGACGCATCCTGAAACCAACGAAGAAAACAACGAATAAAATTTTCAATCAATACTCATATTGACAAAAAAATCATTTTCTGTTTTCATATTACCTTGTAGTGCCACTAGACCGATGTCATTTACCGCCATTTAACCAATATCAATTACCACACAGCCAATATAAAGAGAGACAGACAGAGACAGAAGAGAAAGACAGACAGAGAAAGACATTGAGAGGGAAAGACAGAGAAAGAGAGACACACAAAGAAAATGAAACAATATTCTGATAAAACAGACCAATTTATCGCTAAGAGTTTTCTCTCCGTAAATAATCCACCAATAACCAGCACTATAACAAACCAACCCAACAGGAAAGGATAGACTGACCTTGTGACGGGCAGTTTGACCGGTTCATCCAAGATTTCATTGAGATCCGGTTCAATAAGTTTCGGCATGACGTAGTTGTCACACGACTCAATCTCCTCAAAGTCCAACTGGAATTGACCTTTCGACCGTGCCACCGCTGGCATCATGGTTCTTGGTTCGGCAGCCCTGATTACGTAATACAGAACCACATCACACACTAAATATTGCTCTACAGCTACCGATGCACGTCAAATATTCCCATTCCACAATATCTGGCTCTTAAATATTTACTGATGCACTTTCACCAACTCACATGAACACATTCTCATCTTGGATCATGAACGGAACTCATCCAAAACCTTGTTGCGTCTTGCTCCAGTTTACCTATCAACCTCTGCTGTCCTACACTGAATACACCGGGTCGCCGCTCTCTTCATTCTACCGAACAGGAGAAGGGGTGCTTGTTGTCCCTTTTCCTGCACAGCAAATAAGCAAAATAATTGATAATGGCAGACCCCATGTTTTTCGATGTGCTTGTTCCCAAGGGTTCACTCTGATGCTTTCTATGCACATCTCAAACTGTCTTTTAAGCTGTGCTGGGGTCAGGAGTGCTTCTGAGTAGTTGCCATGAAGCGGTGCTATATAAATTCTTGCAATGAACGAATGAATGATTCAATTGTCTAGTTGGATCATTGTCAGCTCAAATAGATGAAGCTGTCCTCATTTACCCCGTCTACGCACAGTTATGATATGCCTACAGCTGCTTTAACCATGTAGATTTCCATTCAATAAATGTGATTCAGTGTGTTTTGAACTTCGGTAACTGTAGCTAAGTTAGTAGTTTGAAACTCCGTAACAAAACTTACGGTGCTTTGGTCATCGTGGACGCCAAAGTCTTTGCAAGTTTGGGTTTTTCGTCCGGTGACATTCGCGAGTTCGGTGGTGGAGCGGCAACAGACGGCACAACTGCAGGTCGCGTCTTAGCCGAACGCTTAATCCTCTCCTCCAACATGCTCTGGTCTTTTTCGTTTAACTGGTAATTTACACAGAAAAAGATATAGTCATCACTGTTCTATTATTTCAAAAATTAATACTTCAGTGTGTCGTAGTCAAGTTGTCAGCATGTAAGAGTCAGATTGGCAACCTGCCATCACCAAAAGCAGAAGCTGAACTGCCTTATCATTATAAATCCTTCAGACTAAAGTAGAACATAATACACACATGAACTCTGGCAACAAGTTGCATCTGTCCGTAGATAACTCAGCTACAATGAGTACCTCGACTGCACACTGTTGTTGAAAAGATCAGATGTTGAGGGAGAGGACTAGTCACTCAGAGGAATTAAACAAAAACTGATTGATTGAGCCGGAAAAACTCACCGCTCCAACGTATTTGAAGACGTTGTCGCCAAGAATGCTGTGAGCAGCAACGATTGTGTTAAGAGCGGCAGAGCGCACGCTGTTATCACGGTCGCTGATCTGCGTTGCAATGAAGCGAAGAGCAACGGCTGGAGACGGTTGACAGACGTTGATGCCATACGACGTTATCAGGCAGCCCAGCTCCTCGAGACATTCTTTAAGAAACAAATAACGGTAATCGCTTTATCGTTTTTCGGTATCGATTTCACTGTCACCAGCTTCCTGCTAAGCTTGCTATTCTCTCTCTCTCTCTCTTAATTCCTTTGGTTCTTTTCAGAACATTGGTCGACAAGATCTCGCCATCCCTTGCGGTTGCCTGCAGTCTCCTCTGCTTTGTCCCAGCTGATTCTCATTGCAGTCAGGTCTTCACTAAATGTACTCTTCCACGTCTTCTTTGGTCGTCCTCTGCTTCTCCTTCCACTCTCCGGTCTCCACGTCAGTACCCTCTTTGCCGGTCTGTTTGCAGGCATACGTAGTATATGTCCACCCATTCTCCTTCTCCTCCTCTCCACGGTAATCTCCAAGTCCTCCGATCCCGCCATTCCAAGCACCTCCTCGTTGCTGATATGGTCCCTCCAGCTATTAATCCTGACATATATATTTCCATTGGCTTTATTTTGTATTTTGTTTTACAGACTGGTGTCAATAAACAACCCTTTGTCACTGTAAGCATAGTTGCTGAAAAGTATGAGCAAAAATTTGTCTCATGCTGAAGGTTACTTACTTACTCATTTAAATTGTCACTTTTAAAAATCAGATTCTGCATCTAAAATCTATATTTTCAGCGTTTCCAGGCTTTGGATCAACCTGCTTGATCTAACTGCACGATTGTCCTACACAGGGTCTATTTAGTGTCTAGCAACGTGGTACATAAATACAGAGCATTGCAAAACTAACGCTAATCCACAAACCGATTTGACACCAAACATCGTCACAGCAGTCGACCGTAAAACAATAACTCTACCGAAAACTTTCGAGACATATCTGTCAAACAAAGCCTCAGAATCATTTCTCTGCATTAATTAACAACCTGATAAAAAATTCCCAACCCGTTCTCTGCTTGGAGTTCTTTGACTTGACGCCTTCGAGCAGATAGTTGAACATCTTCGACGACGGATAGACGCGGCAGATCTGCCCAAGTATGATGTGCACGTCTCTTCGGATGTTGTCCTTCGGATCGCCGACCTTGTTGACGAGATACGGAATAAAGCAGACGGCCTCGAGTTCCTGCAGATGGTAGTCTTCGGTCGCGAGGGCGTTGAAGACGACCTGGAGGAATTCGAGCGCCTTCATCAGAACGGTCGTATTCGTGTCGAAGAAACGCAGCGACACCCACTTGAGGAGCAGGTCGAGATTTGCGATCGTTGATTCTGGTCCGGCTTCACACAGCTAGAACACCAACACACACACACAGAGAAACAGTCATTTAAGTAAGTAAGCAGCCTTTATTTGCACCTGACAAGTGCACATGCATCACATTGCATAAAACGACAATATAAATTTTAAGGAAATAACCTACCACAGTTGACAGCAGATTTTGAAATGTGAATCTGAGACACGGAAATAATTATGACATGCAACAATTATGACATGGGAGTAATTATAGAATCAAATTCAGATTTCTCTGGGAAAACTGCAGCAAAGAAGAAAAATAATCCTAAAATGATCGGATATACAACCTTGATCAGTGTGTCCATGGCACGGATCTGGAACTTGAAGTCGACGTGGAACAACTGATCCATGACAGTCCGATTAAACGTCGGTTCCATCTGCATTTTCAGTTGGTCGAGGAACTCGATTCGCGGCGCCGGGAAGTTCCACTTCAGAACCTGGAAAAAACGATTCATTTGATTCACATCACCTAGAAGCATTAAACTCGGCTGTGGCATAAGATTGTATTGTATGTCATCATTTATAAAGCACCGCTTGCTGACTAGCTATTCAGAGGCGCTATCAGCATGACAGCCCCGAGGAAATAAGACAGACTTCAAGCAGCGAAGGGCTGAAGATGACACCTCCAATAAGATTTTACCACGGATAGTGGGACGGAGGTAATTC
Organism: Lumbricus rubellus; assembly: GCA_945859605.1. Lineage (NCBI taxonomy): Eukaryota > Metazoa > Annelida > Clitellata > Crassiclitellata > Lumbricidae > Lumbricus > Lumbricus rubellus. The sequence goes on along the minus strand of OX243816.1, from coordinate 41,417,090 downwards.
CACATAGAAGGAATATGAAGTAATATGGAGTGCAGCATTCAAAATGCCATTGTGCGATAGACGACATATCTAGGACCCAATGAAATTGGCAGCAACCCAGCTCATTTAAATTAGCCCATGGCTTGAGCTGCAATGTGTCCTGTATGTTAAGCTTCTCTTCATTAGGCCATATAAAGTAATCCATAACGAAATGTCATATTATCACCAGCAATTTAGTGACACAAGACCATGGCTATTCGTGGACTGCTGGTGCAGGTCCATGAGCGAGGGACAATGCGTTCGGCATGCACAGGCGAACGGCAATCCCCTTTACACACAAACCAGAGGTACTATCTCCAAAGGACATCAATCTCATGTAAAGTAATTTGCAGTAACGTAAATCTGAACGCAGATGCACCATCGCAAATCAGCGGAAATACGGTGACCGACCTTGAGGTTCTTCTCGTCCTTGAACCTCTGTTCCTTTCCATTGGAGACCTTAAGAGGAGGCGATGTGTCCTCCTCTTCTTGGCCCTTTTTCTTGCCAGGTCCACCACCGCCAGTGGCTGCTGCAGCTGCTGCCGGTGCTCCCTGCATCAAAAGACACAAACAACATCATTAACATTCATTTCCGAGTGAGGAGCCTGCTCTGAAACATATACAAATCAGTGATAGAGAACGTGATAACAATAACCATGCTTCATTCAAACACTATATCACAGAAAGCACAAAATTCCGTACCTTCTTGCCGGCTGCTGCACCCCCACTAGTTGCTCCCGCTCCTCCTCCTCCTCCGCCTGCTCCACCTCCGTTTGGTTTGCCCTTTCCCTTGACAATCGTCTTGCTGCTGGTCGCAGATGACGCCCTTGATCCCGCATCATCCGGTTCATCGTCGTCATAGTCAACCTTTGCTGGAGCCTTCGCCTTTGCTGCTCCACCACCTCCTTTGATGGAGACTGGTTGAGATGGCGCTGCGGCTTTTGGCTGCTTCTGCGGTAGGTTTGCCCTCACTGCTTCCAACGCTTTTATGACTGGGTCCTTGGAGGCAGGCTGAAACAAAGAATAATAATAATGAAGACAATTTCTATGGCGCCATAACAAAGCACATGCCATTACAAGGGCTCACCTACAAACGAGATAACGCTGATTGAAGAAATATTACAACCACTTACTTCCCAGCTCATACACTGTTACCACATCATGCTCTCTGACTAAACGACCCTCAAAGCTGCCAATGCATGAAATAAATCTAGTCAATAACATCAATTACAAAGAGTTAACCATGTAGGCATACCTCAAAACTCTTCCTTTACACCATCCCATTCACTTGTCTGCTTGAATTTTATCTTCATTTTAACGAGTTGTGGCTTGTCATCCCGATTGAAAATAATAAATGAAGCAAAATATATAAAAAGGAAAATTCCAAGCTTACGAATATAATACATCATGAAAATATAAGCAGCAATGATAAAAATAAATGAAATCACAGACCTTAGCAAACGATACAACTGATAGAAGATGAATCTTTGTCAACATGCTTACCTTGAGTTTTCCAGCCTGACGCACCATTGCGTCATATCCAGTGTGTATCATGAATGGAAGCAAGGCATCTTGCGCCTTCTTCCTCACGTCGGCATTCCTGTCTTCCATGCCGGCAAACAGATGAGGAATGCATTCCTGCAATTCAGCTGGAAGCTTCTTGCACGTCGGCAGCTTCTCCGCCAGCCAGCCAAGCAGCTAAACAAATACAAATAAGAATTTTGCATCAAAACCATTCTTAAAGCTTAGAACTTGTAAAAACATGGGGAAAATGTATAAAAAAGACTTATTATAACGATACATTTAAAGACCATGTCAAATGATGTGACAGTCTTGCAAACAATGCAAACGAAAACAACATTACGTGCTAAAACTTTAAACATGAAGAGCACACTATTTCTATTCAAGTGTGCAAGAGACCCACATTTCTACATTTCAGTACAACGTCTTTCTAATAAAAGTCGTCATGAATGAAAACCTTAAGTACTACTCAATCAATCTACATTGTACCCTTCAAGATCTCTACCCTGCGGCACTCCCGGCCACGATAGGTGAAAGAGAACAATCCCCAGAGAAAGCCTGTTATTACTAGACGACAATTATTAAGTGCTAGAGCATCATAAATGCAGTCATGCAATGAAGTCTTGCTCACCTCAGCACGAAGATTAGGATTTTCGAGTTTGAGAGCGTCGCTGAACATCTCAGCCTCAACGAAGACTACCATACCTGTCTGCTCGAGCCACGCATTCAGAGCAGACACTGCCTGCTGACGTATGGCAGGCTGAAAAGATCAAGACAAACTATATATAGAAAAACTCAAAATTTCAGTCTCATGTAAGACTATTAAAATGGTGACAATGTTATGTAAAAGCACATTACCAAGATTCTTGTAAGGAACTCTATACATGCCATATTCTCATGCATTCAAAAAATTTCTATAAATACATACTACTGGTACACAAGTCAATTAAACTCATATTTAAATTAACTATTAAAGTCAATTCACCATTAGTTGCTAAACGCAAGACACTATTTATACATAGTAGTTTATTCACAAAGATCAGCTTAACTGATCAGTAACATTTAGCTTGGTCTGATCCATTGCAGCCTTGTGACTTTACAATGCCAAACTCAATAATGAATAACTATCAAAGATAAGCAGTCATAATTAGCACAGTTACCTTACAATACATGTACACAATAAGTAACTTTACTTTTGACATACATGTCATAAGTTTTATAACTTATCATATAGTGAAAAACTTCCTCAGTGTTATAATCCCATGAAAACAAAATTCAAGACGCAAGCAAAAGACACAGAGACAACAGACCTTAGAATCGCCAAGGTTGCTGATCAGTCCAGGACCAATGACACGAACGTGTTGTTTGCAGTTTGGACCCATAGATGTCGCCAGCGTCTGACAGATGGTCAGTGTCGCTGTCACCTGCCAGGTAAATCAGATCTGTCTTAAAACTTCATGTAAAAAGCATTCTTAGAAGTTCTATTTTTAAAGTGCTGCTGAAAAACAACAGACCTCCTAGAACTTTGCATACATGTTTAGTAAGGCCTAAAAAATGCTGTGTTTCCGGTAACCCGACTGACCCTCTTTTATTGCCGCAACTCAAATAATTTTGTTTAAAAAATTTATTAAAAAAAAAAAAAAAAATTTATTTTAAAATTTTTTTTAAAAAACATTTGTATTGACATAAATGAAAAGACGTCAACAAAATGAAATTAATAGGACTGTTTTCTAGAGCAGTTTAGGTGCAGACAGTCGGGAAATAGGCAGTTTATACTTGCTTAGAACACGTACTTTGTTGCAGCGTGTACCGTTGTGCAAAAAAGACTAGTGGGGTATACTTTTTCGGATAGCCACTGCATAAAAATATTTTCCCAAAATAAAAATATTTTTCGACCTACCTACCCAATTTTTTTTAGCTCTGTTACTGGAAACACAACAATTTTTTTAGGCCTAAACAACCATAAAATGCCAGAAGCAAAAATTACAACAGAAAAGCAAACAATAAATTCATAAGGTTAACATATCACTTGAAAAAAATAAGAAATTTTTAATTTTTGCCTCTAGAGCTAATATTTTAATTCAAAAGAAAAAGAGCAATATTACAACAAATTAACTATTTTATAAAATATTTCTAAACTCATAATCTATGATATTAGGCCTTAAAAATTGACGAGTTCTTGACACGGGACACGGTGGAGTAGGGGCATGTTCGGTGTCTTGAAACCGGAAGGTTGTGGGTTCAAATTCACCTCAAGCCAATGCGTAGGGACCCTCCTGAGCAAGTCATTCATTCGCAATTGCTCAGCACTCCGATTCTGTGTCCACGCTCGAGTAGTCAGGAGTGCCTCTGAGTAGCAATCTTGACGAGGCGCTATAGCATGTGCTCATACACACAAATATTCATCAGTATTACCATTACCCGTAAACGTGACCAAACAACTTCTCACCAGGATCTTATTCGAGTCATTCAGTCGAAGTTTGAGCGCTTCCGGTAACGTACCAACGTTGGCCGTGATAAACTTGGCTTCGTTGAAAATGCCTTGCACCTTATCCAGTGCTTCCTTTCGCAGTTTCCAGTTCTTGTCGGCCAACTCATTCATCAGGTCTTCCGTCATTCGCTCGCTAAACATCATCACATGAAGCCAGCATGATAAAAAGCATGATAGTGTAAGCTTAAGACTAAACATCCAAGTCACCATTAAAACACTTACTAACAAGCTTATACAGCATTACTATGCATTGTAAGTAATAACCTCTTTAGAACTAAAAAGCTGGCACATCTATGGTGCAGTTGTGACTGGTCATTCTCTGCTACATAGTCAGTCAGGTACTTGTACTTTCAGGTTATCATTCAACCAGTATAATTATAATAATAATTATGGCAATTTATATGGTGCTGTAACATGGCCATCCCATTACACGGGCACATCATAAAACAGCTAACAACAGGCAGGCAGAATGATGAGCCTAGATAACAAATGCGATTTTAACATAGATTTGAATGAGCTCACTGAGTAATCAAATCGAATATTGGTAGAAAGTCTGTATACAAATTGTATGGTGTTATATGATGTGATGTAACTAGAAACAGCATAGTAATGCTGTATAAGCTGGCTGAAAAGTTAAACAAATGAGCCGATTAATTACCTGATGTCGGTTCTAGGAATGAGATCGGCAATGTTGACGCTACCCGCATCACCGCTGCCGCCCTCTTCTCCATCTTCCGCATCCTCAGCCGCTTCATCAGCTGGTTGGATGCCTCGTATGGGAGCCGGCGCCTTCTCACCTTTCACCTTCAATCACACGTCAACATGCTATTTAATTGCATCCTCGGTCACTTAAGACTCATTTGTTTAGAACTGTCCGGTAGCTACGTTAAGCGCCTTCGTAATGTTATTGCAAGACGCTATATAAATGTTCGTATACATGCATACATACAACTTGGCCACCTTGACACTGACCTGGTTTACTTTGGAACGACTTGCCCTGAGAAACTACATTCAGCATGAGCATTAACACTTTGTCACGTTAACTATGAGAGTGCACTAAAAGTGACTGGGAACCAGATGCAGTTCATCATTAAAGTGTTAATGGGTTAAGAGTGTTAGACCATTGCTCTGTAATGGCTTAAAGGCATTATAAACCTAACGAGACATTCATTGAAGACATTGAACCAAACAACATAATAACAGACCTTGTCAAATTCTGCGTCGATCTGTTGAAGCAAAGCCGGTTTCTCGCTTTCAAAGAAGACACGAAGCGTCGCTCCCATGTACATGTACATGATGCCAAGCAGCGTAATGGCTGACGTACGGACCGCCTGCAGAAACATCGACATGCATTCATCTACTAAATTTAACAACAGACACTAAAGTGCTGTAGGTGTACAAAGCAGAAAAACAATACAGAATGATGTGATAGCTTAATGAGGCTTTAAAAATAATATTTCCAGATATGAAGTTCGAGTCTTTTTCTGAGAGGTTAAAATCATGATGTCTATCAACAAAATTACAGGGAGTGCAATGTTAGTTAAGGAAAGTGAGTGAATGATTCTCATTGGACAGAAAGAACGGCTTTAAACAAAGAAGTGTCTGCTTCATTAGCAAGTGTTTTCATAGAAGAGAACGTTAGAGTTAATGAATCTGAAGCGCCTATGTCTATTCATCAAGCATCCAAAGTGGAACGTATGTCTCTATGTTACCAAGTCCTCATCAGGCTGAGGAGGCATTTAATACATTTGTGCATTTAAAACATTTAATACATTTGTGCACATTTGTGCATTTAATACATTTGTGCATTTAATACATTTGTGCATTTAATACATTTGTGCACTGTTCTTGCTGTGATAGTTGCGAGTTTGATCAGTGGATATGCCCCATGGTTCTTAAGTGATTTAAGTGAAAAAAAGTCAGAAACATTGTTGATGACTTGGTTTTAAAAAGCAGTTAAAGTCTAAAATATTGGCAGACCACTGAAAATAAATCATTTTCATGCCACTCCCAACATAAAAGCAAATGATTATAACAACACAACCCAGAGGCTCCTCCTACAAACGCTATTAAATATCCATATATCATAACCCACAAATTTTCATGATAAAGAAGTTGCTCATGTCTAAGCATAAAAAACTGACTGGATTGGTAGCAGCCAGAGCCTTTCGAATTGTCTCCATCAGTGGACCTACGGTAACCCTGGAAACGAACAAACAACTCCATCCATTAAGAATTAAAACAGGTTTTTTCAAAATTTCATTTCAATTAGGTTTTTACGAAAATAGCTTGACCTTATGATGAATGCGCTCCAGAGTGCATATATGCAATTGGTTTAATAAATAATACACTTACCTACTTACTTCCTCAACAACCTACATGCAGTAATTATTGATATTTTGATCAATAAATTCATGCTACATTGGGAAATCGAAATATCTAAACTATGAGAGCCAACTGAAAAAAACAATGCTGAGCAGAAATTGAACAAAACTATATACAAATATATACGCTAATTAAATATATCTGAATCAAAGCTGCCTGAAGTCTTACTTAAATCCAAACTGTTTAATGGCCGCTGCCAACCAGGTAAGAGATTCTGACTGATTTTTGGGATTCTTCTGTTCAAAGGCAAACTGCACCACCTACAAAAATCAATTAAGTTCAAAGTGTAATAAACTTCAAATAAGAAATATAAAAGAAGTAACAAATAAAATCCAAAGCATTACTAATCTTGATTAATTAATTCGAGTGCATCTGAATTGTTGCCACGGTTTTTAATCGATTGCTTACGAATTCATGGCACTTCATCTCTAGGCCCTACATATTATTATTATTATCATTATTATTACTAATCAAAACAGCACAACATAAGCATCTGTTTTAATTACATAAAGATATATGAGCACAAATACCATGTACAGTAACATGTTAAAAATGTGTAAAGTAAAATGTAAAGTAAAGCTAACGTCACATTTTCCTGTACGATAACCAAACTTCAACATACCGGTAGCCATTTGTCTTCACATGTCTCCTTCACAAAAAAGGCCTTTCTCTATAACATGTGCATTGTGCAGTTCACATAGCAGATCTCAAAGACCTAATTTAATTCGAATTTAAACAAATATTCCAAATATAAACAAATGTTAAGCCCTCCTACCTGCAGAGCAACAAAATCCAGTGACGTTGCCTCAGCAATGGCCGACAGCGCGTCCTGGACGTGAGACCCGTTCTTGGCATCGCTGATTTTGTCCATGAGATCGGTGAGACAATACTGCGTCGATCGCTTCGTGAACTGACTGTTGAGCGCGAGGAAAGTGATCAGTTCAACCTTCAACTTCAGCACCTGATGCAAGCAGCACACAAAGAAGCAATTTAATCATCAGAACAAAAGTGCTTTCATGATTCACTTAGAAACTATCTAATAACTGGGATAGCTCTCTCTCTCTTATCGTAACGCATAAGCCATCAATCAGAGGTGATCACAACAGAATGCCATACGTAACGTTTCTAAGAGTTGTTATATATACATGTATATAATCATCACATATATAAATGCAGAGCTTATGCAAAGTCCTCAAAAGCACTATGGCACAAGTCAATAATTAGATATATCAGCAAAAACTGGCAATATTTACACAAAAGCTGTGAGTTTGACCAAATTATAGCGCAAGTATCTAGAATTTCACAGACTAATGTTTAACAAGATAATGAACTTCACTCCGGAGCAACATTACCTGAAAGTTGTTATCCTTAAAACCTGGCTTCTTCGCAATAGTTCGAACGAATGCTTGCGTAGGAATATCGTCTTTCGCCATGCGCTTCACAACCTTCAAGAAAACAGCAGATGATTACAATAGAAAGAAAAGTATATTCCAAACACCCAGGTAACAAAGACAAAAGCTCCAATATTATTATTTTTGCATCACCCACGGTAGAAAATATCCTCAGACTATAAGAGATTAAAACTAAGTTACATATTCTCGTCTTCAACAAAGGGCCTGAAAGTGCTTCTAAATGCCACGACGTTAAAACTTCACACGCAAATAATCAAATACTGGAAAAGGTGCATGGTCTGTCATTATTATTATTACAAGTATTAATAATAATAATCATGAGACAATTCGCTATAAGACAAAGGAAATATTGCTGTACATGAGTTCTCTTCAAGAATAAACTTGTCATTGGCACAAACTAAGTAATAAGTAATCCTAAACCAATGAAATGAAGGATTCCAATAAACCATTCAACACTTTTTAATCCTTCGTTAAATTGTCCATTCTGTCACCCACAAATTTCGCAAACAAATCTGATATTGCCGTTAACTACAGTAGAAATTTCAATAACGGAGTGAAGAGAGAGAGTACGGACCTCCGTCATCTTTTCAATAGCAGCCAGTCGCTCCTTCCAGTTGGCGTTGTCCAAGCCAGCCAGTCCAGCTGGAAACAATTCCGCCATCTTCTCTTCCACTGTCTCATCCTACAAAGTTCAAACATCCAATGGTCTTTATGCTTACGTAATGTTGCTTCTCCAAAGACTCCACATGAGGCCAGTCAGAGCATGAAAAAATAAATTAGCCATAAACAAATAAATAGATCAATCATAAATAAACTAAAATCAAAATACTCAAAAATAGATTTTAAAATTACTCAGAAATAAAAAGCATTGCTCTTATATTTAATAGATTCGTCACAAATAAACAAATACGCAATTAAAAACTCAAATAAAAAATCATAAAAAACACAAGCATATATGTCTCACCTTTTCACCAATACGTCCCATTTTCACTCACATGTAATAAAAATGATTATGTCAGGTAAACTAAGAACAACTTCGAGGCATCGTAACTTACAGAAAGCTCTCGTTCCATGACTTCCTCTTTAGCGTCGGCCTTTCCCTTTCCCTTAGCTGCTCCAGGTTTCTTCTTTCCAGCCTAGAATAAAACCAGCCATCGTAAAAATCAAGGCAGAGGTGGTAAGAAGATCTAGTTGAGTGAAGTAGAAAATATCATCTCATTTCGTATAGCAATGCAATGACCATGTTTGCCTTTAAAATGGTAGCGGACAAACTGTGGCTAACATTGAAGGAAAAATGCTGTGGACATCAAATTTTTTATCCAGACCTGAAACAGGCAGAGCTACAAAATTTGTCATTTTCCAGTATTTAATCCAGGGCCCATTAAAACAACAGTTGAAAGGTGCACCAACAGAAAACACACTACCACAGCAAATAAATTATGTACAGATCAGCACATTTATTTCCTGTAACACAAAGACATAATACGCAAACAACTCATGAACTGTGAGCTCCAGTTCAGTTCACTTTGCATCATCCAGAAACCACAGTCAACAAGTAATTACTGCGATCTGTGTCAGAATGTATTGCAGTTAGAAATTTATATTGGACCTCTCGCAGCACAGACTACTCAGAGGTGCTGCACCTTCAGTGCAGAAGCTGTGAAAACTAACACCTTCAGGGAGAAAGATGCAAGACGGAGTTCCATTGTATGCTTAGCCAACAGCAGAGGAAGACCATCATAAGCAGAGCAGACCTACCAGTCACAGCAAATGTCCAGTGATGGTCACTGCATCATCGTCTGAGCTCCAAATCAGTTCACTATGCATCAGCCAAAAACTGTAGCTATCCAATGGTGCACAGGAACTTCTCTACATGTCTGATTATCACTAGGTTGAGTCCAGTGATAAGCATATAGCACCTAGGGGTTTAGAAAACTCACTCGCTTCATTTAAAATTGCCGCCCTGCAGTAGTTGTGCAATTGCACTGAGGCTGCTGCTGTATTTCAATTAATTAATCAATCAAATGTATATAGCACAACATCAAGATCAACACTCTGAGGCACATTTGTTTAATTAATTCTCCTTAAACTAAGGGAAACTTCTGCAGACTGCTGCTTAATGCTCATATAAGATTTGCTTTGCTTTCACACGAATCTTGCTCTACTTTCGAGTTAGTAGTAGATAAATGAGTAGATAATCTATGCTGTAATAATAATAAAAAACAACCTCACTCCATCAAGATATCTAGAAACATTGTCAGTGACACAAAGAGAGGAGAAACCAATTTCTGTTCAAAAGTGGCAAGAAGCAGACAAGATATCGTAAAACTCAAGACAGAAAAACAGACGGAGTAAAAGACAAAGAAGACGAGACAGAAGGGCGAAAGGGACATACCGCAGATGACTGGGAGGCTGAGGAAGATGGAGCAGCAGAGTCTGGACCCTGAAACAGAACAATCGATTCCAAACGCACAACATCAGCCACGCACGTAAGCAAACCGTACGACAATCAGTGCATGACGAAAGGAAATCACAACGCACAATTGACTACGCACTCATGAAGCAAAACTCACACAGTATAAAAAACAAAAGAAAATAAGTGAATTTATAAGCATTGTCTGCAATTATTTTACTTAACGTTAAATTTCAAGCCCACATTTTTTCAAATGTCACCACTTTCAAAATTAGATCAAGTACCGGTACTCAAATCTTTGTAAAGAATTTTTTTAAAATTAGTTTTATTTCAATACTTCTCATATTAGAATCAGCTAGTTTTCCAACAAATCATCATTGAACAGGTAAATAAAATCAAAATTGCACTTTTGAATTCACCTGAAAATTTGCATTGCGATGATTAAAAAGCAGGAAGCTGGGCAAAATAGTAAGAAGACATTAATTAGCATTTTGAAGCAGCTATAATTATAATATTGATGAAACAGTGAACATTTGCTGTAGCAATCAAAGACCATAAGAATGACAAAAACATACAGCAAAAGAAAATGAAATGTAAATCATATCACTTTTACAAATATATCATATCGCGTTCACAAATAAGAATCATCTTTACAGACAAGTGCTTTAGTCAACCGAACTGTTTTAACCCTTTACCTGTTCATTTTTCCCGTTAAGCCCGTGTTTTCAGCATATATTCTCGGGGCAAACGGGTAAAGGGTTAAGGGGTCACCAGCAGACAGACCATTCTAAACAGCGTTGATCTCAAGAAAGCATTCAATCAGTCATGGCTCTATCACTTCACAGAATATATTCAGAACACAAGCACAACATGGGCTGTCTAAATATATCCTGACAGGCAGGCTAGGCTGTAAAAGTTACATAATTATCCGAGTCAACTTAATCAACAAAATTTGAAAGTTTGGATGGAGACTACTGTTGAAAACAACAAACCTAAAAGACAATTAAAATAACTACAATCAGATCGAAAGGAAGAAATTTACTAGCAGATACTTCAATCAACGGTGATTGCACTCTAAGAAGAAAATCGTGAGAACAAAAGCAGACAAGACACACAAAGCAAAGTGCAAAGAAAAACAATCCAGAGGATGATACTAACTTTTTTAGCAGCTGGCTTGGCACCTGGCGCTTTGTTCCCAGCTGGCGCCGCCGCCTTCTGAGCTGCTGGCGCCACTGCTTTTGCAGGAGCACTGCCTGCTGCTGCCGACGCTTTTGGGGCACCACCTTTGCCGACCACAACTGCCTTATCGCAGGATTCTTTGATCTGAGAAAGAAAGCAACAGAATGTAGGAACTTATTCCCCACATGGATTAACCCTAAAAAAGAAATGCTTTGGGGAACTCTAAATAAAAGTAGATACAAGAATATCTCTTTCACCAAACAAACAAATGACATCATACAGATATCGCTGAGGTGTTTGAAGCTCTTTACAATCGAAACACCAAAAATTTTCATGATTCATCTTAACTAAATTTTGATGAAACTGCAAGCTTTTCACTGCACGATCAGCAATCTCAAATCCAACCACACTCTTGAAAATACATCTGTCCCACTGCTAACAGTTCACATTTCATGATATGTCTGCATTTTGAAGATCATCAAAATTTAAATACCTTGGCCATTTTTAAGCTGTCGACATCTGGCAGGAAAGGCATCATCGCCTTCTCGGTTATGACCTTCATTGCGGTTCCAAGGGCATCGAAAGCTGCCTCACGAACTTCACCCGCCGAATCATTCACAGCCTACAACAGAAGACGGAATCATTACCAACCAAGATCCGATGGTGAACAGCACTTGTAAGAGAAGTTGACCAAGGTCCCTGAATGCAAAACCATCTCGGAGAGACTCAAACGCGTTTTGCAATACAAGGTAAGTGACGACCTAACACATTGCATTACAAGGTAAGTGACCTAAGCCATTGCATTACAAGGTAAGTGATCTAACCTGCTGGAGTCGGGAGCGCCTCTGAGTAGTTTCCTTGAAGAGGCGCTATATAAACACTTGAATGAATGAATGAATAGCCCATTGCATTACTACTTAAATAGTCCACCATTGCATTATAAGGTAAATGGGATAACACGCTGGTCAGCAACTCAGTATGTCTCATAATATATCATATCATAATAATCATCATGATAATAATCATAATAATCATAATCACCATCTCACTTTCAAGATGCTTGTGGAAAAAGGCCTGTGAAAAAACCCCACTGTAGACGTAAAGTACCACTGTCATTCCTTCTTAATAACCAACGAAATGACAATTCAAATGAACAACTGGAGAGGTGGGAACATGAACATACTTTGAGAAGAGGAGCAATGTACATCTTCAGCGTCTTCTTCGGTAGAGTTGCTGGCGTACACTGAGCAAAGCAACGAGCAAGAAAAGACGCCGTCTCTGCTTTAACCGAAGGCGTCTTGTGCTCGAGTGCTGCCACACACCCTTCGCCAATCGCATCCAAAGTCGTCTGCAAATGATCAACGAAATCTCATTGAAGAACGGTAACCACAAACTCATTATAAATCATGATAGTGTTTCTTCTAGTTTTAACCCTTTAACGGCAAGCTGCATTGGTTTCCCAGTCACTGTTAGCACCTTCATCGTTAAAGAGTTAAAAGCAGTCAATTACAAATAATTACTTTTCATGAATGAAAAAGGAATTGCTATGTAATTCATTCATGCAGAATTGACTGAATAACTGACTTAATTGATAACACCCATTTACATACAATGTGCTTTCAAATTTCAGACCTTCAATGAAAAAATTAACTCATTGATGTTAAACATAAAAACTGACTAAGTACTAATTTTACACAAAAAATTCATAAAACAGATAGATACAAATACAATACATAAATACCTAAAAACTACTATAACTAGCATACTTAACCCCAACCATACTTTGAACTTACAATGCTTAAAAGCTACAACACTGGAAACCCATTATACTTGAAAAATACTAGACTTACTACTTAATTTCGATCACAAAAACCCATCATGGTTTACCATCCAATGGAACACGATTCCTGACAACAACTTAACTTGAAGCGACTGTCGTCTGTTGCCTTGTGTAATCGGGTAGATGGATTTTAAGACAAATTAAATTACAACTAATGACGGACGCTACAAGCAAGGTAGAACTCACGGAGACGTAGCAAGCATCAACAGCCTCCTTCAGAGTCTGAACGACGGATACTTTCTTCTCTCGAAACTTCTCGATCAGTACTTCAATGCACTACACACAAAATCAAAATATTACTATGCACAGCATATTATTTTTACGCTGTATTTTTAAGCTCCAATTTAACTTCCTTACCTCTGCCTGCAATGCGTCACCAAAGTTAAAGCAGACTATTTCATGACAGACTTCTATCATCAGACCAAGAGTAGAGACATCATCGATTAAATAGAGCTATACAAATGTCTGTCATGTTACATTATAAATGCTACTTGATTTGTATAATAAAATGCTCAGACAGGTCCGCAAGTGGACCATATATCATTTAAGAAAATGCAACAGTGGCATCATTATCTGAACAGAATGAGAATGAAGTAATTATCAATTGACATTTCAAGAGGGAGGATAAAAAGAACACGAAAAGCAGATGAAGGTAGGGAAGGTTGGAGAATGGGAGCAGACAGGAAGAGACTGGAAGCACAGGAGATTTCTTCCCATAAAGAACATTTTCATGAACTAGCATGCAAATTTCAAATGCTCTACTAACATTGCAAATGCTCTGTTGACATTACAAATGCTCTATTGACATCGCAAATTTATTCTCTATTGACAATGTAAATGCTCTATTTTCATTGCAAATGTATCCTCCATACTGTACTTTACAAACCACATTTCACATATACCTGTAACTGTGTTGTGGCTTGTCAACCTGATTTAGATTTTAAACGAATATATTGAAGGAGCGCTATAGCAACTGCGAGAAATTTATAAAAAATTAAATAAATAAATATGGTACAAAACAGAGAAGATTCCTAACTACTAAAGCCTACAACATGACAATTTAACATTTATAACTTACACCAACTGCATATGGGTTGAACTTCTTTCGCAGTCCAGTTGCAAGAAGTGCAATGCACTTGGCAGCCATGGTAACCAGCAGAACATTGGAATCCTTGGCAATGACCTAAACACATAAATAAGACGTTCTGTTAATGTCCACAAAGTAAAACAATTGCTGTAGTTGACTCACACCAGCCTTCTGTGAATTGATAACAATCAAAACCTGCAATTTCAGATGGAAAATCTTCACCCCATGAGGTCTGTTGAACAAAATAGGTTTTACACAAAATAGAAAGAGAATATTGGGAAATAAAAAAAACGAAGTTACAAGCAGAACAATTCTCTAACTAATTATTATTTACAGATTCAGTGACAACGTAATCCTATACTTGGCTACCTTTATAACAGAAACAGCATACATGTGTGGCATAAAAATACAACATCTGCCAATTATTACACAACAACACTGACTAACTATTAAATCACTGGTTATATAAACTGTTACATAACATCATTTACTACTTACATAATTAGTTAGAGGTAACATTCTAAGTGTATAATCATAACATAAGCAAGGGGAGTAGAATACGAATACAACATGCCCAATTGGCCATACAACATCACTTTTAACCCTTTAATAACAAGCTACCTGTTTTCAATGCATCTATAGCACATGCTGGTCGTCAAAGGGTTAAAACAGCATCAGGTACATCTTACAGCTGCAATCTTAAAGTAAGACAGAACTCCAAATGGATAATAATGTGTTAATAAACCTTTTTCAGCGCCCTCAGAAGGTCGCTGTAGTCGCCCTGGTCGAGTTTTGGCGCTTCCGCCAACTTCTGAACAGCCTCCAAAGCTTCTCGTCTCTCCTGCCACTTCTTTTCCTCCTATAACCGCAACAGAGAAAAGATCATTACAGTCCAGTAGATAAAGTCACCATGGCTCATCACCCTATTTGTCTTTTACCACATCTTCGTATATGGATGGGATAAAAGTGTGATGGAGTAGTGACTACTTAAAGTACTTCATCATAGACGGAATGAATGAAAGTTTGATGGAGCAATGCATATTTAGCCTTTTTTATATATGAATATATGAAAGTGGGAAGAAACAGTACCTACTAACCATTTTTCCACAGATGGATGGATGGAAGTGGGGTGGAACGATGCCTACCTACCACTTTTACACAGATGATGAGATGAGAGTGGAACAGAGTAATGTCTACTGACCACTTTTTCATAGAAGTCTTTTGGCAGCTTCGATAGAATATCAACAGGATCGATCAACTCGTACGGATCAACATCGGGAGCAGCAGAAGCACCATCCTCCACATCTGTAACAAAGTTCACAGCAACAATCGTTGAAAAAAAACACATTTATATAAAGCCTGATAACTGTACGTCAACTACGACTACAACTTAGTTATTTAAGCCATGGTGTCGATTCTTATTCCCCGTTGCTTATCCACTCAGTCTTACCACATGGTGACGATGACTAGATAAGCCTTTGAGATTCTTCTCCTCATGAGTCAATCAATATTATCCTGCGCTGTAACAACATTCTCAAGCCCACCGGACTTTGAGGGTAAAGTTTATTACTTGCAATAGGTTATATAACAATAATTGTATTACAAAATGTGCATTGTGAATGTATTTGCTAATCGATTCCAATAAATTTGATTTGGAATGTAAAGTAAGATATAGATCTTGATTACACGCTAGTACATCCGCACAGGAAATAACAGGGACGAGAAGTAGCTAGCTACCTTCCGCAGCGGCATCCTCAGCCCCTGCCGCAGCTCGTTCGAGCATCTTCGCCTTAAGATCCTGCTGAGATCGGAGAAATCGCGTCTGCTGAGGCTTTCCAGGCGGAAGCTTCTCAAATTCCGATTCCAATTCGGTCACCTAAAAAACAAATGACCATCAGTTTTTTATGGATTATAAAAAAGAATACTTGGTCAATGATTATGATATTTCATTTGAAATTAACTCTGTAGACATCCACTGAGTAACTATGTTAAGCCGAACAACTTCTACCTGGAAACAAATCAAAGGAATCAATTTCACAGTCTACAATTCAATTAGGTCTACATGATTAACCCTTTAATGCCGGAGGGTATAGGATTTCCCATACATTTTACTACACTCTCGGCATCAAAGGGTTAAGAGAAATTGAACATGTACCCACATCGTGCCTTCTGGAAAACTGACCCAATTACTGAACTGACCCAATTACTGAACTGACCAAATAACTGAACTGACCCAATTACTGAACTGACCCAATTACTTAAATGCCCTGAACAGAATTAATTATGAAGCTCTAGCCCTCATATTTTTTATTTTTAAAGCACAATCAGCTGATATCTAGTATAATAAGATGTGTGGTCAATTGCCTAATATAAATATTAATAGAAGCTGGACCTGAAGTGGTTTCAGATTGGACAATTGTGGCTTAAGAGCCGGTCCAATCCATCGGTAGATCTCGACAGCGAGCTGTTTCGTCTCATCTCGTACGGTTTTGTCTCGATCCTCAAGAAGCGCTTGCAGCTGCTTCAAAATCGGCTTAATGCTGACGATCTTCGTGCCAAAGTCCCTAAACAAGAAGAACCACATAGAGTAACATTACTGGCTATAGTACCTCTTCCACAGAAACTCTAATTTCGACCAAACAACAGAAAACCAGGTCATAGATTCCTTCGCTCTGCCATGCAAGGTTATCTGGTTGCCCTTACCGCTCGAACATCCAGTGCTGCATAAAAGCTTTGCTATGGTCGGTCCATCTTTCCAAAACAAGTCACCTAGCAATCTCCTCAATGAACATCCTGGTCATCCTTTGCCCCCACTTTCACAAGCGTTTGAAAACCATTGTCTTTGATTGCGATTTGGTGCCGTCAGGTTGGGAGCGCCTCCAAGGAGTTTAACTTGAAGTGGCGCTATATAAATTCATGATTACAATTACGAAGACCATAATCAAAACAGAATCAATCAAAACGTGGAGCTGTGGCAAGTTGCGATGAATTGAATCTGTAAAGCTACATAAATATGAGATAAAAGTGACTGCAGTTTCTCAGTTGGTCAGTCCCTCAATGCCCAATTTTTCCGACACATGTTCCGCATCCCTCCCTTATAATAAACTCAAATGATAAGAACAGTTGTATCTACATAGCATTGGTGATACAACTATTCAGTGTGCACTGAGCTGAGTAAGTTCCCTTCCCAAACACTGACCCAGAAAAACCTAGAATTCACATGACCAGCTGTAGTCGGATAGGAGTAAATCACTTTTTATAGACATGCCTGAACTTAAATTTGGCAACAGCTGAGCTACTCTTTCGAAGGTAAACACTGCCATAAATGATACGTATGTTTGAAAGGGCTAAAAAAAATGTAGTACAACTAGACTGCAACAAAAATCTATAATTCCTTCACGAGTAATTTGAATCTCACCGAAGCGCTTCACGTAAGGCAATCACGCAGACTGAAACAATCTTCGGCTGCTTATTGGCCAATCCTTTCATCAGTTCTTCCTGAAATTAAAAAAACACAATTTTACTCAAAAATTTACCAAGATTGATCCAAACCTCTGCAGCACTAACAGCAACTGCACAAATTTGTTGCCAGAATCTTCTGCCCCTTTGAAGAAGTGAGCCCCTTAAGCTAACACCGAGGCAGCCATGGGCATCAAGCGTTAGCAACTTAATTTGTTTTTTTAGCTTGGAAGAAGTCTTTAAGCAGCGTAGGGATGAGGGTAGGACCAAACCAAATATCTTACCCAACTACAATTAAAATTAAAAACCTTTTCACTGGTATAAATGCTGTCATTTTCAGCTGGAGCAGTATTCAACCCCCAAGCACCAGCTGCATGATAAAAGCTCAAAGGGTATTTATAGCATACAATGCAATGACCAACAAAGTGTTTCACGACTATTCATGAAAAACACGAGTAAAACATGAGTAATATCAGGAAGTGATGTTTGAACAGCAGACATACATACCTGCACAATTTCCTGCTTTTCAGCCTCTATGAAGGCCATGAGAATAGCGACACCCAAGTCCTTTGTCTTTGCTCGTTGGTTGAGACACTTGGCCACAACGCCATTGCACACTTCGCCTGCCGCCCTGTAAAATCACAAACTTATACATTTGTAAGATAAATTTAAGCAGATTGCATAAATCGCATTTATAAGCAAGTAAGCAATCACCGCTTAGTAGACTCTCTTCGTCAAAGTGCAACCTCCAAACTGGCTCTATAGATCTGAAGGATTGTGGTAACAGAATAGGGTTTTATTTAAAAGCAACCATTTTCAGCACTTTGTAAAGTACTTAAAAGGCATTATATATATCAATTATCGTATCTAAAAGTTTATAGAGCACCTCTTGCAGCATAGACTATTCACAGGTGCTTTCAGCCCCGAGGAAAAAAGAAACATTTTTAGAGAGCAAAAAAGGGTGGAAGAGCCCAGACATGAGCTGAGTGAGCATGTAGAAGAGGGGGGAAATGCCCTTCCACATGAGCAACCTATCACAGCAAATGCCCGGCTCTGGGCCAAGGTACATTGAACACGAGGGACAAAGAGGTCAAAATGGTTGGTAAAGCACAAGGAGCGAACAGATGTATCTTTATACATGCATACATTCATTCATTCAAGTATTTGTATAGCGCCTCTTCAAGGAAACTACTCAGAGGCGCTGGTTCCCGGACAATTCGGCGCCGGACAATTCGGAACGGACAATTCGGACCGAACAATTTTTTGCAGCCCAAATTCGTGATGGACTTCTCCATCACCCAAAATGTTTACTGTCGAAACTAATATTATATCTGACACCTCACTATATATCGGGCATAAAAAAACATGGGCCTATAGGTATGAAACTTACATTTATCTAAATGAGATGCCTATAAGTTGATAATTCACTGCATTTAGCTACTAATTTCAGTGTCGTATTTCTGTTCTTGAATAAATTTTAGAAGATCATACAATATTTGTTTGGTGCCATATAATTTTATTTCATACCATTGATAAACAAAAGTTTCATAGCCGTAAGAGCAATATTTTTACATGCACTCCGAATTGTCCGGTTCCGAATTGTCCGGTCCAAATTGTCCGGTCCGAATTGTCCGGCGCCGAATTGTCCGGACACCGAGGCGCTATACATTGTATGCTGCGTGTTAACACTTCAACGAAGACAGTTTACTAAATGACTGGGATATCGATGCAACTCGTCGTTAAAGCGTTAAGCTAACTTAGGGGGTACAGATGTTTTCAGATTTTTAGCTAAAACTTACTTTCCCGCCACAGCGGCGTTCTCGACAAAAGCCAGCGTTGCCTCAAGTCCTTTCTCTTGCGCAATGGCGTTGTTGTCGACAACAAACTTCTTCACTAGACCGAGATACTTGAAGAACTCGGGACTCTTTTCGTCGGCCAACGTCTGAAAGAGCTTGATCACTTCTTCGTAGCCAGCCAGTCGGGCCTTCCACAGCTGAAAATGCACAGACTCTGTTATTGCAACACCGACGGCAACATGTTCGCATGCCTGCATGTTTTATAAATTAACAGACAGATTTGCTACACTTTTCCATTCAGCAAATAACAGAAACTGTCATGATCAACTCTTAGCACTTGCATTGACTACAGAAAATGCTGTGCAACATATACGTTGCTCGCTACTTGCAATATCCCACAACCTTTGCAATTTTGTAATTTTCCGATGGCTTATGAATGCTGCATTGTCAGTAGCAAGCTAATTTTACAGTGCCTTACAGTATTGCATCTATACATTTATAAAGTGCCAACTGTAAGATGAACCATTCAGAGGTGCTCTAGTGCACAAGACCCTGAGAGAAGAGGCAGGTTTTGTGAAAAGAGACAGAGGTTGACAAAAAGAATTGAAGTGTGAAGAGAACGAAAAACTGAATTCCAAAACAGGAACCAATGAAAACTAAAGATAAAAACTGAGCCATGGTAGTTCTACAATAGAGAACCAGAAAGTCGTGTCTATTAGAAGAGTGCAGAGCACGGTGGAAAGCTCAGTGAGGCCGAAGAATTGGGTCCATAAGTATTTCGAGACAAGATCGCACAGGGTGCTGACGATTTGTCATATCTCAGCGAAATTTTCAAAACATTAAATTTTTTCTCCTATTTTTACATATATGGGGTGGCCATATTGTTCGTAATCGTAATCTCCAAATTTCTAAAGCGCTACTCGAAAGAAAAGTGCGGGTCACCAGCTTATTCATGAGCATTGCCTTGAGTCACAAAAGTTGTCCGTAAGAGTAGTCCATGGTGGTCCGGTTCGAGTTACCATAGGATCAGAGGGGAGGAACAGTTTACAAGTACGTCCTCAACAAGCAGCTATTTATCAAGAGCTATGATCTGCCTTTCCCACTAAGTACTTCGCATGAATTGTCACATTGCATAAGATAAAGTAAGTTAGTGACACCTACATGTATAGTGTACCTCTTTAAAAGCAAGAATCGACTACAACATTTATGCCAAACTCAGAATTTACTGGTGCGCTGCAGGTACTTGCCTTGTGCTGACATTTCTCGTCTGTTGGTAGCTTTAGCCATTCTGAGTCATCTCCCATCTTGGAACAAGATTATCTTCCAATCTAGATTTAAGTCACAAATTTGGAACAAGATTATCTTCCAATCTAGATTTGTCACAAATTTTATGCACAATTTAGAAGCCCCTTGTTTAATGGGCATAACTACATAATCGGGGACTGGCGTGTCATTTATGGTCAAGTTTAATGCGTCGCGAGGGTCGGTTAGGGTCAGGTTAAGCGTCGAGATGGTCGATTAGGGTCAGGTTAGTGTCGTTATAGTTGGTTAGGGTTTTGGTTGGGCGTCGTGAGGGTCAGTTAGGATTGTCACTCGATTCCCCAACACTAGAGTTTTTGCCGCTTATTGTCACAGTACATACACAGAATTACATGGCGCTAAAAGTGACAGAAAATTTGCGAAGGACACAATTGTGGTTTGTCACTGGTACTCAAGTCAGTATCATCGATCAAAACAATACTGCAAAAACGTTAATTTCAACTCTCAACAAAATTTAACCAATAGCCACAGGCAAATCTAACGGCCTTGTCAAATCAACCCTTTGGACCAGATGTAGGGCTAAATTAAATTATCCATGTGTCGTTGGCGCCGCCAAGTGCTTTCGGGGGTCTAAGCAGTCAATGTACGACTGACCGACTTAAAGATTATCCACACACTACGCAACACAAATCCAGCCTAAAAGACACGACCCGATGCCCACCTATAGGTTCCAAAGCAATTTCTGGCGCGTAAACGTGTCTGTAGAACGTTATTTTCTGTCGAATACTTGTTATCGTTTAAGAAAAATGAAATTTTAAAACGGCCATTATATCACGTGACCTCGATTAAGTCATTCATTGGATAAAAAGAACGGGAACAAGATTGACACAGCGCCATCTAGCGAATGCAATGCAACTAACGCAGGTATTCGCTCTGGGCATTATTATAATAGTAAGAAAAGTCAGGACATGACTGTACAGCGTAGGGGAGGGTGGGGAAAAACGCCCATGTGAGGTAAGATACCCATTGGCATCATTTCAGTCAGCTGATATGCCGAAAGACATCGTAACTTCGCGCTCCCTCCCTGTGAACAAGTCTCTCGATCGTTATAACAAAAATCGAATTTTGCGAAAGCTGATGTAGCCTATAGGATTTCCTTTTTGGATTAGCCTAATTTGTTAAAATTATTTTGTTTCACTCTTGCCGAAGGATGCATACTTTGTTGGATTCTAACTTATTTTTTATGTATGTTACAGTGAAGTTTAATCTGCCATTGAAGTAGGCCTAGTCGTTTTAGGCGTGGGGTATGGAATGTAACTATACTACTGCTGGGGGGTGAGATGCTCACGGGACTGGCCCTGGCGTCTTACCTCACGTGTCTGGGCGTCTTACCTCATCTGATTGGTCTTCTTACCTCATCTGATTGACTTTTGCGTCTATAGGTAATATGATGATATATGCTCGCCTCATTGGCCGCACTCCTAGGCTAAATATGCCCAGTCTCTGCTTATATGCGTGATGTTCTTCTCTGGCTCCCTGTTTCACAGCGCATCTCCTACCGAGTTGCTGCACTTGTCTGGCGTTGCCTTACTGATTGTGCTCCATCATACCTATCTAGCCTTTGTCGACCTGTCTCCGACCTTGCAGCATGTCGAGCTCTTCGCTCTGCGACAACGGGGGAAACTTTTGGTTCCTCGAACTCGCACTTCTACAAGACACCGCCGAGCCTTTTCTACTGTGGGTCCTGCTATCTGGAATGGCCTCCCACTAAACTTGCGACTTATGCCTAGACTAAATTTACCTGCTTTTTATAAGTCGCTCAAAACCTAATATTTTAGCTGTGGCTGGATTGGGAGCGCCTCTGAGAAGGTTTCTTGTATAAATTCACGAAATAAATGAATGAATTCAAGAATAAATGAATGGGGGTCGTCCATAAAGTACGTCACGCTCCAGGGGGAGGGGGTGTAAGAAAGTGTGACAGTTTGTGACAAGGGGAGGGGGTCAGACCATGTGTGACGTCACACATTTATTTTTTTTAAATTTTATTTCTAATTCTTATATATATTTTTTGTAGAATTTAATAGCTTTAAAAATAATTTTCACAAATTTTGTGAAACATTTGACTTAGTTTTATGTCAAAATAGCATGAAATGCGTATCCCTGAATGTGTTGTTCACGATTCCTCTCGCTAAGAGCGCTAGTAATGCTGTTGCGAAGCCTTGTTTTAGGCCCTATGTATAGCCTTGCGGTGTTAATTTAGAAAAAATTCGATTGTGTGACGTACTTTAGGGGGGTCCGAGATTTGTGACAGTTTGTGACAGGGGGAGGGGGTCCAAAATGGTCAAAAATAGCGTGACGTACTTTATGGAAGGCCCCATGAATGAATGAATGAATGAATGAATGAATGAATGAATGAATGAATGAATGAATGAATGAATGAATGAATGAATGAATGAATGAATGAATGAATGAATGAATGAATGAATGAATGAATGAATGAATGAATGAATGAATGAATGAATGAATGAATGAATGAATGAATGAATGAATGAATGTTATTAGCATGCTGTACTTGAGCTTCTTAATATCAAGTAAGTAGAAACAAAGTTGAGAAACTGAAGACGAGCTGAAGAGTCATTTCTTTTATTGTGATTTCTCTGAATGGATAACGTTTCTCCTGCAACTATACAAGACAATTAAGCCTGCAGTTGTAATCTCTCTTAAATTCTTAATTATGCAGTTTGTTGTCACGAAACGAAGACACAATATTTTAATTGTTCATACCAAACGTTGCAGCTTCGTGGATATTATGTAGGTCTAATCTAAAATATGATAACCTCAATAAACCCCTTCCCCGCATTATGACCTTTGCAGAACAATCCACATGTCATAAACATGGATATTGAACATTGATTTTATATAGCACCTATGATTTCAATCAGGCCTCTGACGCAGCTTTTAAAAGCGTGCGGCTGAAAACGCTGGCGTTGCACTTCCTTTTACAAAATAATTAACTGACTTGATAACCGACTGACTGACTTACCGACTTACTTACTTATTTACTGTCTGACTGACTTAATGACTGACCGACCGACTGACTGGCCGACTGATTGCAGGCCTAAATTAGTCTACCTAGGGCGAGTATTTCGGGGTTTGAGGTTGGAAGTTTCAACCCCAAAGTCTTTCATAGGATCTCAGAATAGGCCTACATTCTTCTTATCACACCTCAACTCCAATTCTGAACTTCAGATTATTTCTCTACAAGTCTCACACTGAGTCTGTTGCCTAGCTATCAGGGCTGTTTTAAAGGAATTTTTAGAACAGCACAACCCTTTCTTTTCTTCTCCATCCTCCGTGGTAAATTATTCCCAATCGGAGGAAAATGGCCTTTTTCAACCATGCAGGTCTACTTTTTACTGCACAGAAGTGCTTCTACAACTGCACAAAGCCAATTAGAACTGCACATTTTGTGTACAATTGCACGTTAAAAGAGGACCTGCTAGCTATCTGATTGACCTGTTCATTGAATGGTTGAATAAACGAATGAATGAATGAATGAATGAATGAATGAATAAACGAATGAATGAATAAACGAATGAGGACCAGTGTGCAGCAAGCATCATTTGCGATCATTCATAATTATGTAAACAGTTTCACGCATTCATTAATCGTGCACCTGTTTCAATAAAAAAAGTTCCTCCTCTCCCTATGATAAGCGTTCGTCTGAGTCCTTAGACGTTATTAGTTGGACCGCCGGAATAAGTAAGATATCTACATGTATTAATAGAACTAGACACTATGATAAGCTAAGGTCAAAAAGGACCTGTGATATGATTAGAGGTCAAGCGATGAACGACATCGGATTGGCGACCGAGACAAAACAAAACAGAATGATATCGACCTGGTCAGTTCCAGGTCATCGTTGTCAAGGTCAAGGTCAAACTAAAAGACCTTGGACAGAGAACATCGACAAAAAACCTCACGATGTAAGTCTAGTTCGCTAAAGGTTAACAAGGTCAACGATGGTAGGGTAAATGGATCACGAGTAGCAGTTACTCAAGATGAGACAAACACAGATATAGGCTACATGTCTAGTTATATAGCTCAAGGTCAATGTTGTCAGCGTCAAAGTCGGGCGATAATTAGCAGCAGCGAAACAAAAACTGATATAGGCCCTAGTCTGCTCAAGGTCAATGTTACATACGTCAAGGTTGGATAATATATCACGCAAAGAACCACGAACAAGAGGAGCACAGAGGAACAACAGACGACGGGGAAACAGCGCAGGACTGGCATCCGGTTCTGATTGGTCGAAATGAGGTCAGGACGCTTCGTCAACCGACCTATTTAAAACTCCTCTGGATGCGATTCCAACGATTTGAGAAGATGCGAATTTAGACGGACGAGTTCCTGGACATTCAGTTGACGGTGGCCCTGGTCTCCAGGACCAGGTCCTCCTTCAGTTGACGGTGGCCCTGGTCTCCGGGACCGGGTCCTGGTCATTCAGTTGACGGTGGCCCTGGTCTCCGGGACCATCTGAAGGAAGAGGGTCATTTGGGTACACGTGCTCATCACAACGAACAACCAGAAGAAGACGCGATCCGTGAACTTGGCAACCATTCGCCACTCCGCCTCCGACCTCTCGAAGTCGAACGATTCCCTCAGCGCATCGATCGTAGCCAACTGGAACCCTCCTCCACCTCCACCACCACCACCACCACCTCCTCCAGCTTCCGGGTCCCTCCTGTGGTTCCCGTGGCACAGGCAGCAGCATATGCACCCGGCCGAGTCAAGGTCCGTGTCCCTGATGGCCAGGGTCTCGCTGACGTGGCGCCTTGACCCACCCCCTGCCCCAGTCGATGATGGGTAGTCGAACTTGAGGGGCGAAAGACGGGACTTTGGACGAGCAGGAAGGAAGTGGGCTGGGTAGAAGCGGGACGCGAGGCGGATCGACCATCCCGGACAGCGCTGCGGAGTGTCCTTCTTGGCGTATATGTTGGTCACTATGACGGCCATCACCAAGGCGACGGTTACCATGACCATCGTCGAAGCAAAGAACATTCCTGCGGAGAAGAAGGAAAACGGTTAGAAGACGGTATTATAATAAACCTAATTAGAACATTATTCTGATGAAATATATACGAAAAGAGACATCACAATAACCTGCCATAATACTCTGCTATGGTAGGCCTATACACAATAATGCACTATATCAAACGGCATCATTATGAAAGATGGATAGACATATCAATAGATGGATAAATAATCATTTTCATTTTCAGTTCCTTCACCTTATGGAACAGACCCAGAAAGTTTAAAAAATAAGGTTATTTTAAATGTGATGACCTTTTTTCTGTCTTTTTCCTACACGAATCAAAAACCTCAATTGCTAATGGGGGAGGGGCAGTGGGGCACGCTCGGTGTAAATTTCAAGTGGGGGGAGGGGTGCCCGGATTGACCCCTCTGGATCCGCCCATGTCCATCATCGTTACTAATCACACACCATCACCTTCCTCATGCTCCGCTTTCAATCACACATCATGGGGCTCTTTTCCTCTGGTGTAAAACTGCACCGACACTTGAAGAACCTTAAAAACGGCCCTGGCAAACAGGCAGACTATTTCCCGCTGACTTTGAGATTATCAGAAGATGTCTGCACCCGAGTCTCTCAATTAGACACGACGTGCTTCTGAGGTCAATACGTAAGCCACGCCTCTTTGTTGCGCCCTCACCCACCCACCCAAGCCCCCACTCCATCCCACCCAACACCCCCGCCCCGAAGCACCCACCAGCGGCATGAGAGAATACAACCTGCTGCAATGCCGCAGCATCCTCTTCTTGTCCGCCTTGAAAACTGCGGACGAGTAAATAAGGCTTCACACAAAACCGATGCAATAAAAATTTGTTTGACATGCGTCAGTAAAAGTAAAAATATCGTAATCGTAATCTCGAGATTTCTACAGCGCCCACAAAAGCGAAATCGCTGGAACCAGCTTATACCATGCAGGCGCGCGACTCAGTATCCAATACTATCCATGCATGCCATGCATACCGATTGTTATACATGTTATAATTACTGGTATGAAAAGGTATACAGTATAGATCGTGGCATTCTATACCTAGGATTGGAATGCAGTCCGGTGTCGGCGGCATCGTCTCTCCGACCATGAGAAGAAAGACGACAAGCGCGAGAAGGATCGTCGTCTCCAGGTTTACCTTCTCCCCCGACTCCACGGGAAGGAAGAAGCCGAGGAAGGAGATGAGGAAGATGAGGAAGCAAGGAGCGATGAGATTTATGATGTAGAAGAGACTTCCCCTCCTCATATGGATCGTGAACGTCACATCCGGGTAGGGTTCCTTGCAGCAGGCGTAGTACCTGACGTGTCGATCGGCCGAGATGTTGTCGACGGCCCACTCCTGGTTCTCCGAGTTGTAGTAGATGGTATTGACGAAGGTTGAATTGTAGACGACGTCCAGCTGGTCGCCGCTGTGGGTCCACGAGATGAACGTCACGTTGCACTCCTGCGTGTCGAACGGGAAGTACTTGACGTTGAGCGTGCAGTAGGTCTTGATGAGAGCGGGGAACAACCAGAGCACGAGACCGTCGGAGAAGACGATCGTGTTCGTCACCATGTAGTCGTTGAATTTGTCACCAGCGCTAAACAACACACGCAAGTATACCAACATACATACATGCAGCAGAACTTTGTATGCATGCAGTACGTTGCATAAGTCTTGCGCAGGAATCCATTATTATTGTAATAATGTTGTCATTGATACTACTACTACTGCTACTGCTACTGCTACGGCTACTGCTAGGCCTACTACTACTACCGCCGCCGCCGCCATCGCCACAACCACCACCACAACCACCACCACCAACATAACCACCACCACCACCACCACCACCACCACCTCTACTACTACTACTACTACTACTACTACTACCACCACCACCACCACCACCACCACCACCACCACCACCACCACCACCACCACCACCACCACCACCACTACTACTACTACTACTACTACTACTACTACTACTACTACTACTACTACTTTGCAACTACTACGACAACTACCAACCTACTACTTCTGTCACTGTTATTTTTATTATCACTATCATTACTAATATCATTCGTTATTGTTAGGCCTATTGATATCATTATCATTGTGTGCTTATTACTTTTTCGCACTTAGGCCTAATAAGAATTTTTATTTTTATTTTGAAGAGATAGGGAAGAGCAAGAAAAAAACCACAAGGAGGAAGGTATAAAAAAACTCTGCAAAACATACAGAGAAGCGCTAATGGTAAATGCCACGGAACGAACACGAGTAGCCGTCTAGCCGACAATTATGGCCATTCGTAAGACGCAGATCAGCTCCGAACGCAGCCCGAGAAACATTTAAACGTTTCCGCTCAACTACAGGTCTATTATAGCAGCGAACAAGTCGGTTGAATTAGTTGAAGATGGAGGACATCACCGGTGTAATGACACGATGCAGCAGCAGCACACCAATGACACCATGTAATAGCAGAACACCATAATAACAGCTGCACACCGTCCGTGACAAAACGATCGAAGGAGAAAGAGAGAGACGATGGTCAGTGGTCAAGGTGGTCAAGGTGGTCAGATGCATCGACTGCGAAAACAGCCAGGTGGCGCCACTCTCTGTCTGTCTGTATGTCTGTATGTCTGTATGAATGCATGTCTGTCTCTCCCTGGCAGTTTATATTGACCACCTTTGTTGGATAGTCATGGTGTGCAAAGTTCGCTGAAAATGTAACCATAAGAAAGAGACAGACAGACAGACAGACATACAGACAGACAGACAGACAGACAGACAGACAGACAGACAGACATACAGACAGACAGACAGACAGACAGACAGACAGACAGACAGACAGACAGACAGACAGACAGACAGACAGACAGACAGACAGACAGACAGACAGACAGACAAAAAACACAGATACACGTACCAATTATAGACAGATACGCATGCAGTAAACAGACAGTCACCTATTATAATTTATAATTACAATTTACAACTAATTATAATCGTTGACGTACAAGTTAGAGATGACGAGGTCTGGAGTCCAGATGGTATTCGCCGGGACTCGAATCGTATCCACTCCGTCGTAGGCTGTCGCGTTCCACGTCAGGTACTCGTCTCTCCACCTCTGCCAGACAAACTCATTGCATAATTAATTCATTCATTAATTCAATCAATCAATCAATCAATCATTCATTCATTCATTCATTCATTCAATCAATCAATCAATGGTTGGTTCATTCAACCAATCATCCATTCATAAATTACCACAGTGCCTCTTCAATGTGATTACTTACAGGCGCTCCCAACTCCGGCACGGCAAGAAAGTACATTTTTTGAGTTGAGTAAAAAAACTTAATTTAATGTGCATAAGTTTATATTATGTTTTGTCGCTTGCACTGAATAAAAGATAGGATGAGGTGGAGAGGCTCAGATGGGAGGACCGGTAACTGTGATGAGGAAAGACTACCAGAGAGGAACTGAGGCCGCAACGAAGTGGCAGAGAGGGCACGAAGCATGAAATCACAATGATACTTCAGAGCAATTGAGACTTAAACCATAACAATATCTTCGATTATTGTGTAGTGTGTACGGATTGTAACGTAACATGGTGTGGTAGGCGGGAGCCTCGGGAGGTGGTTCTGAGAAAAATTCCGATGTAGACCTATTCGATGGTCGACATTTTAGCAAAGATTTAGCATACACTGGCAGACAGGTCTAATGGTCCATCGGATCTACAACTCATCGATCTGCTTCAAACGGCTGAGATAACAGACAGCATCGTCATCTGACATTGTTTGATTGATGCGAAGAGGTACACACACAAGACAAAGTGGTGAGTACTAGCAGTAAGTATAGCATAACTTGAACGGTCGGAAGGATGGACGGAAGAGAGAAATAAGGAAGAAAAATGAAGATAATTATGATGGAAATGGAAAGAGGAAAAGATGACTGAAAGGCGGAAAGGAAGACAATAAGACAGAAATAGAAGATAGGTAGGCCTAATTAGACCTACTATATGATGGATGGAATAAAAAAAAGACGTTAGTGACGTTGGAACCAAGGAAGAAAGAAAGTAGGAGTGCATGAATTAATAAGATAAATATGAAGAGTGAAGGATGGAATGACGGAATGAAGGAGGGAGGATATTGGAAGGGGAGAGGAACAAGTGCTGCAATTAAAGTTGGAAGAAAGGATGACCAGAAAGAAGGTTGAAGTAGCATCTGAAGAAATGAAGAAAGGAAGAACTGATGGGAAATTAAGGAACTAAAATACAGAGAAAGGAAGGAAGGAATGAAAGAAGGAAAGAAGTATCAAAGTCTGAATGACCGACCTGTCGTATGGCAAGTAGACATGTGAAGGTCTGCTCTTTCTCATTCTAACAAACAAAAAACATCAATGATTTATTCTATCCAATTTTTGTAGCGCATTCTTAAAGTAAATCCTACGTAAAAACGTAATGCTATTATTAATGTAAGTCTAATATGCTGCGGTCTCTGAGATATTCCCAATCTCACTATAGCCTATATATGGACAATATTAGCTGCTTGATGCGCGATGGTCCTATATAGTCGCCCTTAGAACTGTACACTTTTGCGGAAAGGGCGTTAACCAAAAGTAGAGAGGCAATCAGAGGTTCGAGGTATAAATATGAAAACTATAATAGAGACGTGAAAACATACAAAACGAGAGAGAGAGAGAGAGAGAGAGAGAGAGAGAGACGTATATAACTATATATACATGTACAAAGGCAGAGAGAGAGACAGAGCTAGAGAGACAGACATACAGAGAGATACAGAGTGACATAGAGACAAAAAGACAAAGACACGTGGCGAGACAGATACAGAGAAAGCAAATAATGTGTGTGCGTGTGTGTGTGGGGGGGGGTGTGCGTTTGTGTGCGTCTGTATGTGTGTGCATGTATATGTGTATGTGTGTGTGTTCTTGAGATGAGAATAATAGAGAAACCGCAAGAAAGAGAGAGAGAAAAGAGTGCGAGAAAGAGGACACGCGCGTGTCACGCGGCGTCTGCGAAAGCATTACAGATGGAGGCACGCATACAAAGCGGGGAAACGAGACACACAGACAGAGACACGAAGGCCAACAAGCAGACGACTGGCAGACTTATTGGCGCGCTGCTTCGTCCATCCGTGTTGGCCACTTTGCGGCGCAGCGGCAACTCATAAATCACGCGACTCCGTTCCGCTCTTATCTGGCGCAATCTAAGTGTATCTTTTGCGGCGGGGTTCCGTTCCCCCCCATCTCGCCAGTGGTCGGTAAGGAAATGAGCTGGTCAAGGAGGATCTAATTGACCAGAGGGCGTGTTCAAGTCGCGTCTTATCTCGGCCCCGAAGGCTGCGAAGGCAGACGATCGACACTCGTTGAATCACAAACCGAATCAATTGGTAACCAGCGCCATCAAAAGAACGCAGCGCTACAAAAACATCGCGGAGGAGGATGGCGTCGGCGGCGGCGTCGGCGGTGTAAACGCTAAATCAGCGAATCGAAATAATTAAGCCGCTTGCGATGAGAAGAATATGTGCTGGGAAACGCCGGTGGGCAATAAAATTTATGCTATCGTGTTTCCACGGACTGATTTGAGAGTTAAGATCAAGAAAAAGCAGTTTGGAAAACACGAATTTGTTACAGTTAGAAAAAGTAGTAACTAGTTTTATCAGCTTTTACAAATTACAAAACAGGAAGAGCAAGAGCAATGAGCGCAAGAAGAAGAGGAGTAAGAACAGGAACACGAGGAGAAAGAATACTATAAACATGAGTAAGAGCAACAACATTAGCAGCAAGAGCAAGGGCAACAACATCAGCTGCAAGAATAAGAGCTGCAAGAACCCATAGGCGTAGGGGACATTTCAGCGCTGGGGGGGGGGGGCAAAAATGAGACTTTTGCCCGAAAATTTTTTTTCGTCCGGCCGAAATCTTAAGAAAAATTTCCGTTACGTTTGCCCGAAAATTCTGACAACCTTTTTCTAGTCATCCGGCCGAAATCTTCTGAAATTTCCCGTTACTTTTTGCCCGAAAGGTTTTTTTGTTCGGGCAAGTCTGATTTTTCGGGCAAAAAGACCCGAAAAAATAAAAAAGTAAAAAAATTTATAATTTTTTTATATTTTTCCGGGTCTGCTTGCCCGAAAAATCAGACTTACCCGAAATTTGGGGGGCATTTGCCCCCCTGGACCCCCGCCTCCTACGCCTATGCAAGAACCCGAACAGCTGGAACAAGGACTAAACTAAGAACAAGAACGCAATTATAAGAGCAAGAACACAAAATGAGAACAAGGGTAAAAAACAAAAAGCCAGTGCCACCACGGCTTAAGGTCGGGCTTAGCCTACATTTGTTTGTATGTTTTTGCATGTGCAGTTGCCATAGCGCCCGTTCAAGCTTCCTACTCAGAGGCGCTCCCGACTGCAGCGCCGAAACTGCATCGGAGTTTCACGCCCAAGCGCTGTGCAATTGCGAGTGAATGACTTGCTCAAGGTCTCTACACGGTCGCTTGAGGTGGATTCGAACCTGAACCATCCGGCTGCAAGGCAAGGAAATCACAAGTGCTTTCTGTATAATAGTCCACGTCGATTATTATTATTATAGGATACGGCGCCTTAATTTTACTTTAGGCCTATAAAGGGTAGGCCACTTAGCATTCTTCTCGTTAGACCTGGAAATGGAAACTGCCTCTCTGTCTCTAGGCCTATCCGTTTTACTAATTCGTTTCCTGTTTTTGTCCGTTTAAATAATAATTTATTCTCTTCCCGTGTCTGCCTGTCTGTCTGCCTGTCTGTCTGCCTGTCTGTCTGCCTGTCTGTCTGCCTGTCTGTCTGCCTGTCTGTCTGCTCTGCTCTTTTTAGTCTTCGTACG
The DNA here is from genome assembly GCA_945859605.1 of Lumbricus rubellus. Lineage (NCBI taxonomy): Eukaryota > Metazoa > Annelida > Clitellata > Crassiclitellata > Lumbricidae > Lumbricus > Lumbricus rubellus. Next base: position 41,384,300 of record OX243816.1, on the reverse strand, counting down.
ATCTGCCACATCTTCCGATGATATTCGACTTGGTAAAGTGCACGTGTAGCAAATGTGCACATGTGTATTGTGTATATACTTACTGATGATCAGACAACCAGTCTCGTCTCAGTCGATCAAAGCGGAAGTGCATCCCATCCTGATGTAGGTCTACTAACTACCTGTCTCCGGACAGCAGCTGTTGTTTGGCTCGCATGCATGAGTCGTGAGGTATTAAAACTACCTCGAGAAAATTAATAATGAAATGTAATGCTGAAATTGATGCAGTAGTAGTAGTAGTAGCACAAATGTAGTAGTAGTAGTAGCAGCAGCAGCAGCAGCAGCAGCAGCAGCAGCAGCAACAGTAGTAGTAGTAGCTCTAGTGTAGTTGTAGTGGTAGTAGAAGCAGCACCAGCAGCACCAGCAGCAGCCCCACTGTACTTGTAGTGGCAGTAGCCCTATAATAGTGCGTAGCAGTATATATAGCCTAGTAGTGGCAGTGG
>OX243816.1:41376318-41381318 GCA_945859605.1 Lumbricus rubellus | reverse complement strand
TGCAACTTATCCAGAACCAACGAAATTATAATCATGTCAAATGTACATTTTATATATACATGTACGCCGTTCTCTCTCTAGTCTCTAAGCCTCGACACTGTTTATTTTTCACTGAATAAATTCTGGAAAGTTCCTCACCATCGCTGTCTAATAGGCTAGCTGACACGACATAATTTACGACAGTCATTCGGTCGATATTATACTTAGGCTATAATTAATTAGAGACACACCTCAGTGCAAGATAAAGGGACGGACGTATGCTGCAGTGCGTTGAAAGGCAGTTGGGCAAAGTTTGGAAGAAATAAAAAAAAGACCCAATCGCTTCGGAAGCGGCACAATATCTAGAATTCTAGATATTGACTGTTATTGAATAGATGTTTTCAATGGCGACAGTATAACCTTGACTCCAATGGCTTCGCTACACAAAGGTAAATTTGCTTTAGGCAACGAACATCAGAAAGCATTCAGCGTTCAGCGACCTTGTCCATCTCACCCTCTGACCACTTTGACCAGTCATAATGGTACACGACTACACGACTACACGACTACACGACTACACGACTACACGACTACACGTGTAGTAGGGACACTAATTATTATGGCTGATCAGATGCGCAAACGCGTGATTTTAATTATGATCATGCATAAAGCTTGTGTTAACATTGTGCACGCTTGCTTAGATCGCCCACTGCCCTGCTACTTGAATGGCTGCCCTGGCTATGCCCTGAATAGCTTAAAAGAATCTGGCACCGTCACTTCAGACAGATAGATAGACAGACAGACAGACAGACAGACAGACAGACAGACAAACAGAGTGACACACGGACAAACAGAAGACGGACAGACAATCAAACAGAAGGATAGACATACAGACAAATATACAAACAAACAGAGTGATACACAGACAGACAGACGACGGACAGACAAACAAGCAGAAGGATAGAGAGACAGACAGATTGAGACAGTCAAACAGACAAACAAGCAGACAGATAGACAGACATGTAGAAATACAGAGAGAAAGATCCTAGTATTTAAAAGATAAAGGAAACGACTGAAACAGTCGTATATTAGGCCTATACGACTTAATTGTGTGCTCGGAGAAGAAAAGAGGAGTAGCCTGAAATGCTCAATCGACATCCGTTAAGTGGGGATTGACTGAAGAGAAGATCCCAGAGAAGATCTGAGCAAGAGAGAGGAATAGGAGAAGGTGAAAATTAGATAAAGCCAATCGAAGAAATTGCCTTAGCATTTGTCACACAGAAAATCACTGGCCACTCTCTCTCCCTCCCTCTGTCTTTTTCTGTCTCTCTGTCGTTCGCTTTTCTGTCTCTGTCTGTCTGTCTGCCTGCTTCTGTCTTTCACTCTCACTCTCTATGTAAGTGTATGTATAATTGCATAGCCTACAATATACGCTGTGTCCCAATAAGTCGGGCACCCTTTTTATAATGTGAATAAAACAGGTACATCTTTATCGATTTTCAAAATCTCAAAACCGTTTTTATCCTGAGATAATTATCTACAAATTGGTAATTTTAAACGGCCCTCACTAAAAAATTACGTCATAATGACGTCGTTAATTTACATATCGAAACCAAATGTCAGCAAAAATCGTTGTGTTCGGTACTTAACATTTGAATTATCTGATGCAAATGACGTAACTGTGACGCCAATATTCATGCCAGAAACTTCATATTTGAATCAGTGTAAGATAATTATCTCAGGATAAAAACAGTTTTGAAATTTTGAAAATCTATTAAAATTTACCTGTTTTATTCACATTATAAAAAGGGTGCCCGATTTATTGGGACACAGTGTAGCAGTGCCGGCGCTAGCGCCTCCCACGCCCCCCATTTGGGGGGCCCCGAGTTTGAAGGGGCCCCCAGGGGGCCCTCAAATTTAGCTGGTCATTATGCCTATTTGTGACTGTATATAGTTTGAAGGGGCCCCCAGGGGCCTCCAAATTTAGCTGGTCATTATGCCTATTTGTGACTGTATATAGTTTGAAGGGGCCCCAGGGCCCCCCAAATTTAGCTGGTCATTATGCCTATTTGTGACTGTATATTTCTTAAACCGGCGCATTTATTTGAGGCCCCAGATCCGGTCTGGTGCATGCCTCAACTAACCATACGGCACTGCCATAGCAGACTTAATTCAAACGTCATACCGGCCATACTGATTTTGGACGTAATTAAAGCCATTTAAACTAACTCAGGCAGTTTCATCCACTTTCTCAAACACAACATTTATAAATTGTAACTTATTGTAATTGCTAATTGGATGAGGCTCCAAAATAAAACCTGCGTGAGGCCCAAACATTAAACCCTGTGTAGGGTTCCAGATGTCCATGGTACGTGTCTGATCTTAAGTTTGCAAGGGGCCTCAAATGTAGCTGGTAATTATACCTTTCATGACGGTTCTATCCTGATTCCTGAAACCACGCAAATCGGACAAATTTAAGCAATGGAGAGGGGACACTCTGAAGTCCTAAACCTCGACTAGCCTAACAGCATTAAAAAATGAGCAATTTTGTAAAGATGACCGCTTAAAATTCTACAATTAGGCCTACAGCGTGGAAATTCCAAAAAAATTTAACAATTGGGAGGGGAGATTTATTGATGTCTTACAGCACTTAGCCTATGAGAAATTTTGCTGAGATGACAACTCAAGGTATGGGGGCCTCAAGTTTTATTTTGGGGGGGGGGGCCCGGTACCCTAGCGCCGGCACTGCAGTGTAGTAATAATACTATAGCCTATAGACATGCAATGCATGTATGTCGCAAGAGTCGCAAGACCTATTGCATAAGCGCTAAATATTAGGCCACATGCTGATATATGAAAAAGCACATAATAGACCTAATCATTAATACAATACAATCTATCTATATATATAAAAATCTAACCGCGTTTGGCACCTGACGAAAGATCTCCGAACTTTCTTCATTGATTGCTTTCGAAACTTCACCAAAACGTTTAGTTCCAACACGGCCGGGTTTGCAGAATGCTTTTTGGGAAAAAGCGCAATCTTTTAAGCTAAAAAAGCTACTTTGCAAATTCCGCCGTTTTCAACACATAGCCTACGCCCGTCAATAAGCCTTGCATACCAATTCGGGCATGTTTGTTCCGTAAATTTCTTTAGCGCATTTCATTACGGCCTTCGCATTTCATTACGGCCTTCTTGCTCAAGCGTTTTATGGCGTGATCCGCGTCGCCATCGCGGAGGGGGAGGGGGAGGGGGAGGGGAAGTCTTTTTTGCCACAGCAACGCGTGGCTGGGTACAGCTAGTATAATATAATACAATACAATACAGTACAATCCAATAGAACTGAAATCTGATATCGCCCTCCCAGGGCCGGTATAAGAAATGTGGGGCCCTGTTCGGTAATTTTTGCGGAGAAATCTTCGAGAAAAATTTCCACAATTTCCGGGAAAAATCATGCCATTTCATCCGCCCAAAAACAGTTGATGACCTTTTTTTTCGCACTTTTGTTATGGGCCCCTAAAGTGTGGGGGCCCCTGTTCGGCCGAACATGTTGAACATGCCTTAATCCGGCCCTGCGCCCTCCAAAGCTGAGACGTGCACACTCGCCTCGACGATGCAGAGCAATTGCGAGCGATGGACTTGCTCATAATATTATTTTGCTCAATGTCCCTATACACAGTAGCCGCCTCGGACGGGAATCGAACCCGTAGGCCTACTCTCCGCGTTTCAGCCAGACCGCTCTGACCAAACGTAACGCAACAAAAGTAGCAAAAAAGATTTGATTAAGTCACATCTCAAATATAATTGTTTCCAAATGAACCTGATTTTGCCAGATAATCATTATTCACAAGTTGTGAAGCAATATCAAATTCATATGATAATTATTCGTGATAGGCCTATGACTTAATATAAAATCGTTTTCCTGACTTTTTGTTGCCTTACGTTTTTGTATTGTCAAAAATGGTGGATGGGTTCACTGAAACTGGACTTTTTTGGTAAGATTTGGCTATTGTACGTACATGTGAATTAACTTTAAGCCCGTGAAACTTGATTTGAAAATTCATATTCTGCCCATTGCCCAAGATATTGGATAAAAACCGAAGGGGATTATGTCTTGGCCCACCTTGTATAATTAGTGCGTATATAGCTCCTCTAGCTGTGGGATACATAATCAGAAGCGCTTCCAGTCCAGTCCCGGCGAAAAAAGAGCAATTTCCACGAATTTGTGTACGGAAGAGGATATGCGCACCTATTATCGTGTACAAAACTGTACATATGCATGTCTGAGAATTAGCTTCGGGCCAAGGTCATATGCGGTTGTGCGAGAAGAAGGAAGACGAGGAGGAGGAGGAGGAGGAAAGAAGAATAAGGAGGAGAAAGAAGAGAAGGAAAACGAGAAGGAACAAGGGAGGGGCGGGATAACTCAGTTCCACTAACGTCATTTCAGCATTCGAAATTAGCAATTTAACTTCCTTCCACGAGTACCGTGTGGTCCATAGACGCACCAATATAAGTCCGTGATACAATTAGACCCCATTTCCCCTCTCTATCTCAATCGTTCTGTATGCCTCTTTCTGTCTCTCTCTGTGAGTATCGCTGTCTCGCTCTCTTCTTCTCTCTTCGCACTTGTGTCAACCTCTATACATCCTTTTCATCATCTTTCGCCCTCTGTCACTTTATCTATCTGTCTGTCTGTCTGTCTGTCTGTCTGTCTGTCTCTCTGTCTCTCTGTCGTATTTTCTCTTTATTTCTGCGTGTCACACTCTGTCTCTATACGTCCTCCGGTCTCTATCTTTGTCTCTACGTGGTTCTCTGTTGCTCTCCATCTGTATCTCCATTTAACTCTGTCTATACGTCTCTCTGTCCCTTCTCCATTCGCCAAACAGCTTCGCTTTCTTTTCTTACTCACTCCCACCATGTCTTTCCTGAAGTGCCCCAGGGATATGCTCCTCCATCCCATAGAAGTCAGTCCAGCTCTGATGCTATCATCTGTCGTTTGCGGAGACGACTGAAACTCAGT
>OX243816.1:41363818-41371318 GCA_945859605.1 Lumbricus rubellus | reverse complement strand
GGATTGGCTGCTTAGGATGCTGCTACTGTCGTCATAGGCGCCGAGTTGACCCGAAGAGTGGGGGTGCCCAAAAATGTGAAAATATGCGCGCGTGAGCGCGCGGAAATTTTTTTTGACCCTTTTTTATAGGAGACTTATTGAAATCACTACTGTTCACATAGGCGGAGACTTGGTCCTGGTTTTAAGGGACGAACTCGCGGCCAAAGTATGATCGCCGAGATCGAAGCACAGCGCCGAGCAGGGAAGGGGTTTGGGAACGGGATGTGCTCCTCCCCATTTTCGATTTTTTTTATTGTCACACTGCGATGGTAGAACTTAGGCTATCATTTTGACGTCATCACATCCTTGTCAAAATTTCCTGTTATCTCATTGCATAAAGACATGATTTAAAACTTCAATAAAATAATGTTCTTCCCAATTTAAATTTTTTGATCATTCTTTGTGTTTGATGTAGCCTATTTCTCTTGGAATCCACACAGAAGAAAAGCACAATCTTCGTTTTCATGGGCGTCTTGGAGCACTCTCCCTCAATTAGGTCAACATACTCAAATTTTGCACAAGAATCAGACAATTGGCCACTGTTTAGTGAGCCAATATTAACACTGTGGAATAGTTTTTCAAATAGTATTTCAAGTGGTTTTAAAGACAAAACAATATCCCGCTTTTATGATGCTGGGAGGTGACTCTCGAGCACTGAAGAACACTATTGAGCATGTATACACTATAGGCCTAAAGAAACAATGTCATTCAAATCGTCGCCTTCGTCCGTAATAAAAAAAATGACGGAAGCGGATCGAATAAGCAGGATATCGGGGTTTCCTCGCATTCCCTGATCGGCTTAGGACCAATGGAGTTCAGACTATCAGATGGGATAAAACTGGAGAAATTGTAAGGTAAACTAACTGAGATTTTTAAAAGCATACTAAAGATGGAATGATTTTTATAGATAAGCAATCCCAACAGAGAAAAAATATCTTAAAAGCACATCTTGCCGGCTGATTTCAGGTGGTGCCCATGCATAGGCGGGCCTCGCATGGCCAATTTCTGGTGGTGCTGAGCACTCACGGGCCTCGCAGAGTCGGCGCCCATGACTGTCGTCACCATCATCATTATCGTCGTCGTTTTGTCATCATATTTGTCAACAGATTGCGTCGGTCATGATGTCAAAGTCACCGTCACCATCATCATCGTCATCGTCTTGGTCTTAGAGTCGCTTTGACTGGCCTGGTTAATTGTACAATGTACACGATGTTCCTCAAGGGGTTCCTCAAGGGCGTGAAGAAACTGAAAATTCCAGTCCATAGAACGGCTGTCATTTAATTCAGGGACCCGAGTATTGTATTGTATTGCATTGTATTGTACTTAATAATTTATAAAGCGAATCTTGAAGTGTGAACCGTTCAGAGGCGCTCCCAATGTGCAAAATCTCGAGATAAGAAGCAGGTTTTGTGAAGAGAGAAGGAAGAAGAGAGACTTCCAGACAAAGGTATAGATAGAACAGTAGGAGAAAGTGCATTCCAAAGAGAAGGACCAATTGTGGCAAATGATCGAGACTTAACCATAGCAGTTCTAAAGCGAGGAAACAATTATAGGTCTTGGGCTTGCACGGTCCATACACGAATGTAGCGACACCAAATCAAACAGATCTTAGCAGATCAATGTTTAAAAACTGGGCAAATTTTGAGATGACCACAAACGCCACTCTTGCCCTATAGTCTCAAAATGCTTCATTGGCTAAAGTCCATTGATGTATCCAGTTAAAACGAATGTCCGAAAGACGATCGCCGAGGAGCAACCTTTTGGGTGGCCGCCCGAGTCACCGACGAAATTTTCCATTTTCATGAATTTCATCTACGAAATTTTCTGACGACCTATTTTAGTCGTTTGGTCGAGATTTCCTGAAAACCGACCATTTTCCCTGCATGCCAAAATTATAGCTGATGGCCTTTTTAGTCATTCGGTCAATTGGTCGGTAATCTCTTCTTATAACTTTACCAGTATTTTCATTATATGCATGTCCTAACACTTATATATTGAGGGACAAATGCATGGACGGTCCCCCACCACAAACATTGAAGGGGACCGTCCCCATGTCCCAAGGCCGTAGCTAAGATTTGATTGGGGGGGGTGGTGTTTCTTCGGGGGAGAATTCTGACGACTTTTTTAGTCGTCGGAAACGACTTTCTTACCATTTTTCGCCTAATTTCATGTTGTTTTCATTATGTGGTATAGTGAATGCATTCTATTATTTTTTACATTTTTCATTTCGGGCGTGTGTTCATGGTTTTATTTCATGGGTTTTACATCATGTGCTATAGTAAATGCGTTATATTAGTTTTTACATTTTACATTTCGGGGGTGTTCAAACACCCCAAACACCCCCTAGCTACGGCCTTGCCCTGTCCCACCTCTGAGTCTCCGCCCATGAGACTTTCCCTTCCAGACAGTTTCCACGAAGTCAAGAAAATATGATTGGAAACCAAGTCTATAGTCCCCAAGAAAAAAAGTAAAAAATCATGACGACAAGCATTTCCTCATGACGATAAGCACTTCCTAATGACGATAAGCAGTTACCGATAACGGTAAGCACTTCCTAATGACGATAAGCACTTACCAATAACGGTAAGCACTTCCTAATGACGATGAAAACACCTCCTCGTAACGACAAGCACTTTTCCATGACGATGAGCACTTACTCATGAGGATAAGTACTTACTCGTGACGATAAGCACTTACCCGTAACGATAAGAAATTTCCCATGACGATAAGCACTTACCCACGACGATAGGCACTTACCCATGACGATAAGCACTTACCCACGAGGGCCACGACGATAGACACTTACCCATGGCGATAAGCACTTACCCATGACGATAAGCACTTACCCATGACGATGAGCACTTACCCATGACGATAAGCACTTACCCATGACGATAAGAAGCAGCACGATGAAGACCATACAGAGAAGGGACAGCGGAATAAAGTCATCTTCCACTCCTCCATGTCCCTTCCTCCTCCGCCATGGATCCAACGCTCGGTTTCCACGCTTCGCAACAGTCCCAGCCATGAGTCCAGACAAAGATGATGATGACGACGACGACGATGAAGAAGAGGATGCTGCGAGCAACAACTGTCGCCTAAAGATGAGCTGCTGCTGCTGGGTTGGATGCTGAGACGGGCATCTTCATCTTCATCCCTCACTCGATGATGCACTCCTGATTATTATGCGAGAGACTGACTATCGCCAACGTAATGTCTAACAGCAGTAGATACTACCTCATACAGAACTCTCGAATGCATAAATTGTCTATCGAAGATCCGTGTTATGCCGTACGAACGACGAGAAACCACTTCAAAATGATTTCTACCAAAGTCATCGGACTTTATTGTAATAAAATATCGTCTAGCTATGCATGGGTCCACTCCCAGAAAACTAACCATCGACTACAACTAGATAGTCTAGATATCAATGCGTCCTGCTGTCCTTTAACGCATAGTGATCTTATAGAATTGAGTTACATGCTGGCGCTACAGAAAAACTAACTGCGGTCATACATTATACATTCTGCTTCGTCACGCCCTTGTAAATCTCATAATCGTTCTCTATAGTAAAGATCGCATTTATTTAACTTTTTGCTGGGATTTCATCGGATTAATACATGTCATGTATCTTAGAAGGAATTTCGATGAATTTGCTTTTATTTATAATCTTTCTTTCAATCCACGATGAGTCCAAAGACTCGAGGCGAAACCAGATCGTCGAGTGGTCCAGGTTCTAAGCCATCTGTCAGGCAGGCAGGGCGGGGGCGGCAACTGAACGTGAAGGCCGTGGCAGGCAGGGAGGAAGGAAGCTACGGATGCTGGTGAGAGGATGCGGTTAGCGAGAGCAACTCATCGTTCCGCCGTGTCAGCGTTGAAGGCGTGACCTGATTGGCTGCCATGCTCTCTCTCGGCAACAGAAGCCGGCTAAGAGCAATGACAATGCTTTCGCCGACGATTCCGACAAAAGGCAGGGAAGTGTTTGGGAGGAGTTGGAGGAGTGGGGTATCAGAGGGAGTGGATGGGGAAGAGGTGGAGGATGAGATCCATGGAAAGGTGGATGGAAGTGTTGGAGTGTAGGAAAAGGTTGGATGATGAGAAGGAGTTGAAGTTGGAGAACGAAGTGAAAATATTTGAATTGGAGAAAGGGAAAGAGAGGAAGAAGAGGAAGAGGAAAAGAAGAAGACGATGGATGTATATATATATAGATAGATAGAGAGAGAGAGAGAGAGAGAGAGAAAGAGAGAGAGAGAGAGAGAGAGAGAGAGAGAGAGAGAGAGAGAGAGAGAGAGAGAGAGAGAGAGAGAGAGAGAGAGTATGAGGTGTAGGCCTAAAGGAGACAAGAGGAAGAGGAAGGATGGACAGGAACAAGAGATGGGAAAATGGACGGAAAGAAGGAAATCAAGAAAAGAAAAAAAGAGGTGACAACTGACAACGGAGGATGACATTTCATTAGGAAATCATACAAGGCAGGATTTTTCCAACTACCGGTATAGTCGGAGGAACGCTATATGGTTTCGCGAAGGTTATAGCGGATTGGTCCTCGAGAGCGCTGTGAAAATATTTTCATCAAGATATTTCACTTCTTAAATGCTTGGTTCCGCCAGCTAAGCCTAGAAAGTGTGTACAGAAGGTGTGTCCAAAAATTTTAGAAGCAAATAGCGCAAGATAAATACGTAATTCACTTATGTTGCGGAGGATATGGCGTTTTTCTTTCCAAACACCCTTGACACCATTGTATAATTTTTGGACTCTTGAGGGAACTCGCTGTCTGTAGGCCTACCTCGGATAAAATAATAATCCTATAATGGATTTTTACACTTGCCTCTCGTAAAATAATAATCCCATAGTGGATTTTTACACGCGCCTCTCGGGTAAAATAATAATTCCCGAATTTCTCGGTTTGATTTTTTATATTTCCGGATGTTTAATTTCTGAGGAATCCTAGCCTATATGTCTCGCGGGTAAAATAGTATTATTACTGTTGTCAATGTTGTCACAGATGTAGTTTGAGCAGTGAGCATGTAAATTATAGGCCGTGTTAAAAGAAAGAAGCCGACAGTTAGAAGACTTCTTTGAAGGCTTGTTCAACATCCTGTGACTTCCTGTCCTTCCTATAGGCCTAGGCAGTGGTATGGGTGAGCAGTGGGAACCAGGGCTTTTTTAAAGAAATTTTTAGAACTGCACAACTACCCAGCCTTACCAACTGCACAAGTCCATTTAGAACTGCACATTTTAGTCAAAATTTCTGAAAACACATTTTTTCGGTCGCAAAATGTCTGAAGACTTCTTCTTTTAGTTGTCAAAATGTCTAAATACACCTTTTTAGTTGTCAAAATTTCCAAAGATATTTTTTCAGTTGCTTAGATTACTAAAGACACCTTTTTTAGTTGTCAAAATTTCCGAAGACACCTTTTTTTAAGTGTCAAAATTTCAGAAGACATCTTTTTAGTTGTCAAAATTTCTGAAGACACCTTTTTTAGTCGTCACAATTTCTGAAGACACCTTTTTTAGTCGTCACAATTTTTGAAGACACCTTTTTTAGTTGTCAAAATTTCTGAAGACACCTTTTTTAGTTGTCAAAAATTCTGAAAACATGTGTGATCTTTTCTTAGTTGTCAAAATTTCTGTAGACATTTTTTTAGTCGTCAGAACTTCTCAAGATACCTTTTTAGACGTCAACATTTATGAATAGAAATTTATTTAGTTGTCAAAATTTCTGAAGACACCTTTTTTAGTTCTCAAAATTCCTGAAGACAGTTTTTTGTGTGTCAAAATTTCTACAAACACCTTTTTAGTTCACAAAATTCTAAATACACCTTTTTAGTTGTCTAAATTTCTAAAGACACATTATTTTAGTCGTCAAAATTTTTTAAGACACCTTTTTTAGTTGTCAAAATTTTTAAAAACATCATTTTAGTTGTAAAAATTTCTAGTCACCTTATTTCAGTCGACAAAAATTTCTGAAGACATCTTTTTTAGTTGTCAGAATTTCTGAAGACACCTTTTTTAGTTGTCAGAATTTGTGAAGACACCTTTTTTTAGTTGTCAGAATTTCTGAAGACATCTTTTTTTAGTCTCCGGCGCCCCTAGTTTAGTTTATACAACGTATAATCCATAAATAACACTGTAGGGAGTAGTGAATAGTTGCGACTGACGTTGACGAAAGACTAGAAAAGGAAAGCAAAGACTGTTTCAATTTCTTTATCGGTGGTACGCTTACTCCGCTAGACATAATTATTGACAAGTCTTTAGCAAATAATATTTGTCATATTATGTCATATGGAACTTTATATTAGTTTTCAAAGTTTATAGCTGCACACTTCAAACACAAAACTTGCAATAGACCTACTATACAGGCTTCTCCAAATATCATTTTAAAGTGGCGCATTATTCCAAATCGGAAGACAATGAAATTTAAAATTATTTTTTAACTGCACAAAAATGACTTTACAACTGCACAAAATCCATTTAGAACTGCACATTTTGTGTAGAACTGCACGTTAAAAAAGCCCTGGTGGGAACGCTGAACGGGTTAGCAGTGGGAACGCCGAATGGGTGAACGTTCTTGTTTATTTCATTCTGTACCAAAACTTGCTTTCTGTCTCCTTCCTCATTCATCCATCTTACCTCCTCCTCCTTCTCCGATGCTTCTTCGATCTTCATGCTCCTTTTGCTTACCCTCTCTCAAACGCTTCATTGTGCGCCTTTTCTTATTTTCATAGAAGCATTTCCTCTTCCTTCTCCTTCTCTTCCTTCTCACGTTCTTCCTCTTGTTCCTTGTCCTTCCCTTCGCCACATCCTCCTTCCTCCTCCTCCTCCTCCTCCTCCTCCTCCTCCTCCTCCTCCTCCTCCTCTTCTTCTACCTCCAAGCTCTTCCTCATGTTCCTTCTCCAATCCTCGTGATCTTCCTCCTCCTTCCTCCTTCTCCTCCGCCTCCTTCTTCTCCTTCCCCATCCTCTTCCTCCTCCCTCTTCTTCCATCCAGTCATCTTTGATATAGTATATAAACTTCAAAGCGATCACTGGTTGCTATCCATTCCCAAAAGACTCAATTCCACTCAACTCACGACCGCCGTATCTTTATCTCACCATATCCATGATACCCGCATTTATATTTGTAATATTCTTTATAATATTCATAATAATATTATTATATATACTCATATCGATGTTCGTTAGATTGAAATGTATAGGACAATATTATATTTATATGCAGAATATACATGTAAATAAATATGTGCGCTGAAAGTTGTAGGCCTATATGTGAAATTTTGTGTGTATAACTGTATAATGTGTATATATAATTTATATATATATGGCCTACATATGTGCATATATATAACATATATATATATAAAATTATATATGTGCATATATGTATATCAAGAGTTTGTAAGACTATAACGTTCAAGCAGACATATGTCTGTGTTGTATTATTTGTTTATTATGCGTAGATGTT
>OX243816.1:41329103-41363618 GCA_945859605.1 Lumbricus rubellus | reverse complement strand
AGAGAGAGAGAGAGAGAGAGAGAGAGAGAGAGAGAGAGAGAGAGAGAGAGAGGGAGGGAGGAGAGAGAGAGAGAGAGAGAGAGAGAGAGAGAGGAGAGAGAGAGAGAGGAGAGAGAGAGAGAGAGAGAGAGAGAGAGAGAGAGAGAGAGAGAGAGAGAGAGAGAGAGAGAGCGTAAGGTGTAGACCTATAAGAGACAAGAGGAAGGATGGGAAAACAGGAGCAAGAGATGAAAAAATGGACGGAAAAGGGAAATCAAGAGAAGAAAAGAGGTGACAACTGACAATGGAGGATGACAATTCATTAGGAAATCATACAAGACAGTCTTTCCAACTGTAGTCGGAAGAACATGTATAGGGTTTCGCGAAGGTTATAGACTAGAGAATTGGCGGTGGTAGGTCTACTCGAGAGAGCTGTGAAAATATTTTCGTTGAGATATTTCACTTCTTAAATGCTTGGTTCCGCGAGCTAAGCATAGAAAGTGTGTAAAGAAGGTGTGTCCAAAAAGTTTGAAAGCAACTGGCATAAGATAAGTAATTTTCTTTCCAAACACCCTTGACACCATTGTATAATTTTTGTACTCTTGAGGGATCTATAGCATTCTCGCTGTCTGTACCTCGGATAAAATAATAATACTATAATGGATTTTTACACTTGCCTCTCGTAAAATAATAATCCCATAGTAGAATTTTTACACGCGCCTCGGGTAAAATAATAATTCCCGAATTTCCCGTTTTGAATTTTTATATTTCCGGATGTTTAATTTCTGAGCGATCCAAGGTGCCTCGCGGGCAAAATAGTATTATTACTGTTGTCGTCACAGATGTAGCTTGAGCAGTGAGTAAGCTTATATAAATTATAGACCTGTGTTAAAACACAAAAGAAAGAAGCCGACAGTTAGAAAACTTCTTTGAAGGCTTGTTAAACATCCTGTCCTTCCTAATAGGCCTAGGCAGTGGTTAAAGTGGTTTGGGTGAGCAGTGGGAAGTGGGAACGCCGAATGGGTTAGCAGTGGGAAGTTCCACTGGGAACGACGAATGGGGAAGCAGTGAGAACGGCGATCGGGTGAGCAATGGGAACGAGTTTTATGGGAACGCATGTGTTTCCAGGGTTCCATGAATGCATGGTGAGCAGTGGGAACGCAAGCAGTGAACGTCGAGAGCATGCAGTGGGAACGCCGTACCAAGGGGAGCTGGATAATTGCCCAGGCTAACAGGGTCAGAGATAACATTTTTGTTCCTTGACTTTCGTCCCTCTTCCCAATCATTGTTGCTAAATTTGGTGTCAATTATTGCCTTCTGTCTGAGACTGTCTCCTTCCTCATTCATCCATCCTACCTCCTCCTCCTCCTTCTCCAGTGCTTCTTCAATCTTCCTGCTTCTTTTGCTTACCCTCTCTCAAACGCTTCATTGTGCTCCTTTTCTTACTCCCATAGGAGCGTTTTTCTTCCTTCTCCTCCTCTTCCTCCTCACATTATTCCTCTTGTTCCTTGTCCTTCCCTCCGCCACATCCTCCTCCTTCCTCCTCCTCCTCTTCCAACTCCAACCTCTTCCTCATGTTCATTCTCCCATCCTCGTGATCTTCCTCCTCCTTCTCCTCCTTCTTCCTCCTCCTCCTCCGCCTCCTGCTTCTCCTTCCCCATCCTCTTCCTCCTCCCTCTTCTTCCATCCAGTCATCTTTGATAGTATATAAACTTCAAAGCGGCGATCACTGGTTGCTATTAATCCCCAAAAGACTCTTCCACTCAACTCACGATCGTCGTATCTTTATCTCACCATATCCATGATACCCGCATTTATATTTGTAATATTCCTTATAATATTCATAATAATATTCATAATATTATATATATATTCATATCGATGCTCGATAGATTGCAACGTATTATAGACAATATTATATTTATATGCAGAATATAAATGTAAATAAATAATTATGTGCGCTGAAAGTTGTATGTGAAATTTTGCGTGTATACACTGTATATACATGTATATATATATATAATTTATATATATATGGCCTACATATGTGCATATATATATAACATTTATATAAAAATTATATATATGCATGTATGTATTCAGAGTTTGTAAGACTATAACGTTCAAGCAGACATATGTCTGTGTGTATTATTTGTTTATTATGCGTAGATGTTGTAAGGTGCGCTCAGATATGAGAAGACGATTCCATCCATTTCTGCCGTCTGCACCAGAGCAGATAAAGCTTGCCGATGAGAGAGAGCGAGACAGAGACAGACAGACAGAGATACACAGACAGACAAAGACAGACGGACGGATGAACGTACAGAGAGACAGAGACAGACACACAGATAGAGACAGAGATGGACAGTTAGACACAGAGAGAAAATAGACAGAGCGACAGAGGAAAACAGAGAGATGGAGACCAAGACAGAAATATGCGGAACGATACAGCAAGAGATACAGAGAGACAAAGGGGAGCAGACAGAGAAACAGTGGGACACACACATACACACACACACACACACACACACACACACACACACACACACACACACACACACACACACACACACACACACACACACACACAAATATACGCAGATGATCGTCTTAGAGACTTCGACGTTGTTTACGTATAGGCTACTAACAGCAGACGACATGAAGCAGCCGAAGAAAAGAGTGGACCCGAGGGAGGGGGCGGAGGTGGGGGGGGGGAGAGGGTGATTGTATGCTTCAGAGTTCTTCCAACATAGGCTAATGATACAGTGTTTGACGCTGAGCATCAAGACATAGTTATACAGAAGACTGCTTGTTGCTGTATAACAACACTGTGTCATGATCAATGATAAGTTGTGTCGCCCTCCGCCTTTCTCAAGGTTTGGGTCTGGCACTGCCAAAGTAATACAGTGGCGGCGCTACATACAGAAGAATTTTCCTGATACATGAATAACCGACGGAGTATACACGAAAAGCCGGAAAGTTTCACACCGTAGACTAGACAGAGGGTCTCCCACGTAACCATAAACAAGCACTTTGACCACATGTATAGTTTCATAGACAGTTCATAGACACACTGTTTGCAACATTACGCAGTTCATGGACCAGAAACGCTTGCAAAAAAGAGATGCAATAAAAGAAAACAAGTAGGCGTAGATTGGAATGTTTGCCTTGTTAGCCTGGTTAAGGCCCGAGGGCATCTTAAGGACAACACGTGTGTGCAAAGTCGTTAAAACCGCCCGCTGCATCAAACACACAAAAAGCCGGACGTTTAACAGATATATAGACAGACAGACAGACAGACAGACAGACAGACAGACAGACAGACAGACAGACAGACAGACAGACAGACAGACAGACAGACAGACATATATACAGACACAAAGAGTGCACAAGAGAGCGAGAGAAGAGAGCAAGGAAGAAAAAACGAGACAGACAGACAGACAGACAGACAGACAGACGGAGCGAGATGCTCGCGTGGACATTCGCATTGGAAATAAGCCGCTTATCCGCATTGAGTGACCTCACCTGGCTCACTAGATCTACTCTGGACGACCCTGAGAGCCAGGATCAGATTGGGAATGTTAGATGTATAATCAACCAGCAGCTATAGGCCACACCTAAGAAGAACCCCAAACATTGGGTATAAAGTTAATTCATCCTCTAACTTACAGGCTTTTGGCTACGCATATTATTATGCAGCAGCTGATGAGTCATCTGTCCGATTGCTCACCCACACACTGAGCTCACCCTACTCATTTAGCCAAGGTCGCTGCAGGAGCACAGTGGTTGTTATATTGTTTTACTATGCCTTGGTAGAGATCTGAACCTTCAACCTTCGGTCGACATTCAGCATCCTAACCATTAGATTATTGTGTAGACTACAGTGTGTAGCCTACAATCGAGAGTACAGTCAACCTTGTCTCTTAATTGGTCTTCATAATCATCCCTACCTCACCAACTGCCCGAAGTGCGAAGCAGACAACTAGGAGCAACTGTCTTAACGAGAAGACCATCAAACCGGGATGAGACGCTTTCTCCACGCAGATATGGCTAATTGAAGCCGGACATGACTCGCAATAATAATATTCTGTTTTATACGCAAAAAGACCCGCAGGGTGTCTCGGATTTCTAAGGCATACCGAATAAATTATACTTCAAAGCAGCGTCCACGGAAATCCAGCCACTAATTTGTACACTGGTTCGAGCTTTCGTTGGTGTACAGCAGGCAGACAATTATGCCTGTACAGCTTATTCCACGCATCTGAATATCTCTGCACTATGAGGCAAAGACGATTACTAGGTTTTACATGCACATCAAAGGCTGGCCAATTTTTTTACCAAACAATTAGCTCTTCCGTCATAATAACAGGTCTTCTAGGTAACAAAAGATAACTCAGTCACACCAATGCTGACAGTAAGCCAGACAATCCGCGAGTTAGCCAGTCAGTCATGCAGTGAGTCAGCCAACCAACCTTTTGGTTAGCAAGCCAGCCAGTCAATACATCAGCCAGTCAGTGAGTCAGCCAGTCAGCCAGCCAGTCAGTGAGTCAGCCAGCCAGCCAGCCAGTCAGTCAGTCCATTAGCAAATCAGAGTCAGTCAGTAAAGCATTCAGCCAGTCAACCAGCCAGTCAGGCAGCCTGTGAGAATCCATTACCAAGCCAGTCTAACAGTCAGTCAGCAAGTCAGTTGCTCGGCCAGCTAGTCAATAAATCAGTCAATCAATCAGCACATCAGTCAACCAGCCAGTCAGGCAGCCAGCCAATCAAACAGCCAGTAAATAACTGGACAAGCAAGCAATCAGCCACAACGATGAAATATCAAACTAAGAATAATCAAAAGTGAGGTGAGCAAGGTGTTTCTTTTCTATTATATTACAGCTACCACGAAACTGGAAACCAAATCTCTGCATCTCTCATGTAAACACATTAATACTTCTAAGCAACAGCATAGCAATTATAATCAGACGTACACGTCGTCCCATGGCAATACATCAACGCGTTATTTTCGGTGCTATACAACAAGACTCGAAACAGAAAAACCCTAACGGCTGTACAACAGCAACTGACCAAGAACCGTTCTAAACTGCGGTGAATCACATTTTAAAAAATTTACATCATTTTACCATTACTATGAGTCTATGACATGCGACATGTCAGAGAAATCTAAATGATACAATATACAAACTTTACATCAAATCATTACTACGACAAGCTACAGAAATCTAGATTACATATTAAAACAAAATGTTTTACATCATTTTAACATTACTATGACAAGCTACCAGGGTATATGGAAATCTAAAAGAATTTACACATTTGCGCTGTTGTAAATACATTGGATGGTTACGTGAGTTACAATTTCAGAGACGATGACCTCTTTAACGCTCTAAAGCCGAGCGCTTACTAAAACTGATGACTGAGAAACCTATGCACCTTCCTCGTTGCCAAAGTGTTAAATTAGTTGTTCACTTTCGTTGCTATTGCACATTTCAATCTCTACAGCAATCTTCCTAAGGGTAAGTCCAAATATTACATATGCAGGGAGGGATCACCGGATTTGGGTGATTTGGGTTTGGAAGGTCTTGGCAAAATGTACGTACGCAAATAAATTTCTAATTATGACATCCATATTAGCCTATTTATAACTCTGTATTATCCTATAGTCGTCCGATGGCATTTGATAACAATAATATTTAATTAACTTAATTATTATTTAATTTAATTTAATTGACTGCATTAAAATTAAATTCTGTTCAGATGTAAACCATAACAGCAAAGTTTAGTCAGCAAATATGATGCCTAAAAAAATAAATAGTAGCATACGGCAAAAGAAATGCTTTACAGGATGGCTTTAGCCAATAAATTTATTTTGTAAGGAGGATGGAAGAGTATCTTATTTGTATCTACCTATAAGGGGTTGCACAAAACATACGACAGAGGGAGTGTCAAAAATACGATTTTTATGAGTACATAATATATGGATGGGTCCTAAGAAGACACGCAATACAAAATCTGTGGTAGTTCAGATGTACGGCTTCAGAAGGTGGATCTATAAAGTTAAATGAAGTAGACATGGACATGAGTCGTGGTGCCAGATGTCGGAGGATTGCAATTTCAACGTAACTGAAATTCAGACTCTCAGCTGTTCGCAGACGTCCAGCGAGATTTTGTAGAAGACGTAGGGGTAGTAGTCCGACGCCAAAATATTCAGACCGGGAATTTCAACCACCTGAAATGCATCAGAACACGTGCGTCTGATATTGAACACTGGTGACAAAATGCACGCCAACTTTACGCAAGACAAATTATCTGTTGATCCATCAGATTTTAAGTCAATGAATGAATGAATGAATGAATGAATCAAGCAACCAACCAATCAATAAATTTTAAAAAATGGTTTATTTTGTAACCAAATTTAACAATTCAGGTTTACATATTATTGCAAAACGTAGCCGTACAGGGATAAGAGAAATCCTGCTAACAAGGGACATCAAATTATCGATTGAATTTTTAGATATGTGGTTGTCTTAACTAAACTTTACCATTTACACATGCAGTGATTAAAGAAAAAGTGACAAGGCAAAGGGAAGCAACATAAACTGGAAACAGGAAACAAGAAAACGGAAACTGAGACAATCAACATCGATGAGTCAAAAGATTATTTCGAAAGAGAACAAATGTCAACTTAGTAACTACTGATGAGAAAGACCCTCCTACTACAATGCGCATAAACGATGAAAGATGTAGGTTTGCAGAAGAGTGAAGAGTTCGACGGGTCGCGAGGTCAGAGACAGGTCTATAAAGCATAAAACAAGTATCATGGAGCACAAACAAATGCAGCAACTCGGTAGGAGATGCGCTGAGAAATGAGAAACAGGGAGCCAGTGAAGAATGTCACACACAGATAGGCAGAGACAGGGGCATAAAAACAGACACCTTCTGAGGAGTTAAAGTGGTGCAACACAAACTTACAAATGCAAACCACAGTTACAATTACAATCAGCCCATTTGTTGGGGGCACATTCCAACTCGAGATGCTTACTTCAGCGCCTAGTCCTCCAGTTCCACTGTTGTCAAGGTGACTGTACAACTGATGCAGAACCTCACGCAACTTCTTCTGACTTTTCTTCGGAGGTGCGAGTAACATCGCCTGGAAATTGACAGGTAGGCCATACCTGAAAAACATCATCAACACCAACCATAATTATCAACAATAACAATAGTTCAGATTTTATTTACAACATTTCATCATTAACGAATAACGGTACTAGGACAAGGTGGGGGGAACAAAACAAATGACAAAACATACCACTAGCAAAAGCATTGAATAGATATGGGATGGTTACATGATTATGTTGAAAGAGGGGGGACCTCTGTAACGATCCTTCCAAGGACGACAGTCTACCAAAAGCGACAAAAACCAATAATATAAAAACCATAAATATATCTAAACTGGACAAAACTGTAGAATTATCTGATCATCTCATTAGCAAAGTAAACATAATTTTAATAGATGAATCTTAAATCATTCTTGAGATAATTTATGTAATTTTCTACACTCATACTACAACAAATTCAATAGACAAAGACAATCTTAGGCATACATTCCATTTGATCAATTGCTTTTCGCACCTGATAGCAAAGTGTCTATCAGTTTTTCTTACCAATAAACGAATCTATAATAATTAAAATTTCACACAATCCGCAGAAATTACTCTAAAAGCGATCAACCATACTACAATCCACATGCAGCCCTTCTCATCATCATCATCATCATCATCATCATCATCAACCATCGCCAACACTCGACACACCACAACCCCATCACAACAAAACACACCACTGGCATCATCATCATCGTTCCCAATTATTCTGGACACTTCGTTTGTCACCAGTGTTAGAACTGACCTGAGGACCGACTCAACAAAAACTCGGAGGGCCTTCACGTGAGTCCAGCAGAGGAAAGCCTCTCCGAAGTTGACCCGCAGCCATCGGACGAGAGGAGCCTACGTCACCCAACAAAAACAGCGAGTCAACGCAAAAACACGACAAACAGGAATGTCCATCACCATCGAAATAACCGGTTAAAACACATTTAAAATGGTATTTGATTGAGTCACTGCATGTTGTGTTGTATCTTGCTATTTATAAAGCGATTCTTTCATAGAAAGAGACTTTCAGAAGCGCTCCTAGTGTAACCATCATCATTGAAACCCTGATAGTCCCAAGAATTTACACTGCCACAACAATAGTGTGGCGTGATGGACTGATGGTGTAGTGGGCATGTTCGTTGCCTTGTAGCCGGAGGGTTGCAGGTTCGAATCCACCTCAATCCGTCGCATAGGAACGTTTTAGCAACTCCTTCACTCCCAATTCCTCATGCGCTTCGGCGTGAAACTCTGATGCAGATCTTAAAATTTATTGCATGCAAATAAAGATTATTACCTACAAACCTTTACCTGACTGTACAACTAAGGTCTAGCAATAGTAGAAAAGAAAAAATAAGGTTAAATTCGAGAAAATAAGCAGTTGTCAATGTCACAAATAATTTTAAAATGTTACACAGAATATATATACATATATATATATATATATATATTAGGGTGGCAGTGAAAAAAAATTTCTTTCTTTTTTAAAGTGACACCCCCTCCATTTGTTCTGTGGCATCTAAAACTGAACCTGAAAATGTTTTAACACAGCTGTTAAATATTTACTGGTTGCACCAGAGGATCAAAGTTTTTAATTATAGGCATAGGCATTACGCCGCATTAGGCAATGGGCAAATTGGCAATGGGCAATTGGCATAGTGTTATTTATGTAAGAAATTATGCTGCTTACAACCTTACACTAGTCTTACACTTACACTTTACAAGTTTACACTTGTCCTCGAACAATCGTTGCCTTGTTGCTGTCTGGATAATCCTTTCGGTGCTTCTCAACCAATTGCAGAAGATATTGTTTTTGATCCTCTTGGTTCATAAGAACAGCATTAAACGATTGAATCAACGCGACGCCGCGTTCTGCAGCGTCGTTGACCACTTTAAGCTGTTGTAACTTACGTTTGCCAGCCAGGAATCCTTCATCTTCCTCCCACGTACTTGGATGAAGCAGCAGGAAGTCCATTGGGATTTGAAGAGCTTCGAAAAGTTTCTTCGTGTTATGCGTCACAAAATCATACAACTGCATTCCTGAGATGTGCTTTTCATCAATTTTGATTCGACGTTGAGGGTCGTCGCTACTGCTCCGGTCCATGGCCTTCACCATTGTCACTCTAACTTCATCAGACACTCGTGAATCAAAGAATGCAAAACCTATCAAGGTTTCACTCAAGTACCACAGATGGTTGGTAAAACTTTTCATCGCTGCCTTGGCCACATTCTGATTTGTCTTGTAAGCTGCGAATTGCTTCAACAACTCTAGGTCATTCAATGGAGCCAAGACAGGACACTGACAGCGGTACCATGCCTTCAGGTAGATCTGAACAACGAAAATGTTAAAATCACGAAGACCCGCTAGTTCGCGAGGTGCTAGATGAAACTGAGAGCGGAAAAGATAAATTTTCAGGCTGTAAATTAACTTCGCCATCCACCTAGCTCTGTGGAATGCCCCTGGCAATAGGATGTTTCGTGGATGATCATCTGGTGCACCTAGGAACAAAAGAGCTAGGTGCAGTAATTCCTTATAGGCCTAGTCATCGCGCTGCTGAACTTCTAGCAGCTGATCAAGACAGAACCTAATCATATCCTCTCTCCATGGTTCCAACAAAGCAGCAACTGACACATCCGTCATCGCACTCTCAGAACTCTCTTTGTCAATGGAGCTCCAAGCTTTTGAAAATCGCTCAAACAGTTTAATGTTTGGCCCACTGGATGTTTCCATTAATACACTGAAGACCTTTCCAACGATCAGCTCATGTATGTGGTGCCGGCATGCTAAAGTGAGAAGCTTTCGCTTCAGTTTATTTTCCAGCAAGACACAGGCCCCAGAGACGAGTCCGGTGTTGCTAGCCGTGGTATCAAATGACATACATTGCAGACGGTTGGTGAGGTTCCATTCTTCAACAAGTTTGAATACTGCTGTCGCCTGTGCTTCCCCGGTTCCATTATGCATCGCTGGTACCCCAAGAAGTTTCATGGTACCTTCGCCAGACACCAATACCGCTAATCGATCAACTGTTTCCTTTGACGTAAGTGTAGGTAGCAACTTTCCGTCTCAATGAACTGTCAGTGGAACATCTGGTGAGAAAGATGCTTGTATCTCTCGTGCGATTTTCTCACGATTTCGTCGTCGAGCCTGTCTGATAGATTCTCGGTTTATTGCCATGTCAGCTGGATTGTGCCCCAACGATTGAGCAGCAGCTGCCAACACATACGTCGCGTTTCTGTTGCTTATCCTCGTTCTGTCTAGTGCAGCTGCAACTTCAGGTGTCACCATGCTTGAGGGTCTGCCACGGCAGGATTTCTTGGCTGACGGGCCCAGTAACAGGCATGCATCATCAGCATCATCGTCACTACTGCTTTCTTCACTGCTCGTGAGCTGGGCAGTTGCGTTCTCTGTCATCAATCTATCAGCCTCCAATGTTTCCAGATTGATTTTCCGCAACTCCTTCTGATGCCGTCGTTTTTCTAGCTTTGCGAGTTTTGTGTCCACTGGACCCATACTTCCACGCCGTCCTGGTTCTCTCTGTGGAGTTAGGAATTCCCTATCTTCTGGGATTTCTATAGCTCATGAATGATTCGTTACTTTTCACTTAACGTTTTTATATTGCTTCAGCTCTGCAGTGTGCACAACACAACAACCACATAAAGCACACATTATGCAAAGCAGCATACTGCAAAAAAGAATTATTCTGGTGCAACTTCCAAATAGCTTCAGATTGAAGTCAAATTTGTTCCTGTAATCCTTGGCACAATGGAGAACAACTTGAGAGGGTGTCGTTTCAGAAATGTTGAATTTCTTTTCTTACATTGATATTGGCTGCCACCCTAATATATATATATATACACCGTGAGGCATAAAAAAGGAAACCCCTAGAAAAATCGTTATTATTTTAACAATATTCAAACAATGTCAATGAAATTCAGGAAAGTTATAGCTAAATAGCAAGCAATGTAAATACATTTACAGTTTTTACTCTAACTGTCCGCCTTTAGCTTCTACGCATGCGCGAAGTCGCTTGCGCCATTCACGCACCGCCGAGTCAATAATTCGCTGGTTAAGATCATTCCAAGATTGCATTATTCACTTCCGAAGATCTTCAAGTTCAAACATTACGGACGTTTATTTTGTACACCATTTCCTGCATGAATCCCCATTTTTTATAATCGACTGGATTAAGATATGGGCTGTTAGGGGGCCATTAGAGTAGGAATTATGAAGTCAGGAGTTTCATGCGTCAGAAGTGCAATCGTTTCTCGAGCTCTGTGCGTTGGAGCACCATCTTGCTGGAGAATGTAAAATTCAGTGAGTTCTCGAATTTCAGGTAGAAGGCCTTCCATGAGTAAAACATCTCGGTAGTATTGGCCGTTAATTTTTACCCCCCCCCGGTTCTTCAACAAAATGAATTGACATGTGCCCCAGACAAGAAACACCGACGGACATTATCATGGATTTGCTAAACGCCGGACGTGTGCGTATAAGACGGACGGCTACAGCATCTCTCTTTCGAGTTCCAACTGCTACATACAGACGATCATTTTGAGTATTGCTATGGGAGAAGCAGGAAATGGTGTACAGAACAAAGGTCCGTGATGTTGAAGATCTTCGGAAGCGAATCATGCAAGCTTGGAACGATCGTGACCAGCGAATTATTGACTCGGCGGTGCGTGAATGGCGCAAGCGACTTAGCGCATGCGTAGAAGCTAAAGGTGGAGAGTTAGAGTAAAAACTGTAAATGTATTTACATTGCCTGCTATTTAGCTATAACTTTCCTGAATTTCATTGACATTGCTTCAATATTGTTAAAATAATAACGATTTTTCTAGGGGTTTCCTTTTTTATGCCTCACGGTGTATAAATGGTCAGATGCAATACAATACAATATCGTAGTGAACGTCTAAAACTGATACGATTTGAAAATCTGCTTACAAACTGTTTCTGCATGTCTGTATTCAACTTCGTGACTTCGTTCTTTTCAGCCAGCAAATCTTCCTCGTTATAAACAAAGTCCCTCACGCTAAACCTACAAAAACAGATCACTGCATCTATTCACATAGTCCACACAGTAATCAATCAATCAATCAATCAATCAATCAATCAAACAATCAATAATCAATCAAACATTCAATCATTCCATATTATAGGCTACTCTATTCATTAAATCCATCAACACGTCCACGAATCACAGAACCATCTTTCTGTCTATCCCTCGTGCTAAACCTATGCAAGCAAAAATTATCTTGTCATCAATCCTTTAGTTCAAACCATAATCAATCAACCAATCAATCAATCAATCAATCAACCAATCAATCACATTTAATTACTCAAATTAATCAATCAAACAATCAATCAATCAACCAATCAATCACATTTAACTACTCAATCAATCAATCAATAATTCATTCAATCAACCAATCAATCACATTTAATTACTCAATCAATCAATCAATCAATCAATAATTCATTCAATCATTCAATCCGTCAACCATTCACCCACTGCTTCATCTTTCCACAATTTAGACATGTATGCCAATCACGATGCAATGCATAAGTGAGCCAACTGATCATTCAAAATACAAGCAATAATTTTCTACACAAACAAACTAGATGCATTCAACCACATCATACATGTAAGTCACCAACAAAAGTTGGGAACTATCGCGCATTCCGATGCACTCAAGCACAATTTAGCGTTTCGCAGCTGAAAAATCACACAACGTAGAAACTGTTTCTTACTTATTTTCAACACACTTATGCTTGAATTCATCTGCCACTTTACGAAACACTGTAACCGAGAACAGCGCATTGTCATGGTCCTCAGCTAACTTCCTACACAAAACAACACAAGAACAAAATAAATGCTATGTGTTTCTAGGAACAGGTTGCCATAAAACCAATGGTCTTCAATCTTCTTGTACATAGCAACAAAATGTTACGTAAAGCTGTCATTTACCTACAAAACCCACAACATTCACTTGTCATCTTTTTCAAGACTTAGATATGTACACAGTAATTGCAACTTGCAATATTGGATAACAAAAGGGTAACTTAACCTTGCGGGATAACCAATGGAATTGCAGAACCACACTGAAAATTACTGTGCTATAACTTAACTAAAGACAAATAAGTTTATCAGCCAAAAGGAAGATTAGCAAAAGTTATGGCAGAAATTTGGGAGATGCCTAGAAAGCCCTAGATGGGTAAAATTCCAAAGCTATATTACACAGATACCACAGAGAAGTCACTATTTAGTCAAAAAGCAATCCATACTAGAGCTAAAACATATTGCAACTTTGCAAGCATGCATTTCTATATCGCTACTACAGCAGATCTCGATATAAAAGCATGAAAAAATACTATTAAACATATTGAAAGAAAAAACCAGTGAAAGAAAGTTACAGAACGGTTTCGGAAACACATACGTCACATGTAATAATACCTTGCCCTCTGTAAGTCTCCTCACATCGTCCACATCGCTCTTCAGATTTTATCTTCTAGTTCCTCATACCACTACTACCAGGTAGAACAGTCGAGGTCCTTTAACTCAATTGGTCAGTCTCTTTGAAATATTCTGTCCCCATCAATCTCAAATTCTACTTGGTAAACCCTCTGCCTCATTTCCATTCCTCAAAACCTCCTTCTTCTCTCGTGGCCTTGAAAACTGGGAGTGCCTTTGAACGGTTCACCTTATTAGAGGCATTTATAAATATTTTAATACAATAAAATACAATGCAAAACGAGAGAATTGCAAATGTTTGCAGTTTTCTTACAGCGATGATCGTGGAACAATCATGTCTGTCAACGTTTCGTATCTGCTCAGCCAATCGTTGACCGACGGTCTAACATCAATCAAACAATCAATCAATTAAATTTCAATCAATCAATTAAATTTCAATCAATCAATTAAATTTCAATCAATCAATTAAATTTATGTCAAACAATGAATCAATCAGTGAATCAGACAATCAATCAATCTATAAAAAACAATCAATCAATATATGGCACCTCTTCAAAATTCCTGTGTAGGGATCTTGAAGGGGTGTCATGTAAATTATCACAGATCGTTTGAGAATGGAATGACCCCCTGGGCAATACGCACAGCGTAACATGGAGGCCATTCAAGGTTGTAGGACCAGCAGCTCATCAAAAACTAATCCTTTATTATCGTTCACCACAAAAGAACTTCTGAGCATATCCAGCTTTTAGTTTGAAAATGCTAAGCAATTTGATCCACTCAGTAATATTTCAGATAGCCACTGCTGCTTAAGAGGTTTGACTCCACATTTCAAACACCTTACGCTTGTTTATTTCGGTGCAACAGGAGGCGTTCAAAAACAATTATGGTTAAGAAATTACTTAGTAAGCTTCTCTGCTTACTTTTGTCCAACAAAGTTGTATGTTCTTCTGCCAGTCGATTAATTTACTCTCTGTAAATTGCCTTACTTAATGTTTGTCAACTGTGATTTAACTTCGTTTTGTGAAATGGTTTACTTACACTTCAACAATTGCTTTAAATTCACATTCATTTAATTAAAAAACCTGATTTAAGCACATTCTGCCAATTACTTTATTTACTTTCTGCCAACAGCCTCAATTACTTACCCTAACGGCCTTACCTACTTTCTAACAATGGCTCTACTTATTTTCTGTTGATGGCTTTATTTAATTTCTACCAATGGCTTCACTTACCGTCTGTAAATATCGCTTTATTTAGTTTCTGTCAACTTACTTTCCGCCAATGTCTTTACTCACTTTATACCAATCATATCAATGACTTTACTTACAGCTGCCAGTTGCTACATATATATATAAAAAATTATATGTATATACACATATATAATTATATTGTTACATGGTCCCCTAGGCTATGTTCACAGAATAACTTGTGTCTAGTTTTACTGGGTATAATTCAACATAAAAAACTAAACGGATACAATTACCAGCTGAAGAACTGAACAGAAGTCGACCATGACCTGTCTTCAGCGGCGAACATACGACACAAACGTCTTCAAACCAGCAACAAGCTGACGACGACGAAACTTAACCCTTTGACTCCCAGCATTATTTTGACAAAATGAGGTAAAAATCGGTAATCGGTTAGCGTCGATGCTCTTTTGTTCAGCAAAAGTACTAGACATGTAGAATGTATAACAAAACTTATAGCTGTTGTTGAGGCTGATGCTTGGCATGAAATTCAGTCCAGCAACCCACTGGACATAGACGTTTCATACACTTTGGACACCCGTACATCGTTTCTTTGCGTTTGTTTGACTTCTTGTATGGTCCAGTGGAACACATTTCACAGCGACCTTTACAAAGTCCATGAGGGCGCATATCAGCAACTTTGTGTCCACTTGGAATCAATGATACAATAGGAATTGATGGAGGCCCAGTCTGCTTACGACATATAAAATGGTTGACCAACTGGTCGATCAACTCAATGCGAAACTGTAGTTGGGTCTTAGGTCGATACACCATTGTCGGGTGAACATTTATCCGATAGCAGTGTTGGTACAGTATGTATGAATTGATAACACAGAGGTCGAGCATGTGAAAAAATAATCGAAACCACCATCTTTTTGATTTGCGATTGTAGCTGTAATAGCTTTTGAGCTGATCGAGCAGATCGACGCCTCCCATGTTCTTGTTGTATTTTGTTACAATGTTAGGACAGCTGACTTGTACAATACTGCCATCCGGATTCCTTCGACTGACACTGGTCACAGTTGGTACCATGTGCATTGCTAACCACATACACTGGCTTCTTGTCCATCCACACTGTTGCAGTGGTATTACTTTTGAAATGCAAAAGTGAGTTGCCTCTGCGCAAGGGTTTTAGGTTTGTTTTGTCTGTATTTAAGGTCACGAGGGAAGCCTGTGCGGTTGGTGCAATATTTATGTTCCACATGCCATGATTCCATTCTCCTCCAACTCCTGGAACAGTGGAAGTGAGGTGAAGAAATTGTCCATGTAAATGACATAGTTTTGGTTGCAAAATCGGGGAACGACCAGATCAAAAACAACACGATGAGCCAAACCACGTTCTTGTCCAAGCTCTTTACCAGTGTAGACTTGAAACTTTACCAGATATCCACAGCAAGTGCATGATGCACACCAAATTTTGAAACCCCTTTTGATAGGCTTCATCGGTAAATATTGCTTCATAGTATGTCTACCTTTGAAACGAACCATGCTTTCATCTACAGAAATGTTCTGATGTGGTGTGTAGCTCTCAGCAAATGTATCGTTGAGTTTCTGAATAAATGGGCGGATCTTGAATAGCTTGTCATGATTTGGGTCATCTCTTGGAAGACAGTCACTATTGTTTACAAGATGAAGATGTGACCATAGATACCAGAATCGGCTCTTTGTGAATACCTGTGCAAACTGTGGAACTCCTAAAACCCAGTTGCTGCTCCAGTAGTCACTGATCCGCGGTAGTTTGTGAATGCTCATGGCTAAACACATGCTAAGGAATGCTTTCATTTCAGCATCAGAGGTTTCATCATCAGACTTGCCTTTCTGCTGTGCATATCTGTTTGTCTCTGAAACCAATATACTCCAGAGGCTAGCAGGAAAGAGCTGGTCAAAGTACTGTGCAGCTGTTGAGTCTAGTGGGAGCACAACTAGGGGTCCTTTGTCTGCTGTGAACTGCTTTGGTAGACTTGTTGAGCGGAATGTAGTACCCCATTCTTGTGCACTACTGGTATCATTGTCACTATCAGCATCTTCTATGTCACTGCTTTCTGCGCTGGACCCACTTGATTCTTTACTCCATTCATCATCGCACTGTACTCTGTCATCACCAGAACTTTCAGTTCCATCATCACCTCCGATATCGCATCTGTTGCCATCCTCCGGTATGTCACGCGATACTATGAAACGTAAGTGGCGTGTATACAACGAGTTCCGCTGTCCATAAAACTTACGCGTGTCCATACCTACGCAATTCCACTTTTTTCACTACGTGTAAACTTCTGCATACGATACAACTAAAAACTTTTGACCAACTTTTACTGTCGTCTCCCGACATAAACAACGTCCGAATGAACGAAAATTTCCGGCAGAACTAAGATCCAGAATGTGCCGGTAAGTACCTAACACATATCTAATACAGTGGCGATGCGTGGCGCTTATACGCGTGGTCGGAACACAAATGCATCTGACACCGCGCGTGAGCGCGCGCTTGGGAGTCAAAGGGTTAACTAAGACACCGCTGTCGGGTGTACCGAGAAGAAAACCTTAACTAACTTAGGTTATGGAGATCTCTGATAATAAACTGCACAAGCAGGAAACCTTAATCGAACCAAAAACATCAGAGAGTCTCGCTAACGCCCCCAAAAGTAATTTCTTATATAGTCTTAAAACTGTGGCTAGACGTCTCCCTTACGGTCAACAAAGTCGTCCGTCCGTGACCACTGCAGCCCATCCCAAGACTAGACCAGTCGTGGAACCCAACAATATAAGTCCATCCATCCCGTTCCATGAGGAACACAGGGAGGCGCCAACAATATATTTATATATATACTTGCTGAACCCGGCCACGCGTTGCTGTGGCTGAAAAGAGGCTCCTCTCCCCCTCCCCTCCCCTCCCCCTCCCTTCCCTCCCCTTCCCCCTCGACCTCCATCTCCCCTCCCCCTCCGCTCCCTCCCCACCGTCTTCGTCCCGCTCCCTCCGCTCCTTTCCTCCGTCACACCGTCCATTTCTAGCCCAATAATGATGAAGGCCGCTTTGGGAAATTAATATGACGTCACAGCAGGCGACCTCATTGATGTTTCGTCTGCTGTGTTTGGAGACGGCGTTTCTGAAATCTGGCAGCCGTGTGGGACGTGTTGAATTTGCAAATGGCGGGCGAACGGATTGCAAAGTTCACTTTTTGTGGAAAAGGTTGCGTTTTTTCTGGTGGAAAAATCTTAACACACGGTTGTATGGGAATGGAAGGTGTTGTAAAATTTTCAAAACAATCGGTGCGTGACTTTCAGCATGGTGATGTTACGAACTATTGGAAAGTTCATTTTTATTTATATAGATATATATATATATATATATATTTCCTTTCTGCCAAGAGCCTTACTTTCGAATGACGACTAGCAAAGTGACCAGATATTCCGAGTCAAGAATAAAATCTTCTTTCTTGACGAGATCCGCCAAACTGCGAGTCAGCAGACTTCCGCTACAAAATAATCAATGGTCATCAATGGTTATCAAAGGTCATCAATGGTTGTCAATGGTCATCAATGGTAGACCTTTAATAATAATAACGGCAATTCATGTGGCGTCGTAACGTGGCCATACCGCTACAACGACGCCTCAAATAATAAACAATAAAACATATGTAATATGTATCTATAACAAAATACTACTCCTAATAGAATAACAATAATTGACGATATAATATATCGATAAAAATACAATTATAATAAATCTACGGCAGACAGCGTCACGAAATTGTTAACTCACGTTGATTTCTTTTCTAAGTTCTGAAGCGACCCCTTGAGGCTGTTATACGCATGCGACCTTCCCTTTAGATCGGTGTCAATCTGAGAAAGTTGCTGCAATGCAGAAAACAAATCACATTTAATACTAGAAATTGGCAAGTTGAATTGCATTGTTTTGTATTTATAAATTTAGATATTTATAGAGTGCATCTCACAGTGTAAACTAATCAGAGGCGCTCAATACTATGGTCCAGTGAACATGTAAATATTTATGCCCAACTTTAGAAGAAGAGCAGTCCCTTATGACAACCATAGCTATGAAGTACTAGCGACTTCATTTCATTTTCTCGGCCTTGGCATATGATGGCGGGTGGCCAGTCCCCTCCCTCATCATCAAATCCTCCCACCGACAGTGTAAAGTGAGTCTACTCATTAGAGTTGAGTTATTAGGGAGCACCAGTGGAAAAAATCAAACAAATTTCTGCATAGTATTAGTCACCATTAAAATAGCTTGCTAAAAGAACTTCTTTGTTTTGTCATTCAGAATTCTGTTCGACTTCTCTTAATCTTTCCCTCTCTCTTTCCCCTTTCCTCATCATAACCCAATATAAACTAAGTCAGACGAATCAGACTTCCAACATACGAGGAGTTCCTCAATCCATTCTTCGATGCCTTAATCTATGATTAAAGGACGACAGAACTGATTAGATTTGCTTTTACGAACACGGAGGGCGATCAGAAATAAAGGATTTGAAAAATCATAAGCACACAATAAAATGTAAATTTAATATTGTTTTAGTTATTGTTATCATAATTTAATGCTTTATGAAGCCTAGTCCATAAATCGTACTTTATATTTCTAAAGCTCCATTACATGATGCAAAACAGAGGCACAATATAAGTGGTAATTAATTAGTAGAAATGTTATTTTAGATATGAATGAGTAATATTGAGTATCATAGCACAGTTCCTTGATTAAGCATAGCTGATAAATGTTAATGAATAACACATAGCACATAATGAATAAAATAATGGCAGATGAATCATACCTTAGCAATTTGATCTGCAATGTTTTTGAGTGGCTGTTTGGTCGGGAACTTGGCCATGTCCCACTGGAATTTCATCAGATAGCCCATCATTGTTGCTTTTAATTCCGACAAAAATAGATAAAAGAACGATACAGAAAATCTAATAAGAACGGAGATGCACATCAGAAAAGAAAAAATATATAACTATGCATCCTTCAACAATGAATCTATTGGAATTAATTTTAGCCAACAACCAGTACAGTGTTTCAGTTAATTTATAAACAAATGAAACAAATACAAAAAGAATCAAGAACAGTCTCCTAGTATGGAGATGCCCTAATGCAGAACAGTTATGGGCTCACGTGCATTCTATGCCTCTGCTCCCAAGGAATGGAATTGACTTCCGCTTTCACTTCGTAGCTCAAATTCTCTTCCTTCAAAAGCGACTTAAACCTCACTATTTCTCCTTGACTTTCAAGCACTAAGATATCTAACTGCATCTTCCTCTGGCGGCTGACTATCCGCGCCTCAGATTCATATTTCAGTGTGACCTTGTGTGTGTAACAAATTTAATAATAATAATAATCATCATAATAATAAATAATAATAATCATAACTGCCAAAGTCAGACTCAGCCTTCCATTCGGCAGATGGCATTGTAAAATGAGCAGTAGGACAGTGATGAGCACATTGCATAAGTTCTGACAAAACAATTAAATTCAACTCCTGTAATAACTTGTTCATACTATGTAGTTGTGATCATACTGTGGTACGTCAGTATGAAATTAAACGAATATCATCAATGCTGTTATTCATAGATACGCACCACCATTGACGAGCAGATGCTCTTTCCACTTGTCTTTCTCCTCCAGCACGTCGCCCATGTAGCGGGCCATCTTCCGTACCACGCTGCCAACAGAAACCGCATCCCAATTATTTTCACAGCATCATATTCATTCCATTCATTCCAGAATTTATACAGTGCTTGTTGAAAGAGGCTTCTCAGAAGCACTCCCAACTCTAGCATGGCAAAAACAGTTTTCAGTTTAGTAAAAAATACTTCAGTAGGAACCCCAGGAGGCAGACATGGAGCCTGTGGAAGCTGTTCCAGACTATGTAGCATCTGTTCACACCATTGAGACAGCCATTCGTGCCGTTCTCTTTTACAGAAATTACTAGATGGGGAAGTTTGCATGTTGCTAGAAACAGGCGAACGTGCAACTGCAAATATATTTTTACTACATCGTTCATAATTTTCTTTGGCATTAAAAACATGGCATCATCAATTCATCATATAATATCAGTGCTGTATGGACTGGTATACAGTAGTGTAGTCCTAAAAAATGAAGTGGGGGAACGCTCTTTATATAATAATATTATTAGTAATAGTATTATTATTAATATTCCATTATCCCTGGAAAAAAGTGGGGGAATGGCGTTCCCCCCCCCCCCCCCGTCAGGAAAACAATCTACGCAATGATCCCTAAAAAGCACAGATACATATACATTTCGATACATAAAAAAAATACATGCATACACATCTGCAACCTCAGACATCTGTTTTCCTGCACATGTAACAGTCATGTATACATGACAAAGTGATGTCTATTGATCAAAGACTTCTACTTCATTTCATTCTCTTCTCAAGACTGTCTTATTCGACCGGGGTTGGACTGGGAGCCTCCTGATTAGTAACCTTGAAGGAGCGCTATATCAAATTCTCAGTAAATAAATAAAAATAAATAAGTCGCATCTTATAACAGATATTATTCAGAAGCACTTACGATTCAGCATAGACATCCAACTTTCCAAGTTCATCTGATAAGCCGACGAGAACATCAAGAGTTCCAACCTAACCAACAGCGAAAAGCAACATGGAATGAAACAGCACAGAAAATTTGCAAACCATCAACACATCACCATGCGGTATGTTGGCTGATTGGCAACAGTGCTCGGCCTGTAACATGGGGAATACTAGTCAGAGCCTCACCTAAACCAGTCACTATATGTATGCATGTATTTATGTACAAGTACTTGTCATAGCACCCTTTCAAGAATGCTAGTGAGAGGTGCTCCTGCTACAGCGCGGAAACCGAATCCGAGTTTCATGCTAAAGCGCATGAGCAATTTTGAGTGAAGGACTTGCTACAGGGTCTTACAAGGCAACGTAAAGTGAATCTGAAAACGCAATCTTCCAGCTTCAAGGCACCGAATTTATGACTACGCCAAAGTGTCTCAATGCTGGAGGTGTTTAGAGCAAAGTATCCCTTGCACTGCGATGCAGAATCTTGGAAGAGCAAAACACCAAAAAACAATTGATCACAGATGTTCAGACTGCATCAGTGCTGACTGAAAACATACCCGAGGATAGTGATCATAAATGCTAATGAATAAGTTAATGAAAGAGTGAACGAACGAACAAATGAACGAATGGACGTAACGAGTTGATAACGCATTCTGCACAATTAATTATAAATGTTTTATGCTCTTTCTTTGTCTACCTTCAGTTCTGGAATGTGGAATTTGAAGTTGGTCGAAAGGGTGTTTTGCTTGGCCGTTAGGTTGTTGAGGACATCCCAGGTCTGTTGACAGGTCTTCTCACCAGGAGCGCTAATGAGCCAGAACTCACTCACCTCCTTCAGCTTCAGTTCCTGACTGTCTGTTGAAGCCAATGAATGCCCCGACATCACTGGCAGAGCTCTAAAAAGCAAATTAATATATAATTACACTTCCACCAACCGCGATTTCATATACTGAAGATAATGGTTAGAACATTACCGTAATCAAACATGGACTTCATAAGTCATACATGTGGGTCCAATTGCAGAACACAAGCAGCCCATAATTATAAAAATCATATTCTTGCTATATCGTAAGTGCAATACGTTGCTGTTGGGGTTAATATATAGGATCTCTCCTAGGTAGCTCACGGGATAGCTGCACGCGTCGGTATTGGTATCCAATTGATCTGCAAAAGTGTGCGTTAAATGCAAAGTACTAAAGTACTGTAATGTAACAATCTAAGAGGCGTTTTATATTGGCGCTAAATTCATGTCCAATCAAAGCCTAGCACACAACACGTAGGGCAGTCATAAACGCAATCGAAACTTCATATGCCAAATAATCGAACGCGCTAAACAGCCGTCAGAAATGGTATCAGAAAATTATACCCCGAAATCGTTTTAGTTGTAAGTAAAACGTTAAGCAACACAAGAACAGTTTCGGCATTTAAGGTGACGGAATTTAAAGAAACAAGTGGTACGCGACACAAATTGTAATGTCACTACGCTAACGTCTCAATCGCAAATAAAAGTAGCTTCACCTGCAGCTGATTTCAAAAGAAACTCAGCTTTATACTAAGCGAATTTAAACTATTCTTACAGACGATCTGAGATCGTTTTAATGTGAAAAGTATATTTATTTTATCACATACACCAAAATCAGATATTATTATTATTTTATGAAGTTGATTCGACAGCCTCACTTCCAAATGCTACCTTGGACGCATATAAATATGGACAATAATGTTGAAGCGCTGCGATGTTTAGTAAGTATGGTAACTGACCGTACGGTCGCTCGATCAGTACTGCCACAGTTTACTCTTATTATAACTACATGTGGTACTGCTTGAAGTGTATTCTGAATGCTTTCATGGCGAAATCTCCAATGTAAAAGTTGTCTTCTCTGTTTGTAGGCATGACATTTATAACTGCTTTTTTTTCTCTGGAGCTCTAGGCTAGGCTACATGTTTTTTTTAAATTAAACGAATACAGAACTAGGTCTACATAGATAACCACGTACGCCCTACGTCGTATAGGCCTACAGGCTCTATAATACGTTCTTGTAATTTCTGCACAAACTTGAATTGAAATTGGAACTAATCCATATCTGGACCATGACCAAATTATCTTTTGCGCTTAAAAATAATAAGCGGGTTCACCATCTCAGTGACCTTTCGTGTGCGCGTGCGCAGTAGTCAAGGTCACTACACAATAGACGGTGTATTATATAAAGATTGCAAATTTGCAATGCGCGAGTCTGTAAGTTTCGGAACTTTTGGTATATACACCGTCTATTGTAGTGGTGACCTTCACTACTGCGCACGCGCACTCGAAAGGTCACTGAGATGGTGAACCCGCTTATTGCTCAGCACAGTTAAATAGCCTATAGTCTGTTGGAGGGAGGGCAAAATCAAACACAGGATATAATAATTAGGGTCTACTGTCACGGTCTTAGGGAATATTATCGTAACAGAATAGCCTATATCTAGTTGTTCATGAATAGACAAACTATACGGTAAGTGTAACGATTGTCACCGGCGGCGGCCTAATCTAATTTCGCTTAATTTCGGAATGCGCTTGAAACCGCACTCTCACTCTAAATTCGATTACGTAATGGCTAATAATAGCTCGGGACGCGACCTTGGCCAATCAGGAGGCTTCCCTCCTGTCAGGTGGGCGGTTCGGCGTCAGTCATGGCGGAGTTGTTGTGATGGCCGTTAAAATGAAAAAGAATTATTGAAGGTTTTTGCGTCCAAAAGTTGGATTTTGTGTCATCGTGGAAGGTCTTTGTGACCGCAAATTTGACTCGGTGTCGTAGTCGCTCTGTGTGACTGTGTGGAAGGTCTGTGTGACCGCAAATTTTGACTCTGTGTCATAATCGCTCTGCGTGACTGTGTGGAAAAGTTTCGGACGCTGAACCTTCAAAAATTCCGATCGGAAACAAGGCTGTTGTAAAAGAAATTGACAAGGGGAAGAATTCTTTTTGGGGAACAGAAACTGAAAGATTTTCTACGTGTATTCTCTGGATTGTCAGGGAAGTAAACAGTGTCAACTTAAAAATAATAATTCTCGATTGAATGTTACTGATTGCGTATTTTATGAATGCTCTATAATAATTAGGCTACTACCGAGAATAGTCAGATATTTTAGTTTACCTTTATTCAAGAAATCTGAATGCAAATTAGATTGTACTGAAATTAATAATGACAATAGTTGTGTAGGCTGAACTGTAAATTTAATTAACTGGATCCCGATGTGATCCCTTTCGTTCCCCTCGTTAGTGATTGAAAACAGGGCATTTTCCTGTTCGTCGATAGGCCTCCTCTGTCTCTGGGAAAGATAAAACAATTGTCATAATAATTATACCTGCAATAAATAATTAAGGAGAAAAATCTGAAAAGATAAATAGTCGTATTCTTTGTGTAACTGATAATAATAAAATAATGATGTCAGAAAGTGAAACGGAAAAGAAGGGAGAAAGTGAGAAGAATGAGTCAGAAGGAGAAGGTTTAGATGACTCTAATTCAATTCGGCTGGGAGGGACCAGTGGGGATCTTTCCGCTAAGGTTATGTCCCAGAGGATGTCGGAAATCTTTGGGCGCTTTGATACCTTGACTTCCATATTTAGAGATAGACAGGAGAGATTGGTGAAAGTATCAGAGAGGGTGGAGAATCTAATTGAACTGCTTTTCAGGAAAATTGGGTCTGAGAAAACTGCTGCATGGGAACCGAACCCAGATAAGCCCTCAAGGGGGGCTGTCGTCGTCCACCAAACGACCGTGCGACCATGTCCAGCCATCACTCGTCCATCTCCTGGTGTAGAATCTGGTAACGGGACCCATTTCTCAATAGAAGCAGGAACAGCAGTTACTGATCGAGTCATAAAAGAAGGCCATCTTTCCCTGGAACCTGGGGTTAGGTTTTCCCTGTCCGAGGACCCGGCGAAGTACTCATTTCCCCAGCAGTTAGCCCTCTCGCGGGTGGTCCAGTCCAAAACTCCTAAAAGGCAAGAATCAGGAATAAGAGTAGGCGGCCACCTAGCGGTTGAGTACGGCGCTACATAAGCTTAGACCCTGCATGCCTCTATGCCTATGCCTAAGATATAGGCCTACATGTACAGGGTGGCCCAAAAAAAGTACTAACACGTCGTAGCAAAGGGTCATTTAATATAATTGAATCAATATAACGTGTTGTAATTTACTGTCGTATGCCAAGTAGTAGGCCCTAATTACGCTACTCATAAAACATGTTCAGTGTGTCCCCTTGCTTCTCAACAACTTTTTGCAAGCGAGAAACACCAACTGAGACCATATGATACCGCCGCTGAAAAGTTCACGTTCTCGTTATGTCTCCTTTCTGGAACTTAATTGCCTTTTCTTTGATTCAACTGAATAAATACGACCATGTTGAGAATTAACTGGCGTGGCAAAGGTGAATATCTTGGTGTGTGTAAACCAGATGGTTCGTACACTTCTGTCATTAGGAAACCGTACAAGTAGCTGCTGACTGCGTTACAAAAGTTTCAATTTGCAATTTTCGTTGAGTGTCTGCCCGATCACACGCTTGTTCGTTTTCAGCTGTAAATATTGCCTTACAATACGTTGCACCGACGTCCGTGATGTACCCGTGTCTCTTTGAATTTCCCACGGATTTTTGTGACTGTGAGGATCATCTTCTTGACTGCAGATTAGCTCACTCACCCGCTCAATGTTCTGTCGTGTTCTAGCAGACTTTGGCCGACCCCTTTCGCGTTTACGTTCTGTTGTGCCGTCATTATC
Source organism: Lumbricus rubellus (assembly GCA_945859605.1). Classification (NCBI taxonomy): domain Eukaryota; kingdom Metazoa; phylum Annelida; class Clitellata; order Crassiclitellata; family Lumbricidae; genus Lumbricus; species Lumbricus rubellus. Next base: position 41,337,455 of record OX243816.1, on the reverse strand, counting down.
AATTTATAAAAACCCGACTTACCCTATAGGCTTTGTGTGGAAACTCATTTTTCATTTGCCTTGCACTCCAATGTTTCTCAATTCGCAAATTTTTAATCAGAATACGGTCTTTTAATTGTTGTGATTTTAGTCATTCTGGTTTAAATATCTTCAAAACACGCAGAAGTTGACGGTTGGCAAATAAAAAATAAAAAATGTCAACCGGAAGTTGTCGTAATAATGATGTCATATGACTATACAGTTTGGCATGTGAATCAGTTAACTTTTTAAGCTATTATGGATATTGTGCAGACAGATTTGAACTAATTATAGTACATTATACGAGGTGTTATCACTTTTTTGGGCCACCCTGTATATATGTTGGTCGGTTAAACTTAGAGCATCGAGGATAGCCTATATTTGGGCCATTGCCGTATCAGCTTGTGCGATTAAGATAACGAGTGGTGCTGTTATCTTAGTTTAAAATAAGTAGATCACTCGATTTGCAGCTCTGCGTGTTCCTGCACTTGAGAGGGATGGCTAAACATCACGGGTCAACTCGAGCGGTAGTTTCAATTTTCGTCGAGTCTTCAACACGTCGTCTGTTGTCTTTTGAGTCCCATTGCGACCATGAGTCGTTTCGCGGTGACACTCAGAAAGAAGCTAGATCATTAAAGAAAGAGAAATGATAGGTCTGAGCATGACGTCGATGATTCCATGATGACGTAAGCATTTTATAAATACAACTTCGACTCACGCGTTGTCTTTATTTCATCATAAATCATGCGCACAAATTTCCTCCCCACAGATCGACTGCACCTAGTCTAACTCCGCCTCGATCGCACTGGCAGTGGCAGTCCCAGGCATGAATACAGAAGGAGGGCGACAATCTATATAAATAAAAATGAAACTTTCCAATAGTTCGGAACATGATCACGCCGAAAGTGACACACCGATTGTTATGAAACTTTTACAACACCTTCCATTCCGATAGAACAGTGATAACTTATGCTTTTTTCCCGAAAAAACGCAACCTTTTCCACAAAAAGGGAACTTTGCAATCCGTTCGTCCGCCATTTGCAAGTTGAACACGTCCCTCACGGCTAAACGCTGTCTCTAAACACAGCAGACGAAATATGAATGAACATGAATGATGTCGCGTCCTCTGACGTCATAAGCGATTCGCGGCCTTCCCCAAAGCGGCCTTGACGGCGGAAAGGAGCGGAGGGAGCGGGACGAAGACGGTGGGGAGGGAGCGGAGGGGGAGGGGAGGTGGAGGTCGAGAGGAAGGGCAGGGGAGGCCTTCCCCAAAGCGGCCTTCACGGCGTGACGGAGGAAAGGAGCGGAGGGAGCGGGACGAAGACGGTGGGGAGGGGGAGGGGGAGGGGGAGGGGGAGGAGGAGGGGGAGGGGGAGGGGGAGGGCAGGGGAGGGGAGGGGAGGGGAGGGGAGGCTCTTTTCAGCCACAGCAACGCGTGGCCGGGTTCAGCTAGTAATATTTATAATCATCTTTGATCTGACGCACATCTAATGTCGTTAAACAGCAATGTGGAGCCATAACTAAGACTGCCTCTCATGAGGTCATCAGAGTGAATCTTTAAATTGAATGGATAGTTGGATATGAATCTGATGTTTAACGTGTCGTCCATTGATATTGATGAACCACATTAGAGCGGCGCTACAGAAATGCTAAGATTTCATTAGAATGGAATTCACTGGAATATGGAATTGCGCGGGGCGAAGAATTTTGGGGGGATGCTCTGCAATTAAAGAGCACCCATGCAGTTAGACTACTCTATCACCATCTTAGCTCATTATTTTCTTTAAAATAAGCATAAGGAAAATATAGGGGCTAACTGAAATGAGAATTTTCAATAGTAGCTAGGGCCCTATCACCAATTCCAAGCTATATATTTGTAAGGTAGGCCTACTTTACGAACACAAGCTCGCGAGCTCGCGCACACACTGTCGAAATGGGAAAAGGAGGCGTGCACTTGAGTTAAGGTGCTTTCGTACTCTGCCGAATAATAACATTCTTCATCGTTTATTTGCTTATAACTGTACAAATAATTATAAACGCTGTTGCAATGTTATAATTATGAATGATTGCACCGATATAGATAATGATCCTAATCACGTTATCCGGTCTGTGCTCCCTCCCCTATTTTTTTAATTAACCGATATATAAGCTAGCCCTAACCTTCGAGCTGTTAGTAGACCACATAACATAACTTCTCATCACTTATTAGGCTTAGAGATGGTCACAACTTCATATCGGATATTCTGCATTTAAGCAAATCTATAGCCTACTATAGCCAGGGCTGTACACTGTACAGTAGGCCTACTGGTGTATCTTAAGGTGAGTAGGCTATACATGCATGCTGGGGCTGGAAAAATCGACTTCTCGATATAAATGTCTGACGACTTTTTTCTGATCATCAGATGCTTTTCGTAGCCTTTTCGCCCGGAAAACGTTAATTGCGGAGTAAAACGATCTAGATTTCTTCTTCTAAAATCGCCATCTTCTGCTGTTTTCTACTCGTAATTTGATTTATAACAACGTTTCTTTCTGTTTCTCACAACCTTTTTTCGCATATTTTTACTGTTATGTTCTTTCTTGAGTTTCTTCTCTGATGTATTTTTCTCTAATGTCATTCTTGCAGTCTTTGTGCACAAAAAGGCCTACCGGTTTTAAATATCTGATATTTCTGTGGTTAGCCGTGGCGTAGCCAGGAATTTATGATGGTGAAGGGTTTTAAGACTGGATGCTCTTCCTGACACCAACTCAACAGTATTACAGTAAATAAATTAAATAATAAAAAGGGAATAAAGTAACAAAGTGAAGAAAACAATCGTTACTACAAACAATTGCTTTGTTTTTTCTTATTTAAGTGGAAAAATAACCTTATAAAACTGTTTCCCTAGTCAATGTGGGATTTTAACCCCTAAACCCATTGGCTACGCCACTGGTGGATAAATAACACTTTAATAAAAAAAATAGAGTCTAATAGTAGATAATATCATAGTTTATTATAACCATTAATGTAACGCAATACAATATAAATATAGTCTAAAAACTCTAAGCAACATAGAATTTATGCTGTCAAATTTTTGATGGGTGGGGTGAGAGGGATGTGATTCTTGGGAGACTTCCACCCTGGAGATTTCTAGATTAAACATTACTGAACAATATTGTCTGAATAAGTTGAGTAGACCCGTGTGTCAGATTTGTATTTTCTAATAAACTATATTGATTGATTGGTTGGTTGTTTGATTGATTGATTGATTGATTGATTGATTGATTGATTGATTGATCTAACCTGTTAGGCTCGCCGTCTTGCTTTCAATAGTAGGCTATATAGGCTAGTTGGCGTAGGCTATTATAAGGTTTCACGCGGTTAGTTCAGAGCCCATAGAGCCGTAGACATACATGTACTGCTCTTGAAGAAACCCAACACATGATGCAACTATAAATGCTGACATAATTATAGCGCTTCATAAAATTTAATGGTTTGGCATTGACGTGGATGGCTTTCTGCCTTGTAATGAACGGCATAAATACCTTAATTATTCACGTTCAAATTTATGTCTTATCATGCAGATGCATGGGCGTCCGCAGGAATTTTGTAGGGGGGGGGGCGCAAACTTTTAAATAATTGTCATAATTTATTATGGCCTACATTTAATGGGTGACAGTTTGAATTTTCATATTACCACGAGAGAAACCTATAACCTACCTATACATTATGCGACCAAGGAAAGATATATGGGTTCAACTTGTAGAACGAATCGATAATCACATTGAAAATCGAGTTGTAACAATCACAACCAAATAATCTAAATTTATGTGCAACTATGCGAAAAATCAAGGGGGCGCACTTGCCCCCTTGCGCCCCGCTGCGGACGCCCAGGATCAGATGATGTTGCCGTAGTTTCCGATCGAAGAAATCTGACTTAGGGATCGGCCCCTGTGTAGTCGTCTGGGCCATGGTCTCTGGTTGGCAGGGTCTTTCGGTCGATTTCTGCCTAACTGCCTAACAACCACGTAGGCCTACCCGCGTTTGGGAGACTGGATGAACCACGTGATAATAACCACGCGGAGAATGCATCTGCATCAAGGTCTACACGTTTGGGGAGAATGTCCAGAATTGTGTCAATTTTTAAATTTTACAACTTACAATCTGTGCTATAATAGTTGCAGCCAAGTACAGTATTGTAGCCTATATATAATTGTTGCTATTGTCCGAAACAGCAACGTATCATGAACCGAAAATGATTTTACTGCAATATTTGCACAAGAATAAGCTTTTAAACCACAACAATCTTGCATTTTCATTCGTGGTTAAAACTTAAAAGTGTCCCGATTCAGACCATAGCATATATCTCTACCCATCCTTATGGTAGGCCTAGATCTATTCTGTTTAACGCAAATATAGGCCTAACAGTAAAACCGCTTAAATTACGTTTAGTTTCCTAAGATGAATTGCTTGCATTGGGGTGGTTCTCTGTGACTCTTCAACGAGGGAATGTCATCTGTCTCTCCGGAACATTGCCACCGTTTCTAGAGCTGTGATGTCATTTAATTCTGAACTTCCATGATGATGATGATGATGATGATGATGATGATGATGATGATGATGATGATGATGATGATGATGATGATGATGATGATAATGTTTCGTTAATTCAACGCCTGCAAACGCACTGAGCTTTACATGTAGCCTACCGATTTGTTTAGCCTACTAGGCCCTACTTGTTCTAGCTCACTTTCGCCAGCGGTTCTTCCTACTAACAGTTTGCGGTCTGAATACTGAATACCCGTCACAATTATACAACTGAGCTCGGTCTGTTCGGAAAGGTGCGTGGGTCGTTTCACGCTAACCCCTATTAATGACCTAAGATCCAAGAAACTTATTAATTAACTACATGCTTTCGAAATATGATCCGGTTTGCATAATTCCGGCTTTTGACTTTCTAGACTGTTAAACTCTGTTTGGGCATATAATAATCGCGCCAGTTTCTTTCTACCGATTTTTTGCTACTTTTTCATTAGTCTGTTTAGCAAGACGTTCAATTAATCCTTTGTGCTGCAATGCAATAATAATGTTAATCATGTCCTGTGGAGCCTTTAAATTTTTTAAACCTCTATAGCAAAAACCCATTATAACTTACACGTACACGATTTACGTCCTAGACAGCATAATCTATAAGCTTAGCGTTCTGCCACTAAAGGATATTAAAACCCTAGAGTCCGAGTGTCCTGTTTGCAGCTCATCAATGACAGTTCTGTTCACATTAGTTTTATTTGTTTCTATTTAATGTACTTCGACTTGTCGGCATAACTGCACGGGTGCTGTGAGTCACCCGGATTTGTCTAATTTTGAAAAAATCGCATACAATTGACCTATAGGCCTATACATGGTGGGCTATAAAGACCTCTTGGATTTTTGCCAATATCTAGGTCATAAGTTAGAATGTTTAAAGTTAAATTTATTCTGTAGGCTTATAGGCAATTCTAATATTATTTACATATGATGGCCATTTTTCACCAAAATATTTCAAGCAGAACAAAAGTTATATCACTTTTAGTGAGTCAGCCCGCTGGTTTTTTTTCTTCAAAAACATAGCGCAGCAAAAGAACAAAAAGCGATTTTTATTATTGTATGGCTGAATTGATAAAAATTTATAGGCCTATATGTCTGTAGGCATATAATTAATTTTTGCAAATACCATTTCTATTAACATTACCGGAGTATGGGCGTTTGTCACGCGCTAATAGAGACGACTGATTGACTCACTTACTTACTGATTCGTACACTAACAAACCTGCTTATCAATTGACTTACTTACTTGCTTACTTGATTGCTTTCTTACTTATAGGTCTGCAATTACTCACTGCAGCAGTAGCTGTGCAGCAGCTTAATACAGACGGATAATGATGAAAATAATTGTTAAATTATGTTGAGTAGGAACTAAAATTAATGTAAATGTAAGCCGCCATCTGTATACAAACCGGCAACCCCCACGCAGGCCCGTGTTATGGTCATTGCAGGCCCTGGGCACTTTTGCATATTAATCTATTCGTAGGCCCCTAAGACCTATCCAACTCAACTCTGCATTAAATCAAACTGCAACACATTCGCAATAATTATTAAAATTATGCTGAATCATGTTTCGTGAACGCATTCAGTTTTGATTTTTAGCTAACTCTAGCCTTAAAAAAAGTTAGCTCGTTAAAATTAAATTTGCAAGTTTTCGTTTTCTGTTTGTTTTTTTCCGGTCATTGATCAATCACTGCATTTATTTTTAAATAGATTTTCCCCAGGATTTCGTAGGCCCCTAAGTTCGTAGGCCCTAGGCACAGTGCCTACTGTGCCTAGTGGATAAGACGGCCCTGCCCCCACGCACATGAGGACATGGGTCGAACGCTGTGACCAGTGTAGTCAGCCGTACCAGAGATAGGATCTTCGTTATGCTGTTGTTATAAAATTATATGCTTGACTCGGGTTCTGCTGAAAATATAGATAGCACTTCCCACGTCTGGCTTGGCCGAACCAGGAGTGATCCAGTACTTAGGCCATTTAATAGTGTTAAACCAAACTCTGTTAAACCGAACTCACTGCTATAAAGCCGACCTGCGTGTGGTGCTATTATAGTGGGACGTATTTCGTATAACATGTACCTGTAATCATTCTGCGGTTTGTCAGATTTGACGCATTAAAGAAGATATTATTATAGATAATAATTATGACCTTCAAAGATCTGTATATACCCGGAGATTGATAAAACTAGATTATTGTTTATGAGCGGAAGTTAAAGAACTGGTTCTCGCAAACAGCTCTTCGATATATGATTGGCAATTAAAGATCAAACGGCCAGAAAACTGGGGAGAGAGAGGTACAGAGGCAACGGAGAAGAGGAGGAGGACAGATAGACAAGAAGAGAACCCGAATTTGGACAATCGGTTCATATTTATTTACCTAAACATCTCGATAACCATAACCATAACCATAACCACAGTTTTTATTGCTCAAAGTGACAGTTGACAAAACATCTTTATTACATATAGTGTCTATAGAAACTAACAAAAAGCAAAAGGAGAGAACCCTTAAGGGACTACTGTCCCACTGACAGGGTTTCCCAAATACAAGTGAAAGTAAACAGCAACAGGTTATACGAATAATGGAGTAATAAAGTTAAATTTTTATCTTAACTAGTTAACTAAACATCCTGGGGAAAACATCTAAAGGTGATGTTAAGTGTGCCAAATTAGAAAAGTCGTTGAAAATAAAAGAATAAGGGCAGATACATAGATTGAGATTTTGTAGTTTAATAGGAGACAGCGTAAAGTAAATGACATTTAAGTTTACGTTTAAAAATGGTGAAACAGAGGGAATTCCGAATAAACAAAGGCAAATTGTTCCAGGTCTTAGGACCAGCACTTTTAATTAAGAACATACGAGTATTTGTTCTAGTGATAATACGTCTATAATTACATGAGGATCTGAAGTTATAGGGAACTAAGTCAGAGGTTAGAGTAAAGAAATCCGCAAAGGCATGAGGCAAAAGATTATGCATATGTTTGAACATAAGTTCGGACGTTTGCATGACTCTTATCTGTTCAATGGTAAGTATTCTTAATTTAGATAATAGGAGATGTGAAGAAGACAGGCGGGAGAGCCCCATAATAATCTTTGCAGCTCTGTTTTGAAGTGAGGTAAGTCTTGTAAGTCGAGAAGAGTAATTAGAAGCCCAGACAAGATTGCAATATGAAAGATAGGGATGAATAATAGAGTAATATAAGCTAAGTCTAATTCGAGGTGGAAGAAGATAAGAAATACGGGTCAAGATACCAACACTTTTAGCTATCTTTTTAGAGATGTTTTCAATATGAACCTTCCAAGTTAGAAATCGGTCCACATGGACACCCAGGAATTTAGTTGATATTACTTGGGGTATATTGAAGTTGTCCATAGAAATTGTTAAATTTATGTCAGGAATTGATTTACGATGAGAGCAAAATAAGATATAGTTAGTTTTCTTAAGATTCAAAGATAACTTATTAACACGAAACCAATCAACAACGTGTGAAAGCTCTCGATTCATCAACTGAAAAAGTGATTCATAAGATTTATTGGAGGCAAAAATGTTAGTATCATCAGCAAATAGAACAAAGCGCAGTGAAGGGGAGGCGTTAGGAAGGTCATTGATAAAAAGTAAGAAGAGGAGGGGTCCAAGGATAGACCCTTGTGGGACACCAAATTTGATCAGATTTGAACATAAGTTCGGACGTTTGCATGACTCTTATCTGTTCAATGGTAAGTATTCTTAATTTAGATAATAGGAGATGTGAAGAAGATATTGCTGCTATAGA